>CM076975.1:43707353-43869853 GCA_039105355.1 Benthosema pterotum | reverse complement strand
GCCCGCTTTGTGCGAAAACGTAAAGCCTGGACTAATCTGTTATCCACGGTGGCCTAGAAGTGGGAGTCAGCCTTTCGTGGTGGGTGTCGCTCCAAATGATGTGACGTTGTGTAGCAGGTGGCTACAGCCTCTGTGGTGATGGCCTCCAAAGTCTACTATCTGCCCCAGGACCAAGGGGATGTCCCTTTGGTCTAGTGGTTAATATGTTGGACTTTCACATGGGAGACCCGAGTTTGAATCTCAGGTGTTACAGTAGCGCAGCAGTGGAGGGGCGGGGGACGGATGATAACACGTTGGTGAGATCAGATCAGCTCATCCGTCATCCTGGATGCGACAGCAGCCCCGCCCCCCTACGCCAAAATCGTTTCAGGTTAGGCCAGGCTAGTCATCAACTAACTTTATACAACTTTATTTATGTTATCTCGCCACTTCCCACAAAAACACACCAGTGAGTTCTATGCACACACACAAACCATTTTGGAAAGAACTTGCCCCCCCATCCCCCCCACCCTACTGCCTTCACAGGTTTCACGGCAGATCCTTCTGAAGGCTCTTAGCCATTCTCGTCAGAGTCCAGGGTGCTGCTGTTGTGCACTGGGTGCACGTAAATAGTACACTTGCGTTGTCGCCCCTCAACTTCTATGCACGTACAGTAAAAAAAGGGGTTTTATTGAAAATGAATGACTAGGAGTGTTAACACTGCTTATCTGAAAAGGACCATAATACTGCTAATAAATCCAAAACAAAGCATCCATACAAGTTACAAGCACACATGAAGAACACGAAGGATTTAGAGAAACCTCTCTCTGGGAATCAAATCCACGGATAGCCAGAAGGTCAAAGCACAGGTCAGATGGATTACAGATTAAATAACCCTTCAACTGGTGTTCACAGTGGAGGACAATAATGAGTGCTTGTAAGAAAACTAAATGTCTCTGTACTTCAGTTGAGTAATTGTATTTTTTGGAATACGTGTGACTTTCAAGCGACTACAGTTCAAATACAAAAAATAAGTGCCTTTGACTCCAATTATGCTTTAACATCCACTCTCATCTAAGATGTTAGTCATTGTGAACTTGCTATGCATCGCATTGTGATATGCTAGTTTCAGAAAATCCTTGAATTCCAAATCTAACATTGCCTTCTGCCACCTGTTAACCAATAATTCTATCCATCTCGTTCTATTATTCAGAACTGGAAATAAGATATAGACAAAATCAAACACCAGGGTATTCTTTGACTGAATTATGTCATACTGTGACAATTTAAAAATAATAATAATAATAATAATAATAATAATAATATCTTTTTCTTGGAGCTTGAAGACTGGAGATTTCTCTGAAAATATGAAATAAAGTCTTAAGTGATTTAAATCAGAGAAAGACAACACTTCCCATAACCATATTACCCAAATATCTCAAACCTACGCGATATCCAGTTTTATAATGATATCTGCAGATATTGAACAGCCCTATCATAGAGTGGGATTATTCGTTGACACTTCATTTCATTTCTGTTACTTTTGTCCTGAAATGACCGAAACATTGAACATTAATAATCTCTTGGCCAGATGCAAGGACCCTCCCTAATCTCTCTAATCCTTAACATGAAAGGACCAACAGGATGCATAGTGCCCATCTATAAATACACATCCTGGTGCTCTCTCAATACCAACAATACTTGGTGATACTAACCGCTCCAACAAGCGACTTTGTGTGTTAAATCAAGTCGACAACGAAATAAATGACTATGACGTGTACATGTACTGTACCTTTATAGTGCGCACAGCAGATCAACTCATCAAGGGCATCATTCACTTGGTTGGGGTCATTGTTTTTATGTTGTTGTTTTTTGTCATTTACACACAGGAGTCAACCACCAACTCCTACTTAATAGGACAAAATTAGACACAATTAAGTAGCCAACATTGAAACCCATATAATACGACACCAAAACCAGTCCCTGCGTGCCCAACCCACTTAAAATACGACAGTAGGCCATCACCCCCACTAACAGACCCCCCTGTTTCCTCAACACCAACACCAGAAACAGTAAATCCACAAGCTCAAAACACACTTCAAAGTAACGTACCGAGCAGTGAGCCCACTAGCCCAGTGTCTTTGATGTCATGGACACTACTTGCAATTCCCACAGTTCTTTGGTGCGCTACACCTCCTTGTGGCTGGGGGGGGGGGCTGTCTTACTGAGATAACATGTAGTGACGATGAAACGGTGAAACGTCCCTTCAAGTTTGCCGATGATGTGATGCCAGAAAAGATAGATGATAAGGCTCTTGTGGTTGAAAGAGACCTTGCAAAACAATGCAGAGAAATTGCTTCCGTATGCTCCGTTATCAGAGGGCAACATTCCTTCCACATGTGTGGATCAGTCGTTGGTTCTTTCTCAAGCACAGTCAGTACATAGTCAGTAGTACAAGTGCAAGGCTCGACACAAACCAGAGAGAAAAGCCAGTGTTTTTATTTTTGTAGCATCATGGCGTTTCACTGTGCCGGTGGGCTGGTGGTGGTGGCGCGCAGGATACCTCGCAGCACCTTGTGGTTGTTGAGAGGCTGGTTTTCCTTCGGAGGGTAACATGGACCTCGCTCCGTCACATAGGAGTAGGGGAAGCGGAGCACCCACAGGCCGTCAGGCGGCAGGACGATTTCACTCTGCTCCGGGTAGAAGATGGGGCAGGGTGGAGGGCCTGGCTGGACCTGGACAACACCAGAAAAGACAAAAACAACAACAAAAGTTGTTTCCTGGTCGTGCTATGAACCACATTTTAAACAAAAAAAAAAGAAAAGGTCTCGACCAGGTCAGGTCAGGTTGTGGCCTCCTGGCGGTGCTATAATAGGCCAATGTTAAAAGGGTGCCATTTCTTCTTCATTTTGATGCTAATTTTTTTGCCCTAAAAATGTGTTTTGCAAATATCCACCTGTTGGTGGTGGTATAACAAACCAACAAGCCATTGTGCAAAGAGTGGGACATTTTTCTCAGTTTAGTTTGAAAGTGTGCTATGTAGATTTATGTAGATTGCCTGCTGTGTTCATCATTTGATGCCTTTTGTTGTAAATGGTCCAATCTTGCAAAGTGTGAAAGCGAATTGAAGGCAATTAGGATGGAATATGAAATACAGGGGCACATCAGTCATGAGCACGACTGTAACGACTGTGTAACGAATTGCGGGATTTTCAAACAGAATCTGGATGAGTAATATGAAATCAAATATATCAAATGTCAGCCTCCTGGTGGTGCTATAAAAAGCTGAAATGAAAAAGACCGGTCAAAGGTTCATCTTTGTCCTCTAAGGAGTGTAGATGCAATATTTCCTGCAGATCGATGCAGGTATATGCAAAATTGCATGCTGCCTAAGAGTGCCGCAAAACAGCCTGTTGTGGAAAATTGTGAAACTTGAAAGCATGTTCATAGTCCAGTGACACCGTTTAGGTTAATAAAAAACACAACCTGTGAATTAAGGGGCGTTCTTCGTACATCATGTGTAGGATAGACAATATTCCGATAGTGGTCAGACACTCTGGCCTAGTCCTGTTAGACAAAGCCTGTGGATGGTAATCAAAAGCTCAGAGATGTATTGTGTGAGCGGCACTGGCGAAACTATACAAAGCTGACAAAGCAGTGGCTTTCGGGCCCGCGGTGAGCCAGGCAGCTCCACAGAATATACTTTCTCTGGCGCCACCGTGTGGCGCCATTTTTTCACATATTTTGATGCCATTTAAAGACATTCGGTAACCAGCGAAGCACTCTTTTAAGTTTCTGCAAATAAGACTACACATGAAGAGTGGAGGAGAGTGAAAGGAACACCAAGACAACAACAGTATAAAGATGGACATATGCCGAGGTTAACTGTACCAGTTGATTGAAACATGAAGAGACTATTTAATCAACTTTTTAAGGGGATTTCCACCCATTTTCAACATTTTTTTCTGAGAGTGTACAAATGCAACCAAATGAACCCTAATGGGTTCATTTGGGTGCATTTGTACACTCACAGAAAAAAGAAGTGTCAAAAAAATGGTGAAAATACATCTTGATGATGTCATCATTGATGACATCATCAAGATGTTTCACCATGTTAGTAGTTTTCTTCAGACTTCCATTTCTTGAGAACACAGAATGGGGGAACTTTTTTAATCATATCCACCCAACACCTCGAAGCTACATCAATGACATAGTAAAATATAGGGATGTCTCGATAACGTATCGTTATCGATCGGCCCATCGCTTCATAGCGGTGTTGGTAAATACTGTATCGGTATCAGAAAAATATCAGCATTATATTTGTATTGTCAAATATGCCAGTCTAACCACAGATTTGACACAGGGCTAAGGTGTTGACAATATGGCTGGTAGATAAAATGTTGGCTCATGTGGAGTTTGCTTTGGAGCCCAAGTGCACATTTGAGCAAGTAGTCTGCTATTCACAGTTCATGGACTTCATATAAGTTCTTTTTTTTTCTCTATTTTATATTTTCTGTTATTAGTATTTAGTATTGGTATCGGCTAACACAATTTCTGTGTTAGCCGATTAGATTGTGTTGGGACTTGGGACTGGATCAAAAATGAAAAAAACAAACAAACAAACAAACAAAAAAAACGTAACTGTGTGCACCAACTAACTTGTCCGACTGGAAACATGGACCCAAATATGAAATATGACTTTTAGATGAAAATCGCTGGCACTAGCTACCTAAAAAAATATGAAAAAGTGCTGTCACTTTGGACCACTGGTGTAATGTCCAGAAGGACAGCCTCCATACCTGTGGGTTCAGTGTGATGTCCAGAGGTATGTCTGGCACCACCACAAACAGGCGGGTCAGCTGGGCGTAGTGAGGCTTCAGCCCCCGGCCCTGGGCGGGGGAGGGGATGTAGAGAGGCATGTCGGTGTTCAGCACCCTGGTGGCGGGCTCCTTGGGTCCCCCAGGCCCCAGCACCTTAGTAAGAAAGAGGGATACATTATCTCTCTTATCCCGTGGGATTTGTGTGCTTAGAAAGCCTACTTTCCTTAGTGGAACTCTGACTCCTTCACCACACGGATAAAATGGACGTTTTGACCAGAACACGGTTGTTTTTCACCAGAGGAAATAATATTCCCTATAAAGGTTTTCTTTTCCACTAAGGAGAGTAGGCTTTCTAATCACACAAGCCGTGTTTGTTTTGGTGAGTAGTTAAAACGTTCTTTACATATCCACTCCAGAAGAGAGGCTGATCAGGTGGAGTAATGGCAGATTGCATTATATGTTACAGAGCTCCAATGCAAGGCAGACTCATACGTTTTAGAAGCAGTGTAGCTCTGGACCAGAGCTAGGGCCAGTCTACATTTATTCACCTTCACGATCTTGTCCGGCCCGGAGCTGAGGAACCTCCTGCCTCGGCTGTCTTCGTACTCGAAGCCCACGAAGACGCGCGCCACGTCGTCCCTCCTCCGGCTCCTCCTGTCTCCCAACCCGCCGCCTCCGCCGCCGCTCCCACGTTTCCCCGCCAGCAGGGCCTTGTTGGGCACGGGCCAGGAGGACGAGGAGGAGGAGGGCCCCCCGCTGCCGCCGTCCAGCGACTCCCCCGCCGCGTCCTCCTCCTGGTTGGAGCGCGAGGAGCGGATCACCAGGTCCCAGGGCAGCAGGAAGGAGGAGCCTGGGAGGAAGCCCGGCTGCTCCAGGCCGGCGTGGGGGTTGTAGGCCTTGGCGGGGCCCAGCTTCACCAGGGACCAGCTGGAGAACTTGGGCAGCAGGCCCTTCAGGCAGCCGGAGTGCAGCATGCCGGGGAGGTACTCCACCGTGGACGGCTGCCGGTCCACCAGGCTGGGCCTCTTGTGGGGCACCTGGAACGAGGGACCACGCACAATGTAGACATCATCAAAAGGGGGTTTGAGGTCCTGCACATTTTTACCCACCCTGGACAAGACCTTACGCTTTAGAGCAGGGGTTTTCAACCAGTGATCCCTGAGAGGATTCCAGGTGGTCCCCAGCTAAATGATGGACAGATGGTAACCAAATGGACCCTTATAGATCTGTAACCCTTGAGTGTTAAAATGAAACCAAATGGACCCTCACTGGTCCATTTGGTTTCATTTTACTTTCTGAACAGTTAAACTATATTTAAGCATCTGAATAACTTAATTTTCAAGAATGTACACACATTTAGAAAATGTAGAGGAATTGTTATTTTGACCAAAGTTTTGCCAGTTAAATTGCAAACAAAAACGTGAAAATCCTTGCTTTTGGGTCTGAGAGAATAAACTCAACATCAAATGGTGGTCCATGGCTAAAATGCTGAGTAAATGGGCCCTGCCGCCCTGGTATGAAAAAGGTTGAAAACCACTGCTTTAGAGCCCATCAACAGTAATTGCTGTATTTACAGTCCCAGACAAAACAAACATGTTCAGTCCTCACTAGTGTCTTTGACTTGTTCATTCTTATTTTCAGATTTCAACAAACAAAGCAGTTATGTGTGTGTGTGTGTGTGTGTGTGTGTGTGTGTGTGTGTGTGTGTGTGTGTGTGTGTGTGTGTGTGTGTGTGTGTGTGTGTGTGTGTGTGTGTGTGTGTGTGTGCGTGCGCAAAGTGCACAAGATTCAATCTTTTAAAATGTTTCCATGTGGTTTACATTTTCAGGAGCACCGCACCACGATGGGCTGAGACATGGAAACTTCCGGTGAAAGTTTTGATAGACTCTCTGGGGTAGGTCGTGCCCAGGCTCAGATGTAAGCCGGGAGACCGAGGCTACTTTTAGTTTTTATACATCCGCAAAACATCCTTTCCAGACCACGAACGCAGCATTTTGTACTATGGTGGAAGAAATGCAAAAGTCTGCATTTAGAAGAATTGATACATTTTTCTTTTTTAGTCCATGGCGTTACACCAAATCTCCGCTAGCTAAAGAGTGCTAACAGCAGATCTACAAGCTCTCGCATTGATGCTCGTCTAGCAATTGTAGTCAACTAAACCTACCTACAGTTGATTTAGTGCATGCTATTTAATTGTTAATTAACATTTTTACAGAACTATAAGCTTGTAAAATGACTTGTCTTTCAGTTATACTGGATCTCTTGTCGACTAGTCCCCTCCCAAACCTTGTAGTCTGGTATTTACTTGAGAGGAAATTGTCAATAGATGTAATCGTAGTTCTAGTCATTGTGGCTTGTGTTTCATTTAGTTATCGTCCATGTTTAAGTCGCTGAAGATTTATTCATATCACAATAGACAATATCCTAGTCTAATAACACAATATGGACATAATATCGATACTAGGGTTATTCCAATCACGGTTTTGGCTCACAAAATCATTTCACTGCAAAAAAAGGCAGTCTAAATGTGAGAAAAAAAAATATATACTGTATATCTGAGTGTAAAAGTACTAGAAACAAGCAATAATCTGTCCGTGGGGTAAGTGAATTGTACTTGGTAAGAATTCTTGTAAGTAGAAATATGTTCTAAAAACAAGGTTGATGATCTTATACAATTTTCTCTTGGTTAGTATATCCTTATTATTAAAACAAGAGCAAACATACTTTAATTCTAGATCTAAGATTACAAGACTTGCTTAGTTCAGATTTTTTTTGCAGTGTGAAAATGACGTGATCTAGGGATTAAAGTAAAAAAAAATCTTGAGACTGAAAATGATCTTTTGCAAATAAGCACTGAGCTAATTAACCCACCCGCTGCTGCAAGAAAGGGGGACAGTAAGTGTCACTGCCAGAAATACCTGACTTTTAGACAATTATGGAAAAATCTATGGTGGGCCGTTCGAGACACGGAATACCTTAAAAAATCCTCCATCTCTTTGCTTTCATGGAAAAAAAATAAGTGAGTTGATAACATGTTCTGTTTTGTAGATATTAGCAATTGAATACAGTGCGTTATAATGGCAGATGATGCAGCAGGCCAGAGGCCATTTTCAATAACTCAATTCAACGTTTTATTTAGCATTTAACATTAGGTAATATTACTGCTACACATCCATGCCATATATCAAATTAAACCTCATGATGCCTGCTTGAATCTAAAAAAATAAATAATAAAATAGCATCTACCGTTATGTAAATATCAGCCTTGGAAAGCAGCATTGTTACTCAATAGTGACTGAATTATGTGACATCAGTCTGTTTTTGATCACTGATAACTCCAAAATGGTACATGCTAGAAACTCGCTTTTTCTTTTGTATTCAAGAGGACATCATAACCTTTCATTAGAGATATGGCATGTTCATGTAGTCCCCACAGATGATGTTCTGTGGCTGCATTTTCTTGCAGAAATCAGTTTATGATATAGGACAGTTAGGGAAATATACCACACTCACATCCACATCACACACTGTGATGTACTGTACTAAACTTGAACGGCACCATACCAAAATGTACTATACAATACCCATAACCATATAAATACATCAAAATAATATTATAAATAAAATCATGCCAACCTCAAACAACTTTTTTTTCATTTACTTCCACAACACATCACAACGAGCTTGAAGAACTGCCATGTTCAATGCCTGATGGATTTGAACTATTTCATGTGTAAAGTAGTATTATTTTGAGACCTGGTTACTTATTTCTCTCCGACAACCTGGCAACACTGTAGGAAGAGAGAGAGGGAGAGAGAGAGAGAGAGAGAGAGAGAGAGAGAGAGAGAGAGCATGTGTTGCATGTAGTTGAGTCTACAGGGTTCTCATCCTCACGTGGCAGGAGAGCCACATGTGTCAGCTACGGGTTTCCATAGCAACCACACAACAAACAGAGAGACAAGAGAGTGTAGTAGAGGGAGCCTTATGGATCTGTACACTGAAGGAGCTTGGATTTATTGACTTTTGGATCTAATAGCGATCTTTTCCCTGATCTTTGGTGGTTGACCTGTTATTTGGAGACAAGGTAAGGTTTAAAAAAAGCCTTGGTTGCTGTTTTTTTTTTTTGGTTTTTTTTTGTAATGGCGGCACTGATTGTTTGAGCTAGTTAGATCCAGCTAAATGATGGATCCTTTGTAACCAAACGGACCCTTATGGGTCTGTAACTCTTGAGATCAGAAAAATGAAACCAAATGGACCTCATGCTCTCAGGGACCACTGGTGGTCCCGGACTACTGGTGTGTGTGTGTGTGTGTGTGTGTGTGTGTGTGTGTGTGTGTGTGTGTGTGTGTGTGTGTGTGTGTGTGCGCGCGTGTGTGCGCAGCCGTCTGCTCTCTCTCTCTCTCTCTTTCTCTCTCTCTCTCTCTCTCTGCTGCTGCTGCCATGCGGTGGGCACAGCAAGTTATATTCAGTTGATTTTTAGATACAATTGGCTACTCTGTCTGTGCATGGTGTGCTGTGATCGTCTGCTGTGGTGTTGTCCTTTGATGTAGACGTTTGATATCCACAGGGTGGATGCACAAGGGTTTAATCTAATGTATAATGGGGGAAATGGTTATCGTCGTGATTGGGCTGATCGTCGTGATTGGCGGGGGGGACGGACAGAGAAGATCACGAGTCCACGTGGACAGCAGGGGGTGGGTTAAATGACCCCTGTGAAATCCTCAGGACTGAAATCAGAACCCAGTACTGAGAACTTTAATCCCTGCGTGATCACTGATCTGCCCAATTTCCTAGTCATAGACAGCATCAGTGGACAATACCAAACATACTACTGTACCTGCTGTGCCTCGCTGCCCACCACCCCGTCTCCGTAGGCTCCCAGGCTGTCCGTGGACTGTCCCAGGCTGAGGGCCAGGCTGAGGCTGGTGCCGTCGCCCGGGGTGTGGCTGTGTGCCAGGCCGGCGGCGCCGGCAGCAGCGGCGGCAGCAGAGGAGGGGTCCTTCAGCCGCTCTCCGCCCACCCCACCTCCCGCCACCTCGGAGGACTCCGGGCCTGGGGCCTGCGGCGCTGCCTCGTTGCAGGCGGCCGGGGCAGGGTCTGGGGTGCTGGGCTGGAACACGGGGAACTGGATCCTCTCCAGCTTCCCACAGCACTTCTCCTCCAGCATCTAGAACCAGACCAGGAGAGGAGGTTGCAATTAGCCTTGCACTAAGTTAGCCTGGCTAGCACTAAGTCTCTCCCTAATCCGGCCTTGTCCAATAGGCACGTTAGAAGAGAAGGGCTCATTTAGGCATTTAGTAGAAGCTCGTAACTTTTTCATCGCTAGATGGTGCTAGTGGTAGTTCAGCTCAGGCCAATATTCATTACCATTCTATTAGGTAGTAGAAGACTAGGTCTTTGCTCTGAGCCAGGTTTTAGGAGGGCACACGGGAGCGCAGCTCCGGTAAGACTTTGCCAGCCGAAGCGTACAGGAGCTATCAAAATGTTAAAATATAATACAGTAAGTTCTGCTCCATTCTCAAAATCCTTTGGTTTTCAAGAGCAGTAATATATTCTAAGAGTAAAAAGCTGTCTAATGTGTGCTTATTTTTAATGTAATTTAATTAGCTTTTTGGGGAAAACAGTTATTATGATGTCTTTAGATGAAGACATTGCACATTGCAAGAGACATTTGCACTAATGATTTAAGACCTGATGTGTTTGTATTGTGTTGGTATACTGTGCCAAAATGCATTTTTAATGCATTTTAGCATTAATGTAGGGTTTGAGGTCACAGACGCTTATTTCTGATAGCTCCAGAAGGAACTCCAAGCCACTTTCACCACTGGTAGTTAGAGTAACTACTACTTTTTAGAGTATGGGTAACTACTGACCTGGTAGAAGTCGTAGTTGGCAGCCTGGATGTCAAAGGGGTCTTCTCTGGGCGCCTGCTTCCTGCCACAGTTACAGGAGCTGGTGGAGCGCCCCCTGCTGTTGTGGTTGAGGATGGGAGGGTTGCGGTCCATCTCTGGCTTCTCACCTGCATGCAGAGGAGATCATTCACCACCATGTTTCTATACATACTCCTATATACATTGTAATTTCCTGGGCTTTAAGCACTGTAGTAATAATACAAAAGAAATCGCTTGAAAATTTTGTAAACAAACATGTATTTAGGACCATGTTCTAATGCCTCCTCCCATAGCTAAAATCCCTAAAACTAAAGAAAGCAGCAAATGTAAAACAATTAACATCGATCTTTTACTTTCTCTAAAAACAACCTAAAACATGAACCTGAGTTGAAAAGGCTAAAGGATTTCTGGAGCTCTTTCCATTCTCTGACTGGATCAACATCAGAAAATGCTGCCTTAATAACGATGCAATAACAAACAGTGGTCCCAACTGCCAAAATTCAAAATACACTAGTGGCACTTCCGAAATGCACTAGAATGCACTAGAGCAGTGGTTTTCAACCATTTTCATACCAGGGCCCACTATGTATTCCGCATTTTAGCCATGGAAGTCCACCATTTGATGTTGAGTTTAGTCTCTCGGACTAATTTAGGAGAAATAACTGGCAAAATGTTGGTCAAAATAGCAATTCTTCTCCATTTTCTAAATGTGTAGATTCTTGAAAATTAGGTAGTTCAGATGTTTAAATATAATTTAACTCTTGAGATCGTAAAATGAAATCAAATGGACCCTTACGGGTCCATTTGGTTTCATTTTACGCTCTCAAGAGTTACAGATCTGTATAAGGGTCCATTTGGTTACCAATGGTCCCTTCTAGGAAGGAAAAATTGTCCTATCGTAGGAGGAAAAATGGTGAAAAACAGGGGTTTTATCTCTGGCGCCTGTCAACCAATTTCACCCCAACTCACCAGCAAAAAAAAGAGAGTTTTTCCACTAATTCTGGCGATAGATGGGGTCTGGAACAAAAGCTAAATATAACGACAAATGCGCCAAGTTGGCAACACAGAAAACACCACCACCACCACTACAACTTGTCTGTCACCTGGCTGCGGCAGCAGGTGGAACTTGTGCACACAGTGCTGGTCGCTGAGGCTGCGCTCCTCACACAGCTGGTGTCCGTTGCTCCAGAAGGCGTAGCAGTCCTCGTGCAGCTGCACGGCGTAGCGCTGGAAGGCCACGCCGCGCGCGTGCTGGCTGTAGACACGCAGCGCCGCCGCCAGCTGGTTCTTGTGCACGGCCGTGGTGTAGTTGTGGGGCAGGTTGGACTGGTAGGCGCTGTGCGCCAGCGGCAACGCTTTCTGGCACCTGGCGGGATTGTGGATTAACAACACATGTTAGAGACCCAGATTCTTAATACTTTTTTCAATTAGAATTTATTGGCAAAAAAATGTGGCTTGACACTGCCAGCGATATTAATTTAAAAGCTCTTACTTTGAAGAGCCAACTTTCCAGACCATAAGCATGAGCATCTTGTATTGGCGTGAAGAAATATGACTCGATGAAGGGATGTTTGATGTTGATTAATGTCAAAATTTTGTTTTATTTTACGCTCTCAAGAGTTAAAATGTTCATCATCTGAATTAGCCCAAGTCTACACAATTAGAGAATGTGAGAATGTTTTCCAAATCCAGCCTGGAATTGTGGAGAAAAGCAAAATAAATCTTTAGTTTTGGGGTCTGTGGAGCTAAAATGGTCATCAAATGGTGGTCCATGGCTCAAATGCTGAACAAATAGTGGGACCTTTAGGCCAATAAAAAAAAGACTAGCGGTATATATCAAATTTCCCACCTCTACACCTCATCTGCCCAACAAGAGGGATGTTTTCTCTCTGTCAGCTACAGCAGGTTGGACATTAATCTTTCTCAACTGGTAATCACTCACTCCCTCTTTTCACTCACACTGGATTAGGGACACCTTGTATTGTGTAAAACTGGATTAAGATTAGACTTTCATTAGAAATGGTTCTTCTGATAGGTTTGGGAGGATATTACAGGGTCCGTTCTGTCAATTCATTCATTTATGAATTGAATCCGTCCCTGCTTGAGGTTGTGTGAGGTCTGCTGGATTTTTGATTTCAAAGTCTACTGTGGTTGGAGCGCAGCGATTATGCTTGTATCACGTCATTGTTTATCGGATTTCTTGTACTGTTGTTATTGTCTGCCTTTTATTTTTCAACTCTTCTGAAAAATCCAGTGTTTTTTTCCTGTCTTTTATTGTTCAACTCTTATTGATTCATTTAGTCGATTTAAAACTGCAATGAAATGGAAACGTTTCAGCTTGAAACAGTGTCAAAGTTGGCTCTAAAGTTTCTTAACCAATGAGAGCAACACATCCCTTCAGGCGATGGGAGGGTAACTATCCCTCTGATTGTATTGTTGTAAAAACTTTACCTATTTTACACGTGCATGAAATGATTACCTGTTCTAAGAGAACTTGGCGTCTGTCTGTGTGAGAGGTTTACCTGTTCTCAGAGAACTTGGCGTCTGTCTGTGTGAAGAGGTTTACCTGTTCTCAGAGAACTTGGCGTCTGCGTCCAGGAAGGCCTCCAGGACCTTCAGCTGGCCCTGGACCTTCAGAGCCAGCTCAGACGTCTCCTCCTCTGTGTTGCTGATCATCACCTGGTGGAGCCTGTGGATGGATGGACGGGTCACCATCATCATCAGGACATTTTACACAGATCATTCATAGTTATTCAAACAATTGCCATTTAGTGTGTTTTTTCTTTTAGGCTTTGTAAAAATGTACAGGGTGATTAATAACTATTTCACTATCATTCAAAGAGCTCCAAAATCATGAATTTGACCCCCATCTGAAAACATATAGTTCCAGGGGCCTCCAAGAAGGAAGACAATTTTGTCTCTGGAAGTAAAATGTTGTAAATGTTGAAAAGGTTGAAAAATTCACTGGAACTAAATGGAAAATAAGTGCTAAATGGTGCATTTATATAGCACCTTTATCTAAGGCGCTTTACATACACCTTACATGTACTGACCAGAGCAATTAGGGGTTAAGTGTCTTGCCCAGGGACATGTTGATACGAACTCTAGAGGATCCCAGGTTCGAACCTGAGACTCTACCACTGAACCACTGCCACCCCTACTAAAACGTTGTCACTGGAACTAAACTAAACTAAAACGTTGTCAACTGAACTAAAATGTTGTCACTGGATCTAAAGATGTGTACCTGCCCGTCCCCTTACCTGTGTGCCACCAGTGCCCACTTGCCGTAGTTGGGCAGCTCAAAGTGCGCAGGCTGCGGGTTGCGTCCCACGCTGTCGTCGAAGCCCTTCTTGGTGAGGACCAGTTCGATGTGCTGCCACAGGAACTCCTTCAGACTGCAGTCCACCAGCTGACCCCCGCCGCCCCCGCCCGTCAACGACAGGCTGCCGGGGGGGTCCACGCCGAAGTACGGCTGCTTGCCCGCCGCAGAGCGACGCATCTGCTGGTACCTGGAGGGTTCGTTTTGACAAGGAACGTTTTGGTTTAGTTTTGGTCTGTTTTACCTTTCTGAGTGGTGCAACCACTTCAAGTCCCAGCGCGGTCCCTGTGTACATCTGCACTCCCAGCCCTATGTCCCTGTGGTGATTGTGAACAGGGACACTACAGGTACACTGTTTCACCAAAACAAAGTACGCTCATACTATTGAATTTAATTTTAGACTAGTTTTAGTCGTCCGAAATAGGGATGTTAATGATTAAATGCAATGCTGTCTGTGACTGGCAACATAGTGTGTATGATCTAAAACGCCCCCTGGAAACGGAGACCTGGCACTGAAATATGAGTTCCACATTAACATTGTAGTCTTTAGTAGTCAGCAAAAATTAACTTCACAACTGACACGTACCTCCTGGGCCCGGAGAGCGTGCTGGCAGGCGGCACGTTGCCGTCCTGCTCCCGCAGGGCGCAGTTGGAGCGCAGGTGGCCGATCAGGGCCCCCAGGGGGTCCTCGTCGGGCCCCGGGATGACGTAGACGAAGGCCTGGTTGGCAGGCACGGTGAACAGGCAGTTGCTGCTCTGGTTGGTGAGGACTCGGCTCTTGCGGAAGATGCGGTAGATCTGGTCCTCCAGCGCGTGCTGCAGCCGGCGCCGTGGAGAGTGCTTCTTGGGCTTGTCAGGGTTGATGTTGGACCCGCCGGTGGAGGAGTCGCCGTTTCCCCCAGAGACCTTTAGGTTATAAGGTTATTTTTTACTTAAAGGCAACACAGGCAACTTTTTACCCGAAAATCTAAATCTTTCTCCTCTATGTTGTTTCTGCTTTGATGGTACAGCTGTTTCCCTGCAGACAGACACTCCAGAAATTTTGTTGCTGTCAACAGATCATGAGAACAAAACTTTCATCAGGCTCAGGAAAGGCGGTGCTAATTTGTTGGGGGGAGGAGGGTTGTGTGGGGTGAGGCATCGTTTTAGCCAATCACAGCACTGCAGTCTCCAACAGTTTCATAATGAGCCATGAATAGTGTGTAGGTGAGGTGGAGTTAGATTCTGTTTTTATACACACTAATGTTGCTTCTGTCACCTCCTCTATTACATCCTTTAATCTCTTCTTTAAACGGATGACTATATCTTTAGCCGTTTGTTGTCCTATTTATTTTGGGACAACCTGGACAACATGGTGCGGAAAATGAAACCAACCATTTTTATTTTTTTCCACCCACGCAAAAAAGAAAGACACCAAATTGTTTGTTTCATTTTATGCTCTCAAGAGTTATGTTATTGTCAAACATCTGCATTCATTCATTTACAAGAAGTCTACACAATAAGAGAATGTAGAAGATCAACATTTGCTGACAGCATGACATTGTGGGTCAATGATGAAACCACATTAT
The DNA here is from genome assembly GCA_039105355.1 of Benthosema pterotum. Lineage (NCBI taxonomy): Eukaryota > Metazoa > Chordata > Actinopteri > Myctophiformes > Myctophidae > Benthosema > Benthosema pterotum. Next base: position 43,854,276 of record CM076975.1, on the reverse strand, counting down.
TTGCTTTTGAGTCCAAGAGGCTAAACTTCACTAAATAATGGTCCGTCGATCAAATGCCAAATAAATAATGGACCTTGATATGAAAAAGGTTGAAATCCACCGATTTAAACCAAAATATTCATTTTACATATTCTTGGCAAACAAAACAGTATAGTGATTCTTTACAAAACAGCAAAGAATCACTATGAGTCGAATATCTAGGATAAGAAGTCCCGCCCCCTACCTCAGGGGTGCCCAAAAGGTAGATCATGATCTACCAGTAGATCACACAGGCTGTGCAGGTAGATCACATGATAGTCCCCTAAAATATAGAACATAGGCGATAGGGGCACTTTGACTCTTATAGATCTGTAACTCTTGAGAGCGTTCAAGAGTTAAATTAATTTAAACATCTGAATTACGTAAATTTCAAGGGAATAATAGTTATTTTGACCAACGCTTTGCCAGTTCTCTTTCCCAATTGTGGACAAAAAAAAACATGAAAGTTCTTAGTTTTGGGTGCAAGGGACTAAACTCAACATCACAAACTGTCAACTCAAACCCCAAATACTGTTTTCAAACATCAATCATAGGATATACTGTACTGTACAAGAAAACCTTCCAATTCTCCCCCATCTATTTTTCATTATAAGTGCATTATTCTTAAACACTATAACAGTAGGTAACACCATCACCACTATTTCAAAACTCAAACTTTCTAGGGGGCCTTGAAATGGATTTTCAGTAATGGAATAATCACATCTTTTAATGTGTAGATCTTGTTGAGCCGCTCATTTTGAAAGTAGCTCTCAAGTCAAAAAAGTGTGGGCACCCCTGCCCTACCTTGAGGGTCCCGTTCATGTGGAAGACGAAGAGCAGGCGGGGAGGGCAGGGCCTGCAGTTGAGCTTCCACTCCTTGGACACAGGGCAGTCTTTGATGGCGGCGCGCACCAGCGGCAGGATCTTCTGCCGCAGGGCGTCCAGAGCCCGGAACAGCCTGCCAGGAGATATCACCACCAGGAACAATCACAGTCAACCTTCAACATACCCAGGCTTTTATATTCTTAACCTTAACCCCCGACTAGGGTTTAATGCCGGGATCCCGGATTCCCGGGAAGCCCGGGTACAACGGACTTACTTTTCCTCCCGGGAATGCCTTCGGGACCCGTCTTCCCGGAGGTTATCATTTCTTTCTTAATTTTTACACACAGATCGCGTTTTTTCACATATCTATGAGTGGTCAAATACCAAATATAACCCTTGCATAATTACACTGTAGGTATGGCTACATAAAGGGAGCGTCGCGGTGCCAGCTGGACGCAATATTGGCGACGCATGGTCTAAATGCGGGCGGTCAGGACTCAGGACCGCACGAGTACGACTGCTCTTGCCGAGACAGCGTGAAAATGCTGGCGTGGGTGGGTTCACGAGGCTATCATCATCATGCATTTATTTAACCATGCGGAGAGCGGATCAGACACTTAAGCAATATATGAACGTATGAAGAGAACTGCACTCACTGGAGCAGAGCAAAGTCCTACGCAGGCACGGATGCGCGGACGCAATGCGCCTGTCCTGTCATTCATAAGGCATAGGTCTATAGGCTATCGAATCTGAGAGTTTATTTTCCTCGCGACAGATTGTCTCTGTAGTCTGTTCTACAACTTTTTGTTTTTCGTTGTGTGCATCATACGGTAGGGCGGGTCATACTTTTTTATTTTTGAAATTCAAAATGCTTGGGTGCCTATTTTATGTTTTTGGGTATGGGGAATTCAAATATGATATTCTTTTTTTGATTGGACAAACCCTAGCTACATCTATTTGCATTTCTATATCAGTAATTGTATCGATTTTACCTCAATTATGAGATTTAAAATCCAAAGGAAATTCTAACATGTGGGGTGTCTAAATTATGTGTTTTTTGATGGAGAATTCAAATATAATATTGTTTTTTGGATAGAATAAGTCTAACCTACATTTTTCTCTACCTCAAAATTGCACATTTCGCCCGTTTTGACATATTTTTAGGATTTTTAAATACATAAAGGAAATCATCAACAAAGTCAAATCAAATTAACCTATTTATTAACAATTCAAGTGCAGGTATATCTGAATAAAATTGATGATCAATCACAGTATCACTTTCTGAGCGTCCAAAGTCCTGCTTTGACTCAACCATACACATCAGCCCATCTTCTGAGCTCTTCATCCCTCTTTTCCTGAGAGAAGTAGGTAGAAGCTAAGTCACCATTTTGACCACCCTCTCAATGCTTTGAGTGTGGCAAGGCCAGTTAGCCACCTCCATGGGCCTGGATTCTCTCCACTCCCTAAATCATTTTGTCCTTATCCGTTCAGCAGGATTAGGATTTTTATATACTTAAAGGAAATATTTTATGTTGACAAAGTCATATCAAAGTTATTTATTAAAAATTCAAGTGCATGTATATCACTGAATAAAATTCTGATGATCAATTTTCAGTATCACTGAAAATCACTGAACAAGTTCTCCTGAGCCCTGATTCCTCCATCCCTCTTTTCTTGAGAAGCAGGTACAGCGGAAGCCACTATGACCACCCTCTCTCAATGCTTTGAATGTGCTGAATGTGCTCCAGTTAGGCACCTCCATGGGGGTTGATAAAGGTCTTCAGTTCAGGTCAAAGACACCTTTTTATCAGATAATCAATCCACCAATGTTGGATATGTTTTTCTGGTTCTTTTCATTGCCGTCTCTCACCTGAATGTCTCAGTCTTCTTATCCCCTGATGGCCAGGCTTCTCTCCCTCCCCACAATCATCTCATTCTGATTCTTGACGGCAAGCAGCTTGGCATCACAATTCCCCATACCTCCTTTCTCTGGGACTTGTCACAGGCCAAGTGAAACTTTTGCTGCCTAGGACCTTCAATCCATCATCTTTGTTGGCCCCTAACTGATTGATCTGTCTGACAAGGTCATTAAAGATGAAAGATCTTGACTGATCAACACTATGGCTATAGAATGGTTTATGCAGTCAGGGATAGTGATTCCTAGCTGCAAGGCTGGCTCTGAATGGGTCAGTAAACCACAGCTGCTGGCTCATTGCAACAAAAAGATATCTCAGACTCTGAATGTCTAAGCATGGTGAAAGTAAAGAATCATCTGCATCTGACAAATCTGAAGTGCATTGCTGAATACACCATTATTTTTACAGTCATGGAAAAATTATTAAACCACCCTATTATTAGACCACCATACAACGGTGGTCTAATATTTTCCATGACTGGACTGGACTGTCCCAGAGGAAGGATGTATTGGGCATTGTGATGCCAACTGCTAGATCTGCTTGTTGTGATCACAATGAAGCCATCCTTCAAACACTGCTGTGCCCAAATGATCAGGATGAAATGGTTGAGGGAGTGGAGAGAATCCAGGCCATCAGGGGCAAAGACCAGAAGCACGCAAATATGATGCTCCCAGCATGGTGTGTCAGAGTATCTCACCTGTGCAATAAACACCTCAAAGATTAAGACCATCAATCAAAACCCCCATGGAGGTGGCTAACTGGCCTTGCCACACTCAAAGCATTGGAAGGGTGGTCAAAATGCTGACTTAGCTTCTAATCTACCTAGAAGCTAAGGGATGAAGGAATCAGGGCTCCGAAGATCGGCTGATGTGTATGGCTGAGTCAAAGCAGGACTTGTTCAGAAAGTGATACTGTGATTGATCATCAATTTTATTTAGATATATCTGCACTTGGATTGTTAATAAATAGCTTAATTTGATTTGGCTTTGTTGATATAAATGATTTCCTTTATGTATTTAAAAATCCTAAAAAATAGGTAAAAACGGGCAAAATGTGCAATTTCAAAGTACAGAAAAATGTAGGTTAGACTTATTCTATCCAAAAAACAATATTATATTTGAATTCTCCATCAAAAAACACATAATTTAGACACCCCACATGTTAGAATTTCCTTTGGATTTTAAATCTCATAATTGAGGTAAAATCGATACAATTACTGATATAGAAATGCAAATAGATGTAGCTAGGGTTTGTCCAATCAAAAAAAGAATATCATATTTGAATTCCCCATACCCAAAAACATAAAATAGGCACCCAAGCATTTTGAATTTCAAAAATAAAAAAGTATGACCCGCCCTAATAGCATACGGCCACTCGACAATGTTCAACAACTTACAACAGCCTATAGGCTACCATTTGTTTTACCTGCAAAAAACGCCACAGAGCAGCATCTCTCCCCCTCACTCTGACAGGCAGGCGCATGCAGACCAATAATCATATGTCCACCGATTAGACAATAATATCCTCTTCAAATTAAATATACTGTGCATTGTAGCCTATTCCGTGCATGTCATGTCAGACAGCAACTAAAACCTGTAGGCCTATAGCCGATAACACGCACATGCAGCTGCAATCAATTTATCATTAAACAACGACACCAAATATTTCAGCGATGTCACCAACCTAACTACAATCATATGCGTGTTTTGCGTGCTACATTATTAATATTTGTATTTGATAATGCTCGTATTTTGGTCAAATGAAACGTTTAAAACAATAAAATATGACTATTCTATGAATATTAAGTATCAACATATAAAAGCATTTTAGGGGGACTTTTTTCTATCTATTTTTTTTTTTTTACGGGAATTCCCGGGAGGACCCGGGAGATCGTCCCGGGATGTAAAATCCCGGGATGTAAAATTGGCCAAATTCGGGAAAATATTAAACCCTACCCCGACTGATAGGATACCTGCCGCGATCAAAAGGACACCTGCTGCGACCACAACACAATCGCCGGGTTTGATGACCCAAAGTAACGGTTGTGACCATTACTATTGTTCGGGACTCAGTAAATGAGTCATTCCACGGAAACGGTACCATTTGGACTTTTTTTTTCTGAAATTTTGACCGAAAGGTTTTACTTTTCTGAATAGCCCACACTATTAAGGACATCTTTAGCTATAAGAAAAACATAATTTCCCATCTCAGGCATTCAATATATTTTTTATATATCTTTTAACATGTTAATTGATAACGGAGTTGAGCCAATTAAGTTCATAACGGAGTTGTGATTTTTGTACTAAAGATAGCCAAGACTTGGCATGCCTGAGGTTACAGAATCAGATATATTGTTGGAATAACAAACAGAATCTTTATAACTAATTGTTTTATATCATTATTTCATGTAACAGAGTTGAGCTGTTATGATTTACGACCACATGTGAGAGTACAAAATGCCTCTAAAACGGTGTAAAATGAGGTTTTAAATTGCAACTTTCTGTAGCATGTTGGTCAGAAGAGTTGTAGAATACTACTTCCTATTGCTGATGTCACTAAAGGGCCAGTTAATTGTTGTTATGGAGGGAAGAATGACTTGTGTAACGGAGTTGAGTGTCCAGCAATAAAGTACAGATAGATATATATGCTCATGTCATAATTTTTGGATTTCTGTTGATTTAATAGTAATATGTCATGTCCACTTTCATCGAAGGCCACTGGGGACATGGAAAAATGGACAAAATAGGGGGTGTCTACTGAAAGAAAACAAGATAATTTCTGATATCCATGTTTACACAATATTAAAGGGAACATTTCAATTGATTAAAAAAATCTTTTAAAAATATTTTTCAGTGACTCCATCAATAAAATACAGCCAAAACGGTCAGAGGGACAACAAATGGTACCGTTTCCGTGGAATGACTCAAATAACAGTTGTGACTCATTTACTAATGGTCGCGACTCATTTACCACCAGCCGCGACCAATGGAGCATCGGCCGTGGCCGTCGGTCACAGTCGCAAATTGATTTTGCCCCTCCTAGAGATGCTGCGACCTGCGGCAACCTGAGTCACAGCATGCCTCTCTAGGCCAGTATGCAGGCAGGTTAGCTCAACTAAATGGAACCTTAATTTGTATCATTAGTAACACCAAAGTAGGGAAGTGGGGAAGTGGCAAGGAAATAGGAAGAGTTCTTCTATGTACATAAAGCTCATTGTCACATCCAACAAAAAAAGATCTTTCTTCTTTCATTTGCGGTATTGTTAAAGAAATATTGTTGGTAAACATTTGAAAAGTCCCTACTGTTTGTTATTTCAGTTGTCTAAATGCTCCATTCCTGTTAGGGATGGGGGTTTCATTGTAACCATCTGTTGACTGTGTCTAAAGTTAGATTGTCACCTCCTACCATAGGGGTTGGCTTTGGTTGGGTATAAGTTAACGTGCTTTTCCCAGCATCTTTGTCTTGCTTTGACTAAGGGACGGTTTCCCATACATGAATGTAAGTCATTGTCAAACCTTATGATATCATAAATAGAATCACTCATATTTAAGCTCTGGTGTGTTGTCTCATTATTAACATATGTAACTTCTCCTTTTTCCGAGTACTGCCAAATCCGCATTCACAGTATGCAGGTAATCTGTTCGCTACTAGTAACAACAGCAGCAACACATGGTGTTCTGTAAACAAATCTTTGCAAACAAAGTTTTCAGATGTGGAATTTTCAATTTCCTTCAGGTACATGAATATAACCACATTGTAATCATGAAATCATAAAATGAGATAGTAGTTAAATGCGGAAAGTAGAACTGACAAAAATACAGTATATATGTAAATGAATAATAAATATGTCATTGGGACTCATCTAAAAGAGCTTCCCTGCATCTCGGGACTTATTAGATTGAAAACCTATTAGCATCACTGCTTTTGCACATTCTACACCTAACACTCTGCACCTGAGCAGAGTGTTAAGAGTGTGTAGTGTACAGACCTGTCATAGGTGACATCGAAGGTGCAGTTGGGGTGCACCAGCAGCAGCACGTGGCACAGGGAGAAGAGGTAGAGCAGCTGGAGGCAGTGCTGCCTGTCGGTGCCCTTCCAGAAGTCCTGCGCGTCGGCGTGCGCCACCCCGGCGCTCAGGGACTCGCACGCACGCAGCAGCTGCCGGTTGTCGCACACGGAGGTGAGCATCAGGTACAGCACACGGTTCTCCTGGCTGTAGTACGCCTGGATGGACCACAGGGTGGCGGGATACACAAAAATAAAGATTATTGCAGCTGCAGTGTGTGTGTGTGTGTGTGTGTGTGTGTGTGTGTGTGTGTGTGTGTGTGTGTGTGTGTGTGTGTGCTAGCCCCTATTGTGTGCTTGTGTACCTCCGTAGCGATAATGGTTTAGCGACCAATAGCGATGTTTTGATTGGCTGAGGATTAGAAAAATAATAAATCACACCTGTGTGAGTGAGGGGCACTTTAATCTTTGCTCAGAGACATAAGGCATTCATTGTCAAATCTTTGTGCAGGGCAGAAATAGCAGATATCCACATATGACGTAAATTCTTCATTGAATGTCAATGCAAATTTAATATTTGTGTAAGACGAAAAAAAAATCTACACTTATAGCTAGTTACAGGAAGGGCTAGCACCCCTCAAAAATTAAAGATTATTTTGGTTTTTTTGGTCCTGTTCCAGATCTAGTTTGTACAATAATTCTGTGTAATATGAGTTAACTTGGGGGGTCCTTGGCATACAACTCGTACAACAACTCACCTGGATCAGACTGCCTGCCTCGGGGGGGCCCATCATGTTGTCGTAGTGCTCTGGGGGTCCTCCAGAGAACAGGGGGAACAGGTGCTTGTCGGCCAGCGTGTTGAGCAGGGACTCTTTGGGGGGTCCGGCGGGCTGCATGGCGCTCTTCCCGAAGATGCCCAGCACGCACAGACCCTCGTCCTTGTAAAGCGCGTCCTCCACCACCTCCGACCGCAGCAAGGAGCCGATGCTGACAGGGACCACCACCGACATGCTTCTGGCTGGGCTCGACTCTCTATATATATCAGTGGTTTTCAACCAGTGGTCCGGGGACCACCAGCGGTCCTTGAGAGAGCTCCAGGTGGTCCCCTGGTAAATGATGGGAAGTTGGTTAACCAGATGTAACTCTTTGAGAGCGTAAAAATGAAACCAAATTTACGCTCTCAAGAGTTAAAATAGTCATCAAGTGAATTAGCCCAAGTCTACACAACTAGAGAATGTAAGATTAAAATGGTCATTTTGATCTGTATGTTTACCTGTTTTGTTTCCCAAATCCAGCCTGGAATTGTGGACAAAAGCAGGAGAAATCCTTCGTTTTGGGGTCTGTGAGGTTAAAATGTCCTCAAATGGTGGTCCGTGGCTCAAATTCTGAATAAATAAGGTTAAACCAGCGGTCTGTCTACTCTAGTCAGACTGTTGGTGTGGAGACAAGCGAGAGAGACTGATGCTGCTGCAATGCTTCAAATGTTTAGCATTAGAAAAAGAAAACACGTGTCTGTATTAGAAATACATCCATTCGGCAGCTGTAACCACATTCTTTAATGCGTGTGTTCACTACACGGTTTCCCGGTAGACATTATTTATTTCTATATTATTCTTTCAGAGATAAATCGTGAGCTCTCCTCTGTGTTTTTAGTATCTTCACTTCAGTCATTTTGCGCGACAGTAAACTTCCGGGTCCGTCTGACAAAACAGTCCGTGTGGGAACCATGTCTCGCTTAACAGACGGGCCGTGTTTTTTCTTTCCCCCACACACAATAATTACTCCACAATTTGAATATTTAATCGACGTAATTGACGTGGTATTGTATGCATGGGATAGTTTGAGTCGAGCCTTTTCCATTAATCTCAGTTGTGCAAATCAGATTTCTACATCAGATGTGGGACTCAGATTGTGGAATTGATTAATTGATTGGTTGGTTGGTTGGTTCTAAATCACTTGACAACATTTGAGGCCTACATTCAACATTTAATTGAGCTGAGATGGTAGAGCTATTTAAACATTATGGCCTAACAGGCCATAATGTGAAGAACCTCTGACCTAGCCCTGAAACATGACTGTCATCATGCGGTGCATGGCTAGGAAAAGTTTTTCCAAACTGTATAATTACACACAGTTTAATGCTTAATTAGTAGACTAGAATCAATACATTGATTGATTGATTGATTGATTGATTGATTGATTGATTGATTGATTGATTGATTGATTGATTGATTGATTGATTGATTGATTGATTGATTGATTGATTGATTGATTGACCCTCATGCTATTAGGAGGATGAGGGTTAGAGATGGCATTAGTACCAATGTACCAATATAGGCCTATGGTCAGAACAATGGGAGGTCGGATCAATGGCATGTTAGTGGACCACGGTCAGGTTTAGTTGAGGCAGTAGTTAGTTACTGCTTGGTAAAACAGTAGTTTTAACATACATATAGGAATAATGTTAGGTCTCGGCACTACTGGCGTTACGTATAGGATTTTACAATTCAGGCATTTAGCAGATGCACTTAATCCATAGAGATTTATAGTAAACAAGAACAAAAAACATGGTAAATGCAAAACATATAATCATGACTCCTATGAAAGCTTGGAGTAAGTGACGGAGTAAGTGGAGTAAGTGACGTCTCGCGAGTCACTGCATATAGTATATGGGCCTGTAGGAGGCCAAGGCCTTTGGCCGTAGTACTTGTGTAACGCCCGGGATTCGAACCCGGGTCTCCCGCGTGAAAGTCCAACATCTTAACCACTAGACCAAGAGGACATCCCCTTGGTCCGGGGGCAGATATTGGTTTTTCGAGGCCATCACGGCAGAGGCTGTAGCCACCTGCTACACTCACCTCCCTTTTGACCTCCTTCCACGGGGAAACCCGATCCGGGTCACGGCACCAATGTAACGCCCGGGATTCGAACCCGGGTCTCCCGCGTGAAAGTCCAACATCTTAACCACTAGACCAAGAGGACATCCCCTTGGTCCGGGGGCAGATATTGGTTTTTCGAGGCCATCACGGCAGAGGCTGTAGCCACCTGCTACACTTGCCCTGGCTCAAGGGACAGGGCAAGTACTATGGCCAGTGCAATATGGAGCCAGTCTAATATGGAGTCCGAAGAGGGGAAGGAGTGGAGAAGGGTAGTGGCTAGTAGGCATGTGAAAACGTTTGCTGGTTGAAAACCAGGTGAGCTGTTTCAGTCTGGATCATTTGGAGAGGCTTTAAGGCCTAAGCAATAACTGGGTAACTGGTAACCGTTCCGAGGTCACCGGATTTTTACTCAGGTGCTGGGGGTGAGTGTTCTTGTATTCCCCTCAACCACCCATGAGTCGGCCTCCAAGCACTCAGTTTAAGTTGAAGAGTGACTGCTGTCTGCTACCGCCGTCGCCTCATAGTACTAGCGGGCATCATCTTCTTAATCTCAGCTATGGCCTCGCCCGGGTTCAGGCCCTTGGGGCAGGCCTGCGTGCAGTTCATAATAGTGTGACAGCGGTACAGTTTGAAGTTGTCGTCCAGCTTGGACAACCGCTCGTCTCTGAACTCGTCTCGTGAGTCACTTATCCACCGGTAGGCCTGCATCAGGACGGCCGGACCGAGGTACTTGTCGCTGTTCCACCAGTAGCTGGGGCAACTGGTGGTGCAGCAGGCGCAGAGGATGCACTCATACAGGCCGTCCAGTTTCTGCCGGTCCGCCACCGTCTGCAGGTACTGCTCCTTCCCCTCGTTGGTCTCGTCTTTCCTCTTCAGATAGGGCTCGATGTGCCTGTACTGAGCGTAGAAGTTATTCATGTCGGGCACCAGGTCCTTGATGACGTACATGTGCGGCAGGGGTCGGATCTTTACCGGCCTGGCGAGGTCGGCGTCGATCTTGTCCAGGCAGGCCAGCGTGTTGCCCCCACCGATGTTCATGGCACAGGAACCGCAGATGCCTTCCCTGCAGGAGCGGCGGAAGGTCAACGTGGCGTCCACCTCGTTCTTGATCTTGATGAGAGCGTCCAGGACCATGGGGCCGCAGGCGTTGAGGTCGATGTGGTAGCTCTGCATGCGGGGCTTGACCCCCGGAGTGTCCGGGTCCCAACGGTACACCTGGAACTCTTTCACTCTAGGCTGCGGTGCTGGAGTTGCTGCTGCTGGAGTTGCTGCTGTTGCTGTTGCTGCCGTTTGGGCCCACCGAATCGCCGCCGGTCTGAAGGGGGAGAGGAGTGGCGAAACACCGTGGCGACTCAAGGAGGACAGAGCAGCGACCAACATGTTGGAGAGGGGAGGTTGATTTGGATCGACATTTACTGCAGATCAGGTGCTATCGGCATTAATCTGATGGCAGTAGGGCCAGTTTGGACTGTGTAAAGGGTGATGGCAGGGAGGGAGCTATCGCTTTCTATTTGTTATGTGTTATGTGTTTTTCCGAGTGATGTTACGGGTCAGTGATAAACAAACCAACTAGATGAGTGTCTGAAAATGGATTCTGCTGCAGAGACCAACGGCGGGTCTGATGTCACACATGACAAAACTAATGACACCGATTTGCGCAGTCAACCTGTGACGTCGGCTATGATATGAGGTCCCAAGTACTGACGGCATTGACATTGACATGAGGGACATTGCCATAACCACAAATGGTAACAGGAAGGCTAGGCTCCGATCCAAGTCACAATTTCTCATATCTTATAAATACAGATTTAAAAGTTGGCGCCTAGCTTGCTATTGACCCTGTGGTCATTTCAATGTTCCTTGGTCAGCCAAACGAATGATTATATACTGTATACATCATCACGAGGTGAAAAAAGGTTACAGAGTTTAGCTGGTGATGCTGGTCATGCATGCTGTTTTTTCCAGCATGGTAGAAGCTAAGTCAACATAGGATAGAAGTTACTGCAGTCGACATAGAATAGAAGCTACTGCAGTCTGAGTAACATAGAACAGTTATATTCTATGTTGAGAAGCTACGGCAGTCAAACGATTCAACACGTCACACCACATGACGTGTTGGGTTAAGCGCGGGAAAGTTTCCCGCGAAAATTTGTTCTAGGCAACTCCGCTAATAACTAGAACTCGGTAGAGTGCATACTTGCGTGTACATGCGCAAGTATGCACTCTACCGAGGCAATGGCCTACTTGTGTGTGAGCGGAGTGAGTAATGGTAGTGGCATAATGGTGACTAAGTTACGTCACCAATGCGTCATCACCTAAACCGGCCGATCGGAGTGCTCCGAGGGACGACAACCACAAACTGACAAACAGAAAGACTGAATGCCAAAATGTGCTTGACCTACAGCAGGGGTGCCCAAAAGGTAGATCGTGATCAGTAGATCACACAGGCCATGCAGGTAGATCACATGACAATCCCCTAAAATGTAAAGATCTGTAACTCTTGAGAGTGTTAAAATGAAACCAAATGGACCCTTACGGGTCCATTCGGTTTCATTTTACACTCTCAAGAGTTAAATTATATTTAAACATCTGAATTACGTAATTTCAAGAGCCCACACAATTAGAAAATGGAGAATAATTATTATTTTGACCAACTTTTTGCCAGTTACGTCTCCCAATTGTGGAAAAAACGTGAACGTTCTTAGTTTTGGGTGCAAGAGACTAAATTCAACATCACGAACTGTCAAGTCAAACCCCAAATACTGTTTTCAAACGTTAGTACCGGTAGTAGCATAAAGAAAACCTTCCAATTCTCCCCCCTCCATTTTTTATTATAAGTGCATTATTCTTAAACATTATTATAGCAACTAAGTAACACCTTCACCACTAATTCAAAGTCAAACTTTCTTGGGGGCCTTGAAATTGATTTTTTTTTTTCCATGTGTAGATCTTGTTGAGCCGGTCATTTTGAAAGTAGCTCTCAAGTCAAAAGTGTGGGCAGTCCTGGTTTACAGTAATTCCAATTCCACCACCAGAGGAAACAAGTGACACCAGAGACATAAGCTTTATACAGAATTAGGCAAACTGTATTTTGCTTTGTTATAAAATCCATAAAATATACATAACTTACTATTTGCACAATATAGCAGAGCATTACAACAAACAATACAAGTATCGTGTTAACGCAAGAGTCAACGGGTGAGACTATAGGGTGACCAGATCCAACCTGTTCATCTGAGGGACAGAAGTGTTGAGTGGGGAAATGGGAGAAAATGTGGTTAGCAAAATAACATCTTCATCATTAACACCAATATTCCAAAGACAGGCCTAAATAGCTGATCTACAATCTCAACGCATCGATCTACAATCTCAACGCGACGCAGTGCGACACATTTTTAGATCGTAGATCAGATTTTTTTTTTTGGATACGACAGTATACAATGTGGCCCATCTGGAGTGAATGTGGAAATATAGTGGCACCATGGGGGATCATTTTTAAAAACACATCTACATCTATAGCAGGAAAACAGACAACAGAAAGCCAACCATTAGGGGACAACAGAGTATCAGGGCATTTTGAACACGGGTGCCTGCCCATAGTCATGATGTGGGACAGTCTCTCAATTTGTGGGACACTGTGGGACAAGGTCTTGGTAATGAGGGACTGTCGGAACATCCGTCTTACTTTTATCTTGAAATTAAATTAATATTACGCAGACTTTCGTTCAGCCTTCAGTCTTGGCCCTCCACAATATTTTCCGTATCTCATTTGGCCCCTTGGGGAAAAATAATTGCCCAGCCCTGCTTTAGAGAATCATAGAAGCCTGGCAACAGCCAGACCGAGAATGTGAATTCAGCTACACGTTACTCCAACGTGGAGCTAAACGTGTGGGACATCGGTGAAGCTGAACACAAACACGCACCTTTTCACTTTCTTGTGCCAATGGCAGCTATAGAGCCAGCCATGAAATGATGCACAATGACGACAACATTCACCTCCTGAGAGGTCCATTTAGTTCAGGGAATGTACAAATGTAACTGAAAATAAGATGTTCGCAGTGGGGCCAGGCCAGGTCCAACTTAAGTGGAAAGAATATAGTAATGTCGTATCGAACCCTTCTGTGACTGTGAAAATCAAAAACAAATTGAGCCCCCATGTGCTGTAAATCGCAAAAAAGTTATGACAGACCCATGTAAAACGAATGCTTGGAATGGATTCAGCAAAAAACAAACAAACTTCTAGTTAGTCATATCACATGCTACAAAAAGCAGAATTAATTTTAGATAGTTATTTGATGGAGGCCTGGATTTTTTGCGATTTACATGGGGGCTTAATTTGTTTTTTCATAGACGATAAATCCAGTCAGAAACAGAGCTTTGATCAATGCGGTCACGGAAGACTCCGATACAACCATACTAATAAATAACTGTATATAATTACTTGTGCAAGCAAAGCACGCAAGTATGGAATGCAAATAGTTGAAGAATTAGGCTACTAATAAAATGGCAAGCTGCCTTTTTGGGGGGAAGGCACTTTAACCTAGACTCAACAAATCTCCATGAAACACTCTGGACATCATTTATGCCCTGGTGTAAAGTGCAGCTGTTGCTACGGAAACCATAAAGGTATTGGAAGAGCATTCAATCTTGAAAGAAGCACTCAGAGGGTTTCAAGACAATGAGCTCTATCTTACACACTGCCAGATAGAGGTCATACATATAGTCTCTTTCTGACATCTTTTCTCAAGCAAGCTCAGCACCCATTGTCATAGTATATTGAGATTTTTTTCTCTGTGCATCACATTCATAGTTAGTCCAGGAGAGGGCGCCATTGCATCTGTATGTAGAGTTTGTACAAAGAAGCCTGTTGATAACTTTGTCTGATATATCAAACCAATGCTGTGTCAGAGAAGCATAGCTCACAATGTTCCAGTTATAAGGTAGAAGCATGATAACATTTTGTCATTAGTGCACTTGAAAGTAGCATTGGACATGTTATAGTACAGAAATGCAAAGAGTGGCCATGTTTCTTTGTACAGCGTACAGATATCCATAATTAATCAATGATCGGATATTGAGTGACAATTCTGACTTCTAATAATAATAATTACGGCAAACAAGCACGATCTGCAATGCAAATAAGGTGTGCCACGGCAAACAGTCATATCACTGTGATGGTGATCAGGCCTGACACAATTATTAGATGATCACAATTATTCGATTATAAAAATGCCAATGCATTTCCCCAAATTGAATAAAATAGTGTCAATAGAGGTCTACAAGCTCAAAACGATCGTGTAGATCAACTTTTGAGTGACAATTAATCATAATGTCATAGGCTACTCAAATTGTGATTATATTCTTGTTTTGATTAGAACGTTCCACATAGGCTACAGTATACTGACATCACTGTCATGATGTTCATATCAATATCAGACCTGCTAGTAAAGGACGGTTTATGGCTGAACCACTGCTGAACCAAAAGTAAAAGTCGAAGTGTAAGTGTCAACACACTACTGACATGGTGGGGAGAGAATATATAGCAAATAAATGCATTTTAGAACAATGGGAACAACATCCCACAGCCCCATTCTAAGCCTATATATTGGGGTCAATATATAGCCAATAAGGAGTTTTTTTTTAACCACAAAATACAACTGAACCATCTTTTTGGAAATAAATCAATATCAAAAGGTAAGAAAGCCTTTCGGAGTGGAATTCTCCTTTAACCTTGACCATTTCCAACTGTGCATCTTTCTCTACCCTACATTTAGCCATCACACAAAATATTTCTCTTTTTCAGAAACATTTACAAAAAACATATGCAAAAAAATAATGTGACCTAACAACAAGCTTGTACAAGCTTGATGGGATATTGTCCCTTTTTGTCACAAGAGTATAGTGTAGGGCTTAATTGGTAATTTAATCTACCATAGTACCACAAGATCAGTATAATCTGGTGATTAAGGCAGCATATCCTCAATCTCTTTCAGTTGCTGTACACATACTGTATGCATGCTGGCAGGATGTGCAATAACCGCCTTAACTGGAATAGGAAGGCAATAGAGCTGAGCAGTCCCGTCCCTTTCATGACGTCGCCCATGGTCCAGAAATAATTTCCCCTTCCATTTTCCTCATAGACTTTTTCGAAAATTATACGATTATGCGCATTGACACAGCCCAGTCGGGTTGTGACACACACAATATTATCATGCAATATCAAATTAGCAAGAAAAAAGAAGAAGAAAAAGAAGAAGATTTTTTTGATTGTCCCAAAACATCGTGTGTGCTTTGTCCGTGCCGTAAACCGTCTTTATATAGTTAATTTTTCAAAAGTCTGTGTCATGAAACAGGCGGGACTGGTCAGCTCTATCGGCACCACCTTTCTTGATTGTAACAGATAAAAAGCCTTTGACTTGGGTGCAGCTCAAATTTAGATTCATTAAATTAATTAGGGTGGGGTGCAGAGTGTAAACGACTATCTGACATGATGTCGTTTTGATTCTGTTAGGAACAAACTAATCGAATATGGGATGGTCAGATAGTAATAAATAGATAGTAATAAACCATCCAATCAACCCACCTTTCAAACTCGCTTTGGGTTGACTGAAAATAAGGCCTGGCCGTTATCAGACCACTGCAAAGTCTGCCTGCCTGTCCTTAAAATCATTAATACCGATAATAATAATGACAATGAGAAATGACGTGTAGACTGCAGACCAAGACAACATCTCAATATAATGAGAAAATGTCAAGAGTGCAAGACCATGAGTTGACATTAGAAGAAACCCTAAACAAATTCCTTTTGGAGATTAGATTATACAATACACTCCTGCTGCAGCAAGCAAGAATTGTGATGCGGTAATGAGAGTTAGTCGAATACAATCTTTTTCCTGTCTTGGACATTCTGACACAATCAAACATAATGATATTATTGTGATATTTATGCACAATATCTGATTAAAAATTAGTTTGGGATTCGGTTTGACCACAACATTATAAACTCGTGCTAATGCTTCTTTTTGCAAGTATAAATCAAGGGTTGCTTTACTAACTGTAGTGTATACATGGCTGATAGTATAGGTGTTGTATAGAAAAGCTCTGAAAGCTCTCAATAGTACCAATTGTAGCTCCTTTTAGACATCACATTCCCGCTCTTGAAACCACCTTGACCTTTTTGCTAGATAACTGAAAATGGTACCATATGTGGTGTTTGCAGACGAGGAATGTCATCCTACCCCCAACAGCTCTGATACACAATATCTCGGCCAAAGCTCATAACCTTGACTAAAACTAATCTGTGTCCAAAACCTTTACTTCTCAGGACATGGTGGAAATAATCTGTAATTCAATGGACGCCACCAAGCTCTTTCATTGGTTCTATAAACCTCACACTTATTTTTAAAATGAATGAATGAAATAGCCGGTACTACGCTTGGACATCTAAATCACAAGCTGACTGTGTTGTGAGCTTGTAGACCAGGCCTCTGTTGTGAGCTTGTAGACATAAAAATGTTGAAACATGGAGATGTAGTACAAGGTTTCTTCCCGACAGCAACAGCTTGAGGCCATCTTATAACTATCTTATATATATTCTTTGATGATACTGGCTCTACTATTGACCTATAGATTATTATTATTATTATTATTATATGTAGATGAAGAGACCTTAATCTAATCTTAGGATAGAAGTCAGAAAAATGACGGCGTCAAAAACCAAAAGTCACTAACATGTAGTATATCCAGACACTGAATCCTGGTTGAATTTGAAGACATAGCTCTCATATCGAAGATATCAATGGGTTTGGGACGAGGATGAGAATTAAAATGTGAACTTACCATTAAATCCTAACAATCCTTGGGCAGATGACTAGTAGCTTAAAATGTATGGAAAGCTCACACATCGGCCATTTCCGAAGGAAAAAAAACTTCCCAAATTCTCTAAAATTGTGTAAATCGCAGATCTTCTTAGCACGTAGTTAACAGCATACAATGATCATGATTAACAGGGAAAAAAACTGAAAGCAAATAATGACACAAAGTGACCGACTTAGAAACGTCCAACTTACTCACTCATTAAAATATTACAGTAGCAGCATGATAAGATTCTCAGGGGATTTTCAGACACAAATGACGGAGCCTACTGTCTGTCTGTCTGTCTGTCTGTCTCCTAGCGCACTGGATACCAACCTATGTCTGGCGGGGGACCCCCAGGTGCCCGAAACGGACCCTTATGCCTTATGGGTCTGTAACTGTAGGTTTGGGGTATGTCCATTAGGAGCTTAGTTCGAAGATTTTCAGGCGTTTTTTTTATTTCATGGACCACCTCAGTTATTCATTCATTAAGGGCTTTAAAACACCGTCTCTCTGCGGTTGATGTTACATGTTACGTGTTTTACCTTGTTTATGGTAAGTCGCTCGGCTGAATGCCTAAAATAAATATACTAAATTGTGCAAACTGTCACGTTTGTTCGACACAATGTGTTAAAAACACACCTATTCCCAGGAGGATCCAGGTTAGACCAATGGTCGTGACCAACCTCCCCCCCGCCCCCCGACTGATGGACCACCCCCGTTTGATGCTATAGTTACAGACCCGTAAGGGTCCATTTGGTCGCCTGGTGGTGATGGTCCCCGAACCCTTGGCTGAGAAACGCCAAGGGAAAGAGTTCTCCGTTATCTTCTTCCACACGACTTTGTCGTCAATGGTGATCAACCATCCGCTCACGTCGACCCGCGTTCGGTCGAACACAAACGCGCCCATTCGGGGGACATTTTAAGTGTCCACTCCACGAGGGGAAGCGTTAATGCCGAACCCCCGGCCGGGAGGGGGTCTTCCGACGTCAGAGGGAGGCGCACATTCGGCTTTTAGGTTCCAAACTTCCCCCTCCTCCTCCTCACCACCAGGTGATCTTGAACTCGTAGATGGGCCTCTTGCAGTAGTAGTGGTTGATGAGGTGCTTGTCGCAGACGCCGATGCACTGCTGGTCGGCGGTGATGCCGCGCTCCGCCAGGTCTCCCACGATGCAGTGCAGCAGGTCGTAGACGTCCGCCACTGCCTCCCACGGCCCGAACGACACGTCCACCTCGCAGTGGTGCTCGAACAGCTTGCCCTCGCCGCCGCCGCCGCTGCCGCTGCCGTCTCCGCCGGCCCCGCCCCCGCCGCCGCCGCCGCGCTCGAAGCGAAGCGAGTTGAAGAGCGGCCGCTCGTACGGCGTGATGGGCATCTCCTCCTTGTACACGCAGATCTTCAGCTTGGCGAAGCGCGCCTTCCGCTGCATGGCCCGCAGCTTGGCGATCTCCACGATGCGCTCCAGATTGTCTGAGGACGTCAGGGGAGGTGCAGAGAGTGTTAGGGAGGCAGGGGCTGAATTCGGTCACTTTTTCCACACATTTTCAACACTTTACTGCCATTAATTAATATACCGTAATTTCCGGACTATAAGCCGCACCAGCTAAATACTGATTTTTCCTTGTATAAGCCGCACCTGACTATAAGCTGTATCAGACAATAAGCTTCATCTTAAAGCACCATTGGTGGCCGTTACCTGTAAAAATCCATTAAAAAAATCTGTACAAAAAGCATGTGAAAAAAGTAATAGTAATAGTAAAAGTAATAGTCCGGAAATTACGGTACCTTAGAGATGTGGACATGATTCCCCCATTCTGTGTTTCCTAACCAGAGGGTTAGGGGGCAGAATGATCAAGACATCACATGCACGATTACACGATCATCCTAGCATCCAGTTGCGGTTCAAAATAAGGTTTTTAACGGGGAAACAACAGAGAAATTTGGAACCATAGTTAACACAGCGGGCGGTGAACTTGAAGTGAGAAAAAAAGAATATAGGTTTAGAGTTGCAACCTCGTGCAGCAGCAAAGAGTACCCACTAGTAGTGAGTCATAACTAGTGTTATGAGGTCCAGGGACACCCATGACGTCCATGGCCTGTCAATGTGCAGGGCTTGATACTAACACTTGCCCGCTTGCCCGTGGCAAGTAAAAAAAAATGGTGGGGCAAGTGAAGACTGCTACCTGGTTGCCCGATCGGGCAAGTGTGCGACTTAGAGCGCTATAACACAACACAACACAAGATATATTTGTCTTGAAGGTGGTCATTGCGCTCTGCCACTGCGTCTTTCCCTGCTTTCTAGCTATCTCTCCAATCTCTCTCCCAGGTCCATTTGGCTCCAAACTATTATTTTTCTGGCGTCACAGACCCCTGAGTCTGTGACCACTATGGGAACCACTGTAGGAACATTGATTTACAAGTTGATTACTGTATTTACTGTAGCTGATCGTGACTTAAACAAAACATAGTCTCCGACTGTGTAAGGAAATGTTTAAAGCACCCAAGTAGAAAGTAGGGCAAGTAGACCTGAGGGCAAGTAAAACCTGAATTGCACTTGCCAATGGGAAAGTGCCTTAGTGTCAACCCCTGATGTCTTAACACTGAGGCTTCCCCTTTGCAGATTCAGGTAGAAGAAAGGAAAGCCAGGCACACACCTTTGTAGTAAGGCAGCAGGTCCAGAAAGGCCTGCCGCACTTTCTCTCCGGTCAGAGGCTGCCGGTCCTCCAGGCTGTCCAGCAGGGGTCCCAGGGCGTAGTACTGTGCTTCCCTGTGCACCGCACGGACCCGGTCTCTGTGAGGTAGCTCACCTTCTCGCAGGAAGTTCAGGATGTCACTTTGGAAGGGAAAAAAAACACAGATAACGTTAGCAGGCGCAACTCAAACCCTACCAAAGCAATTTAATACTGGGAGGCCCAAGTATTATATTCAGCAGCTAAAGCATCCGTATCAATAACACACAGACCGATTTAAAATGGAAAGTGCATAGAGCTAAGCAGTCCGCCCCTTTTATGACGTTGCCCACGGCCCAGAAGTAATTTTCCCATTCAGATTCCTCATAGACTTTTCCAAAATGATTAACATAAAGACGATTACGCTGCGATTATGTCAACTCGGGTCGTGACAAATTATGACTACACACACAATATTATCATACAATATCTGGTTACTAACACCTTTTTTTTGTTTTTCTTCTTAGAAATCACTTGATTGTCATGATTTGTTATGAGTATGACCCAACGTTATTGGGCTTAATGGTCTATATAAATCATGAGGAAAGTGGGGAATTCACTTCTGTGCCAAGGGTGACGTCATGAAAGGTGCCGGACTGCTCAGCTCTATAGTACACTTAATTACTCTCGGCTTCACTGTAATGTATTTAAATGATACAAGACGATGGAGCACCACCACATCATTATAATGTCCTTCAAGTTCAGAAGAACATGGAAAATAAATGACAAAATTCACTTAAATTTAATTAAAGTGATAAAGACGTGATTATAGATAGGGCTGGGCAATAAATCATTATGTTAATATAATTATAGGAAACCAGATATGGTCTGGGATATCACATCACGATAAGGCCAAGTGTTAGC
Source organism: Benthosema pterotum (assembly GCA_039105355.1). Taxonomy (NCBI): domain Eukaryota; kingdom Metazoa; phylum Chordata; class Actinopteri; order Myctophiformes; family Myctophidae; genus Benthosema; species Benthosema pterotum. Next base: position 43,833,188 of record CM076975.1, on the reverse strand, counting down.
TTTTGCCCTTATGAAAGACTGCGTTACAGTGAAGTGATGTCAAGCCATGAACTTGTTACTGGTTATAATTCATCAAAAAAAGAAGAAAAAAGAAGAAAAAAAAAGAGGCTCTCATTGGGGACAGGGAGGAACCTCCTTATATGGTCAGCACACTTTATAGTAGGGAGGATTAGCCAAAAATAATAATTAAGTGAATTAACCTATAATAACTTTTAAACTATGACAGCAGCCGATATTTAACTGCTGACAAGCATACATTTAGCATTGACTATTTTGGTATTTTGGTCATCTGTAGTCTACCAAGCCGTAGATTGTCAATATGTATGTCATGTATTGAAGATATACAGTATACCACACCATTGTAGTTTCACTGGCACAAAAGCAGGAAGTAAAAACAACAAAAACGAATTAAGATATATATATCGCCATCGGTATCATTATTATTTTTAACACCGGTATCGATATCGGGGCATCCCTACTTGTCAGACGATCCTACCTCAGAAAAAAAGAGAAAAAGCAGGAAAGAAAAAGGAGCCCCAAAATTATCTGAATTTGACTCCCATTTGAAAACATGTAGCTCCAGAGTCCTTCTTGGAGGTCCCTGGAACTACAATTTTGTCCCTGGAACTAAAACTTTCCATGGAACAAAAATGTTGTCCCTGGAATAAAATATCTTGTCCCTAGAACTAAAAACGATGTCCCTAAAATTTAGGTCCCTGTAAAGTGTTCACAATGTTTCAAAAATATCAGATCTACAAGCTCATAGCGCGCCACTCGGTGACGCGCTTTGAGCTCGTAGATCTGATATTTTTCAATAACTGAAAAACCTAACGTGGTTCCAGTTCAGAATGGATTAATCTATGGAATTGAGTAAAACTAGGATCAAATTCTACAACTCCAAGTGCTGCGGGTTGTCGCGTTGCGGGTGGAGGTGTCAGCCTTTTTGTGGGAGGCACTAACAGCGCTGCTGTGCTCACCCGAAGTACGCCCCGTCCCGGTCGATGAAGAAGCGTCCCTCTGCGTCGCGTGGGATGTGATGGCGTCCGCTGAACATGGCGGCCAGCATGGTGTCCTCGTAGCGCCGCAGCGTGGACAGACGCGTGGTGAAGTAGGTGCCCCCTACGTTGAGCGGGATGACCTCCGGGAACTGATCGGGAACAGAGAGAGAGAGAGAGGGAAGATGAGACTCACACAGCGACTGAATGTTGTGCCGACATTAATTTATTCTTGTTATATTTAACCCACTGGCTGCGAGCGCGTGTTCGCCGTTCGTCCTTTTTGCTCCACGATCTGAGCAAAAGTCAGGAACTGAGGTCTAGCCCTAGTGCATCTACCCGTGCGCTCCACGACATTCAGGGGGTGGTTTTCAGGAGAGGCTTTTGAATGCATTGGATTGAATGGGTGCGAATGGGACAAACAAAATTCTCCCATTCGCCCATTCCGTCCCAAATGAAAGTCAGCCACGGGATATTTATCAGACGATGCGCCCGGACTAATAGATGGATTAAAGAATGAAATCTACATTTTGTCGTGTTCTGCGCCTTCGTCGTGACCGGCACGCGTTGTCCAAAGGTAAGAAAACGACGACCGCGGGATCGGCAGTCCGTGTGTTAAGAAGCTGAAAATGTGAGAGAAGAGTTGAACCACATTCATCCCCCCATAATAAAAAGCTGAAATTGCTGATCTACAAGCTCCCAATGCATCGTCATGCAACGTGTGTGAGCTTGTAGATCAGCTAGGGTAATTTGGCCCCACAAAGTAAACCTTGCAATGTATTAGGTCACCTTTCTTATTCATACAAATTAAGTATTATCATTGCAAATTCCAGAAACTCCTCATTCCCGCAATGCATAACTTTAAGCAGGGGTGCCCAAAAGGTAGATCGTGATCTACCAGTATCACACAGGCTGTGCAGGTAGATCACATGAGAGTCCCCCCAGCACTTGGACCCTTACAGATCTGTAACTGTTGAGAGTGTTAAAATGAAACCAAATGGACCCTTACGGGTCCATTTGGTTTCATTTTACACTCTCAACAGTTAAATTATTTTTAAACATCTGAATTACGTAATTTTCAAGGGTCCACACAATTAGAAAATGGAGAATAATTGTTATTTTGATCAAAGTTTTGCCAGTTCTCTTTCCCAATTCTGGACAAAAACATGAAAGTCCTTAGTTTTGGGTGCGAGAGACTAAACTCAAGATCACAAACTGTCAACTCAAACCTCAAATTACAAATACTGTTTTCAAACATCAGTATCAGCATAGCATATACCGGAAAACCTTTCCAATTCTCCCCCTCTATTTTTCATTATGAGTGCATTATTCCTAAACACTATAACAATAAGTAACACCATCACCACTTTTTCAAAGCTCAAACTTTCTAGTGTCCTTGAAATGGATTTTCAGTAGTGGAACAATCACATTTTTGATGTGTAGATCTTGTTGAGCCGGTCATTTTGAAAGTAGCTCTCAAGTCAAAAAAGTGTGGGCACCTCTGACTTTAAGGATACAGTACATGGGGTCCCATTTGAATTGTTGAAGTCCACACACAATTCTCAGCTCCCGGATAAGCATTTTTGAAAGCAACAATGATTGATTGTTGACTAGTCTTTGTGGACGACGTGTTCATTGAAACATACAGCCAGGTAAACCCCAGTATCTGTATTTTGAGGGGACGGTTTTCACAGGAAAATAGCAGATCGGCTAGTTTCAGCAAAATCTTGTGTCACAATAACAGAAAAGACACTACTATGGAGCCCTGAGTAACTATACAGGACATACGTAAAAGGTTAGTTCACCTTTTATGGACTTTTTGTGTCCAGTATCGCCCCACCAGCAGCAGCAACAGTGGGAGAGAGGTCAAAGTTGAACGAATACAAATGGCACAATGTGGAGCTATCCTTTAATCAGTTTTGTTAGAACATGCCTAAAATCACCTAAAATGTATTTAATAAGGTTATTATACTTATTAAGGTAAGGCTAAAGAAGTGTCACAATCAGATTAATCTATTCATCATTTAAATAATCGGCTGATGAATTGATTATGAAAACAATCATTAGTTGAAGCCCTAATTAATACCTTTGCTACAACACTATTTGGGAGGAGGGGAGTATTTCCTACAGCTTTAAGCCTGACAATCTGAACTAACCCTTTAAGTGGTTAAAGAGACAAGATTATCTGAATGGGTATTATACCGTAGTAACAGGCCCAACACTGTTGACAGGCCATATGGGGATCCATCAGCTGGGCTTCAACATTATGAGACCTGACACTCACAACAACATGTAGTCATGATCCAGCTAGTGGCTACAGAGCACTGCTAATGTGGTCCAAGACGCTGATGGACTCCAAAGTCTATAGTATCTGGCTGCCCCCGGACCAAAGTGATGTCCCTTCTTTCACGCGGGAGACCTGGGTTTGAATCTCGGGCGTTACATGCGCAATATCGTTAAGGGCCTGTAGAAATATACCCTCGATCGTCAGGCTTACATCTGCACTGCGAATTGAAAGCCTGGGGACATGGTACCCCAGAAAGACTACCAAAAGGTGCAACTTGCGGTTTGTTAACTTCCCTGGAAGTTGCCATTTTTCAGCCAATCGCGCCGCGGTGCTCCTGGAAATGCATACCCCACGGATCATTTTTTCTCCCCCTGAAAATAAGAGTGAACAAGTTATGATGCTAATGAGGATTGAACAGGGTTGTTTCACTGGGGACTGTAAATACAGTAACTACCGTTGATAGTCTCAAAAGCGTACCCGACACCCAGGGTGGTAGAAATGTGCAGCAGGAGATGTAAAATACTGTTGTATTACATAGCAATAGACAGTATGCACATGTGTCACGTTTCCCACCACACCCGCGTCTAGACTGGGTGGCAAATACATTGAGCAGCAATGGAACATTGGAGTTTGGAAGCTCAATGGTCCAGCCAGCGTTTCTACAATTGCGCATAAGGCAACAGGACGTTGTGTTATTGAAAGTGAGTGCTTCCACAGAAGCATTAGTAAAGTAAACTAGAATGTTTTCTGGCCCTAAACAGAGAATACACAATGGCAGATATCTGAGCACTGTGACCGACCCAAAACAAAGAAGTGGAAAAAGAGCTACACTTCCCTAACCATCTGTCCTTTATAGCAAGACATCAGACACATACTTCCCACTATCACCCACAGTCAGAGATTTTGAAATCATGACTAATGAGTAATGACTAATGACATATCTGCTGGGTGAACAATGGGCAAACAGCGCAGCAAGCTTTGTGTTCTGCTGTTATGAGGATATCAAATGGAAGACGACCACCCTAAAGAATAATCATTGTGTGTATTCCTGCAACAAATGATCTCGGTATATAGGAATTGATTTATTGAAGACACAGACTTTCAAATGCATATTTTTTGTTGTGATGTATTGTGCTGTTTTGCTTTGGCAGTCTAGACGTATGTTTTCTCATAAAGCCCTTTGAATTGAATCGCTTCCTTAAATTTCAACCCAAAAATAATCACGTGCATGGAATCTTTTGACAGAAAGTAGCTCATAGCATGTCTATGGTGGAACAACAAGTCGACAGGCTAATTTAAGCCATATGGGTAGTTCAGGCCATGATCTATAACTAAACACACGAGTGATATGAACATGTGAACATATGAATATGTGAACATATGTGAACATATGAATGGCTATGTGACTGTGTGTTTACAGACGTGAACAGATTGACAGGGCATATGGCTGATGGTGTCACCCAGCCTACGCATCAATAGTCAGCTGCATAGTCTACTGTAGTGTTAACCAAATGTGGGTCGACACCCATTTGTGGATCATGGAACTATTTTCATGGGTCACGACGAGTAGTATAACAAAAACCCTGGTGTGCAATGTGTTATGTGCTTGGAGATCGGCCATTTTCACTGGTCCTAGGAAAAAATGTAATCTCTCTTCGGTTTCTCTTGACCGAAATAGGTCGGGAACTGCCGTTACTGTATGTGTTGAGTAAATGGGGTGTTTGCCTGCTTGGGTCCACTTTACATATTTAATACATTCAATCATACACACATGGCAAGGTAGCAACCAGCACATCAGGAGCAATTTGAGCTTAGGAGACTTGCCCAAGGACACTTCTTTGACATCTACGGTATACAGGAGATCTGCAAGCGTAGCCTACACAACTGCACATAAATAAAAGCAGCCTTGTCATGAACAATTACTATTTCAATGATTAGTTACTTATTAATGTATTAATTAAGCCATGTAATAAGCAGGATAACAACCCTCGAACCAGTGATTTGTTTTTCTCTGCCCTAATCATGTTACGGTTGCCCCATGTATGACAATTTCTCATATTTTGGGACAGGGTTAAATACAGCATTAAAAGTTTTTGAAATTCAGGGCCGACCGTTCTTCACTTTCCGAGGGGGCCGACTTGGATCAGGCCGAGCCTTCTGATATTCAAACACACACACACACACACACACACACACACACACACACACACACACACACACACACACACACACACACACACACACACACACACACACAAGGTAGTCTGGCAGACAAGGTGTACAGGTGGGAATCTGTACAACTTGTCTGGCTGTTTTTAGCAGGAGGAGTGTTTTCGTGCAAAACTAATGCTTGGAATTGATTCAGAAACATTCAGAAACGTTCATTTTAGCTGCTCCGCCCCCTTCCTATACAAATCCATTATAACTTAAAACTCAATTTTAACCATGACAGATTATTCGAAAACAACCCATGTTTTTTTTTTCTGGTGACTGATATTGTCCTCCTAATACGTGAGAGGGCCGTGGAATTTCATTTACAGTTTTTATTTATTTTTAAAATATTGTTTTATTCATTTTGGTGGGAATGTAAAATGAAACCAAATGGACCCTTGCGGGTCCCTTTGGTTTCATGTTTACACTCTCAAGGGTTAACATATTCATCATCTGAATTAGCCCAAGTCTAGCTCTGGTCCAGAGCTCCACTGCTTCTGAGTCTGACTTGCAAGTCAGACTCAGAAGCAGTGGAGCTCTTCATCAGAATTAGCCCAAGTCTACACAACTACTACTTATTATGTACATTGTACAGTATGAAATTAATGGTCATTTTGATCTGTATGTTTGCCAGTGTTGTTTCCGAAATCCAACCTGGTATTGTGGACTCAAATTCTGAATAAATAGTGGGCCCTGGTATAATCAACCACTGGTCCACTGTACTAGTGTAACACGGCTACCAACCTCCTGTGATGTACTGAAGGTGGAGCGGAGCGCCTTGCCCAGGTTCAGACTGGGAGCCGCCGCCGCCGCCGCGCTGGGGCCGATGGCCAGCAGCGGCTTTCTGAACTCATCCTCCGCGGTGGTGGTGGAAGAGGAGTCCGAGGAGGAGGAGTAGCTCGCCTGCATGGCGGCGGCGATGGCATCGGGCTTGCTGCTGCTGCTGCTGTTGTTGTTCTCGCTGCTGCTGTTGTTGTTGCTGTGGTGGTTGTGGTCGCTGGAGAACACCACCATCACCCTGGGCAGCGGCAGCGACGTCCGCTGCCTCTCCTGGACGAACCTCCTCGTCAGCCGCGACGACGATGATGACGATGAGGAGGAGGAGGAGGCCGCCGCTGCTGCTGCGGGCGAGAGCAGCAGCGGGCCGGGGGGAACAACGCGACCAGGGCCGGGAGGAGGAGGAGGAGGAGGTCCGGGCGGGATGTTGTTGTTGTTGAACGAGTGCAGCAGGGACGGCGGCGGCGGGGGTGGCGGCGGAGGTGGTGGTGCTGGTGGGAGGTGGTGGAGGTGGTGGTGGTGGTGATGGTGGTAGCGGCGGGGGTCGCCGCCGCCGCCGCTGCCATTGGCCGGTGGTTCGTCTTCGGATCCATTCTGCTGCATGCAAGCAAGCAAACACACCAGCGACGTGGTTAAGTAGCACAACAGGGAGGCAGCGATGGGAGTAGTGTAGAAGATCCGGTAGCCAAAGCGCCGAGGACGGAGGATCCAGGCCCCACACACACACCCACACAGCCCGCACGGCCCGGGGTGCGCTGGTGGTGAAGTCCGTGTCCGTGATATAGTCGACTCGACTCAGTCCGATGCGATGATCGCTATGGAAACACACCCTCCTTCCTCCTCCGCGGTGGAATACAACACACGCAGAGCCTTAGAAATAGACAGTTACGCCAACTTCATGGACCCGGTCCAATGGCGGCTCCTCTATACCGGATAGTGACAACGAATAGTGACAGCCTCTCAATGTCGCAACTCTGTCTATTTGTAAGGCTCTGCGCCCACAGCACCGCCCGTCAAATAGATCCACACTGACTGTACATACCGTCCGCCCGCAAGCAACTAGAATGTCTCATAGGCTATAATACCGCAGACTGCCGTTAAATAGGAATATGTAGCAGTAATATGTAGTTACTTACAACAAACATAGGTGGGTGGTTGGTAGCAGCGGAATGAATGCCGCGCACCAGACAGTAAGACAAATCACGTGTTTGACAATAATAAACCAGATCCTTAAGGGTATAGAGCAGGGGTTTTCAACCTTTTTGATACCAGGCCCCACTATTTATTCACTATTTGAGCCACGGACCACACTTTGAGGACATTTTAGCCACACAGACCCCAAACCTAAAGATTTATTTGCTTTTGTCCACAATATGGATTTGGGAAACAATTTAAAACAGTCAAACATTCAGATCAAAATGACCATTAATCTTCTACATTCTCTCGCTGGTGGGCTGCAACTATTGCTGTTACATACCGCCACCTACTGTAGTAGGTTTGTAGTGTCTGTGCTTGACACACGCAGCCATTATAGAAACAGAAAACATGGAAAGCCTTTTGATAGTTTAATCTTTATTTTTCTTTAGCAAAATGTAATAATCAATAGCATAACATAATATCAAAAGTAATATGGAAATTGGAAACTATGGATAAACGTTAATTGTTGTCAGATGTATTATAGTTGTTGCTGACACATACAGGTCCAAGTTTTTTTTTTTTTTTTTTTTTCCCAAAATGACCAGCTCAACAAGATTTCCCCCACAGGGAATATATATATATATATATATATATATATATATATATATATATATATATATATATATATATATATATATATATATATATATATATATATATATATATATATATATATATATATATATATATATATATATATATATATATATATATACATATACATATATACATATACATATACACATATACATATACATATATACATATACATATACACATATACATATATACATATATACATATACATATACATACATATATATATATATATATATATATATATATATATATATATATATATATATATATATATATATATATATATATATATATATATATATATATATATATATATATATTACCATTGTAAAAAATTGTTTAAATGTGTACCTTAGGCTTTGGAGTGGAAGACCTGCATTACATACAAGACAAGTGTACTTGGAATTGAACAGAGAAGGGAAAGAGAGTTTTTGTATTTTTCAAGAGTAAGTGTTGCTGTGCACAAAAGCAACCGTACAAATGAAATAAACATTACATTGTGGGTTTGAGCTGACAGGCCCTTTTGATGTCAAACGATCAATTCACCTTAATTCAAGCGGTCGGTGCTAAAAACAGATTTTTATATTTAGATTAAATATGATTTAGGGGCAAGTCAATGGACAGCTTTTGTCATCTACCAGTAGTCTAATCTAAAATCTACCTTTTGGGCACCCCTGGTTTGATGGATAGACAGGATGATGGTCTGATACCAACTCTCACTTCAACACCAATACAAGAACAATAAATGCATAGACATGAACTCAAGATATACAGTAAGTAATGTAATAAGAAAAAGGTTATATGCACAAAGAAAAAACAACAACTAATCTATACATTAAGCGTGACTGCTGATAACAAGCATGTTTAAAATATACAGAATAAACAAAATGATCACAGCGATGATGCACCTTTCAATAAAATGTCAGGCGAAATTACAACTGTAACGATAAAACACAACCTTATTTTTTAACAGATCCTCAGATGTGCAATGCTCAAAATAAAATACCATAAGCATAATCATACAAGTCACATGCAATTTAAAAAAAACAGTCCTATTCCTTTAGTTTAAGAAAACTCCAAATGCTAGACATTGTACCAAGAGAGACAAATGTTACAACCCAACCAGATCCATGCAGAGATCAGTTGTTCTCAATATCAGACTAATTTACTGAGACAATCTATGACCTCATTGACTAGTTAAAAATACAGTAAGACTGCATAGGCCTGTATTGTTCACAGTAGGATCCACACATCCATTTATTGATGACTAATTACTGATAGCAAAATAATTCATTGATTAAGGCCACTTAGCGAATATCGTTCAATAAGGCTACAAATGTAACATCTAAACGACAAATAATGTGTCGTGGTTAAACATACCCCTGAGAAGAAAGAAAGTTTGGACTTCATAAAATGTCCCTTAGTATGATTGGTTGGAAACTTGGGATGACACACAAAGACCCAAGACATCCGCGTCCTTGTTCGCGCTCTGTGGCAACGCAGATAGTCGCATATATGTAATTATGGATGCTTTCAAATTCCACAACCACATCATACTTGTGGCTCTTGGGTTAGTAATACTGTATTCTGTGCCCTGTACAGTATCTGTGACCTATACTGTTGTGCTTTTTCAAAACCCTTTAATGATCCAATTCACAGGAGACAACACAGTAAGTGTCCTTCCCCCCTCAGTGCCTTCTTGTACACCCACATCATCATACTGGTGGTATGATTCTGTGTCTTCACTGGCTGCAGCTTCAGCACCTCCTCCTATACCCACATCATCATATTGATGGTATTCTGTCTCTTCACTGGCTGCAGCTTCAGCACCTCCTTGTTGATCTGTCTCTTCACTCGGTCCGGCTTCAACATCGGAACGAGCAAATTCGTTGTAATAAACTATCTCAACGTTTTCCCGTCTCACATTGTAATAAACAACGCCAATGTCCTGTGATCTCACACAATGGCTTCTGGTGACCTGGAGAAACGCGGCAATGCCTGGTTTTAATTAACTGTCTCGCTTAAATTAAAATGTCTGACATGACTACACTGTTCATTGAATTTGCATTGCAGTCTTATAATAAAGAATTAAAATTACCTTCCAGAGATGGTAGACTATCAGGATCAACAGCAGCAGCACCAATACTGTACTTTTGATAATGTTGGATATCAGATGAGAAGCTGTAAGAGAAATGTGCTAAATATGTTAGAACATCAAACACCATGAAAAAGAACAGCTTAAAGTTTGCTTGATTGAGTTTCAAATTGTGACTTGAAAAGACCACATTTCATGTTACCTCTGACAGTGATAGAGATGATGTCGCTCTTAGAGGAGAAGTTGTGAAAGAAAACATGGATGTGATAAACACAGCTGTAACTTCCCTGGTGGGTGTGGTTTGCTGCAGGAAACAGGAATGTAGCAGTCTGATTGACAGCTCTATGGGTCTGAGTTTTGTTGCAACCAGAGATGTTGTGTGTTGTATCCAAAGATGCTGTGTGCTGTGTTGTGGCTAGTGGCGTTGTGTGTTGTGTTGTATCCAGAGATGTCTGTTGTGTTGAATACAGTGGCGTCGTATTTAATGGTGTTGTGTCTTGTGTTATAGCAAGTGATGATGTGTTGAACACAGTGACATTGTGTGTTGTGTTGGATACAGAATGGCTGTCAGCTGGCTGGGTGTAGTTGTGTGTTGTGTTGGATACAGAATGGCTGTCAGCTGGCTGGGTGTAGTTGTGTGTTGTGTTGGATACAGAATGGCTGTCAGCTGGCTGGGTGTAGTTGTGTGTTGTGTTGGATACAGAATGGTTGTCAGCTGGCTGGGTGTAGTTGTGTGTTGTGTTGGATACAGAATGGCTGTCAGCTGGCTGGGTGTAGTTGTGTGTTGTGTTGGATAAAGAATGGTTGTCAGCTGGCTGGGTGTAGTTGTGTGTTGTGTTGGATACAGAATGGCTGTCAGCTGGCTGGGTGTAGTTGTGTGTTGTGTTGGATCCAGTGAAGGTGAGGAGGAAGAAGCCTCCTGGGTACTGTGACCGGATGGAGCATCTGATGCTGAAGCTGAAACCCTCCATCACCTGCAGCCCCTGCTGCTGGCTTTCAGAAATGGAGTGTACTGAGGTATGCACTGATGTTGTGTGTTGTGTTGTAGCCAGATATGTGTCTTGTGTTGGATCCAGAGATGTGGTGTTTTTTGTTGTATCCAGTGAAATGTGTTGTGTTGTATCCAATGATGTTACGTTTTGTGTTGTACCCAAGGATGTTGTGCCTTCTGTTGCATCCAATAATTTTGTGTCTGGTGTTGTATCCAATGATGTTGTTTCTTGCGTTGTATCCAATGCAATTGTGTGTTGTGTTGAATGAACTGGTGTTGTGCCTTGTGTTGCACCCGGTGGTGTTGTGTGCTGTGTTGTATCCAAAGATGTTGTGTGTCGTGTTGCATATAGAGATGTTGTGTGTTGTGTTGTATCCAGTGTTGTTGTGTTGTATCCAGTGATGTTGTGCGTGGCGTTGAATGCAGAATGATTGACAGCTGGCTGGATGGAGCAGCTGGTGTTGAAGCTGGAAGCCTCCAGCTGCTGGCCTTCAGAAAGGGAGCGTACAAAGGTGATGGTTGGCTTAAACAGCAGCTCTGGAACAAAACAGAGGAGATTGGCTGAAATTAGTATTACAGTAGATTTACCTGTTTTACTATCTCATTATAGTATATTGTGCTGACAGATAGATGAGATAATGTAAAAGCATTTTACTAGAACAGATAATCTCCAGTCTGGCAGTGGAATTGCCAGACCGCTTTGTTCCACACTCCCTCAGGGAATACTCAGACCCAACACAGGAGGCTGAAATCCACCACACAGGTCCATGTGTAGAAGCAGAAGTCCTTTCTCTTGATACAGCAGAGCCACAATCCAGCTGTCGACACACTACAGATGATGACTTCAGGTTCCAGTCAGACCGACCATCCACTGGTCTCCACTCTCCCTGGTGTTTCATCTCCAGGATTCCAATACACTTACTGGTTCCTCCATCCAACCTGACATCACCAGACTCTGTAAAGAGACCAGAGAGTAAACTATAAACATTCATATTCATATATTCATGGAATAAAAATCCGAAATCCCAATCAAAAAGTGTCTTTTACCTGAGCAGGTGAGTCGAACAGACTTGTAAGGTAAGCTTGTGTTTCTAGTTGAGTTTGAAGTTCCACAGTCCATGAGACCAGACTCATTGCCTTTACACTGGAACTTTCTGGCCCACACTGAAGCATTGGCCTCCCCATAGAGCGCCCCCTGGAGGACTAAAGGATGCCCACAGCCAAGGTGTCTACAGACCACCTCTGCATCCTGCTGGTCAAAGTCACCTTCATACACTGAGACCCACGACTCATCAGACCTCACCTCCACCCTGCCTGAACACAAAGTCGTCCCATTCACCAACCTCACAGACCCTGGAGAGAGAGAGTGATGCAAGATGTATAATGGTATAGTAATGTGCATAATGCCCAATCAGAACATAACATGTTGCTTAATAATAACAATCCACTAGTGTTATAATTATAAAGTAATGGCTCTGAATGGTTCAACTGATCAGGGCCAGAGTTTCCTGTGGTTTTGTCAAACATTACTGTAGTTGAAGTAGCAGTTTATTACCTGAACAGTTCACCTCCAGTACGTACAAAGAAGTGGAAGACATCTTTTTTCCACAGTCACTCAGAGAAGGCTCTGACCCGACACAGGGAGGTGCAATCCTCCATGACGGTTGATGTGTAACACCAGAACTCCTCTCTGTTGAAACAGCAGAGCCACAAGCAAGTTGTCTACACACTACAGATGAGGACTGCAGGTTCCAGTGAGACCAACCATCCACTGGTCTCCACTCTCCCTGGTGTTTCATCTCCAGTATACCAGCACAGGTACTGGTTCCTCCTGTCAATCTGACATCATGTGACTCTGTAGAGGACAAGAGAGTAATCACAATAGTTATTAAAATGTCTGATATCGAGTACAACAAAATTAACATTCACACAAAGTTACTGCAGTCAGCACCGCTCAGGGGAAAAGGGAAAACATGTTATTACTGGGATTAGTGTCATTATAAAATCATCTTTTTACTGTCATTATAAAATCATCTTTTACCTGAGCAGGTCATTCCAACAGACTTGTCCGATGAGCAGATGTTTCTGATTGAGTTTGAGACTCTACAGTCCTGGAGAGCAGACTCAGTGCCTTTACACTGGAACTCTTTGGCCCACATTGGAGCCTTGACTTGTCCATAGAGCGCCACCTTGAGGGATGAAGAAGCTCTGCAGCCGAGTTCCCTACAGACCACCTCTGCATCCTGCTGGTCAAAGTCACCTTCACACAGTGAGGCCCACGACTCATTAGACTTCACCTCCACTCTGCCTGAACACAAAGTAGGACCATCCACCAACCTCACTGACTCTGGAAGGAGATTACGTTAGTGATCTACAAGACAGTGTATGAGTGTATTATGGATGCAAATTGAATCTAATCACAAGGACTGCTGTCATTGTGTTACCTGAACAGTTCACAGTCGGTTTGCCTGTGATCAAACCTTTCTGTGTGACATGATTCTCCATTATGACACAGTGGCTCAGTGAGGACTCAGACCCAACACAGTAAGGTGTAATCCTCCACACAGGTTGTTGTGTGAAGCCAGAACTCCTTTCTGTTGACACGGCAGAGCCACAGTTCAACTGTCTGCACACTACAGATGAGGACTTCAGGTTCCAGTGAGACCCACCGTCCACTGATCTCCATTTTCCCTGGTGTTTTATTTCCAGTATACCAGAACAGCGACTGTTTCCTCCGACCAACCTGACTTCATCAACCACTGTAAAGACACAAGTGAGTAAACATTTAAACAGTAATATTACTATCAGTATAAGAAAACATATTATTCCAGGGTGTAGCTTATGTTTAACCTGAGCAGTTGAGTCCAACAGTCTTGTCAGGTGAACAGGTATTATTAGTGGAGTTTGAGGTTCCACAGGCCATGAGAGCAGACTCAGTGCCTTCACATTGGAACTCTTTGGCCCACATTGGAGTGTTCACTTTGCCATATAGCGCCCCCTGGACGAGAGAAGGAGCACCACATCCGAGCTCCTTACAGACCACCTTTGCATCCTGCCGGTCAAAGTCACTTTCACAAACTGAGACCCAAGAATCATTAGACTTCACCTCCACTCTGCCAGAACACACAGTAGGACCATCCACCAACCTCACAGAGTCTGGAGAGAGAGAGAGAGAGAGAGAGAGAGAGAGAGAGAGAGAGAGAGAGAGAGAGAGAGAGAGAGAGAGAGAGAGAGAGAGAGAGAGAGAGAGATGGGGGTGGGAGGGAGGTGTATTATTCACATCACATCTTGTGCATAGTACAACAACAATTTCCCACTATTATTGTCTCCACCAGGCTGAAGGCATGGGAAGAGAGTATGTTACCACCTAATTTCTGGCACCATTAACCACCAGAATCATTAGAGCAGTGGTTTTCAACATTTTTCATACCAGGGCCCACTATTTATACATAATTTGAGCTGCGGACCACCATTTGATGACATTTTAGCCCCACAGACCCAAAACTAAAGATTTTTTTTTTCATTGTCCACAATTCCATCCTGCATTTCGGAAACGAAGCGGTCAAACATACAGACCATTTCTTCTACATTCTCTGGTTGCGTAGACTTGGGATAATGCACATGATGAATATTTTAACTCTATTTTAACAGGATTCTTGCAAAAACACATTTCTTGGAACAACATTCCTCAAATCATCCAATAGCCATCAAAGCCATAAGAAGAAACGCCACCCTTTTCACATTGGCCTATAGCGCCACCAGGAGGCCAAACCTGACCTGGTGGAGACCTGTGCCCAGAAGGAAACTTTTTATTTGTAATTATTATTATTGTTATAATTATTATAATTATTATTATAAATCACACTTTTGTGGCGTGAGGGGTGATTCACATCCTTAAATAAACAAACATTGCACTCGGCATTGTAACAGTCCATTGTAACAGTTTAGTTTCATATGTTGCTGGACAAACGATGCAAAGGCTGTTGTAGGAGCCAAAATGACTTATATAGTTCACTTATATGTTTCACGGGATTGGTGAGGTGCGCGCCGCATTGGAGCTTCATTGATTGGTTGAAGCGCCTCTGTGGGTGGCCACCAGTAGGCTATAAGTGCATGGTCTTTCCCAGCTCACTCCAAGGCTGGTTTGGATTCTTGGAGGCAGGGTGAGCTGAGCTGGGAGGCTACATAATTTGTTGACCGCACTTTATAGCACTTGGCACTTTGGTTGTTTGATTCGTTAGTATTCTTCACTGTTTGTATCTTTGCACATATTTATTGCGATTTATTTATTGAATAATTGTAATGATTGGTGCACTGATTATAGTAAACAGTTCTAAACGTATTTCCTTGTTTGAATCATTCTTATCATTGAGGCAATGTATAATGTTGCGCGTCATACAGTTTGTTTAACTCCCAGGCTTAGCCTGCCGGCATGAGTGATTTATTGGAAGTCATTTTCAGCCACTACAGCTGTGAACCCAAAACTAACCCATGCCAGTCAACCTTCTTACAAAGACTAGTCAAAGACTAGCATTCTACAGTGAAAACTTTATTTTGAAGGTTCCACTGGAAGTTATACAAGCATATTGGGAATAATAACACAGCATTTTCATTGTTAATACACATATACTGTATGTTCTTTTTACCTGAGCAGTTGAGTTTCAGTGTATGAGTGGAATTATAGGACTTTACGGGTCCACACTCCATCAGCGAAGACTCTGAGCCAACACAGGAAGATGGAATCACCCATCCTGGCTGACGTGTAGAACTAGAAGTAAATTCTGTTGAAAGAGCAGATCCACAATCCAACTGTCTACACACTACAGATGATGACATCCTGTTCCAGTCAAACCAAGCCAGCGCCGGTCTCCACTCTCCCTGGTGTTTCATCTCCAGTAAACCATTACAGTTACTGGTTCCTCCAGACAACCTGACATCTTCAGACTCTGTAGAGAGAGCAATAAGCATTAAAAACCTATTACATTCATTACAACAACCTCGATAATGCAATATCGAAAATCAGTCAGTTTTGTTCACCTGTTGAGTTGTGAGTTGGTTTAAGTTGAGGGGCTGAGGAGAAACATAAGGAATGAATTAGTTCATCATGTGGAAATGAATGCTGCAGATATCTGTTGGAAGTGTTACTGGAGATGAAAATGGATGCAACATGTGTCTACTCTGTCATAAATGTATCTTACATACTGCAAATAACCTTATAAATGTATAGAAATAAATCAGGTGCTTTCGTTCCTTTCTTTCTTGCAAAAAACCTTTGAGGTTTAGGGTTATGATCTGTGAGGCAGGCTATGTACACACATTATCAACAGTGTGTTCAGGTGTCATTAGCAGCAGTAAAATAATCACCAGGTGTGTACAGTCTAACCATTATCAGCTGGCAGCAGTCAAATAAACAGGTGTGTTCAGTGTTCAGTAGTCATTAGCAGTGCACCAGCTGCTTTGGAAAAGAGTAAGGTTCTCGGTTCAATCCCGGACTCTCCCCAGGTTGTTGGCTATGGCTGTGTCCGAGGGATGAGGGATGTTTCCTACTCCCTAGGCTACTCCCCATATGGGGCTCCAGAGTTAGTGAACTTTAACAGTGAGGATTTCGGACAGCTTTCCCTATATGGGGAGCACTAAGACTGTCGGTAGAGGGCGCTAAGCCCACGCCACGGGTTAATGTGCTTTTTATTTGTGTTGCGATATAAGACTGTTTGAAAAATAAACACATCATCCCGACTATTTAATTCATATGGATATGAATAATCAATTGGCTACAAAGAAACCAGGCAGTCAAAACTTACTTCAGCTGTATCAGTTTAGAAAATTGATAGAAATAAGTTGACCCAGTTGTTTTTTTTTTATTCTTGGATGAATGAATGAACGAATGAATCAATGAATCAATGAATACAGCTTCACTGCCAAACCCTTGTTTCCTGTGTTTTTGTGGCCACTAGGGGGCAAAGTATTATTTTTGCTCTAAAGCAGTGAAACTGTTAATTCTCTTAAAATAACATAGGCCTGTTATCATCAATAAATTAATATTATATCCATATTAATCAGGATGAAAACAGTGAATACCTTGACAATATATGAAGCATTAAGCCAAACCCCCACTATGCCTTGAGAATATACCAAAATAGCCGTTCTACAATGCGATGTCCGTGTTGTGACATGCATGTGTCTCATATTATGGTATCCTCATATTCTTGCAAATATATCAATATATTAAAGCTTTTGCGCAAATACACTTATTCATATGCTATGGGAGTTCCCTAAAGTACAGACGCTGTGGTGTGCTGTCCATGAGAATATAATGCAAATCACACACCAGGATAGTCCTTATGCACCCTCTCTGTTCATTCTGGGTGACCCGGGGCCATTAAGACACCTCTCTACTCATCTAGCTGATTGGATTCAAACAGCATTAATGGTGGGCAGGAAGATCATAGATGGAAGTCTGAGGATTTGCCTCTGACGCATGTGTGGTTCACTCAGCTGGGTACTGTAGCCGGCTTGGAAAAGTTATCCTTTAGGATGAATAATCAATTAGATAAATATGATTTGAAGTGGAACGTGTTTCTTGCTCATGTTGCAGGCCCCTGATGTGACCCATGATCAGGCAAAGCCAAAACAATTGATGTTTGTTTCTATCGGACATACAATATGGCTGATGATGCTAAGTTAATGGCTGTGTAAATAACTGCAGTGTCCTTTTTTCTCTTTTCTTTTTTATTCAAACTATTACTTAATTGAACTATTATTTAACTGTAATTGATTTTAGCATTGATGTTTTTTTTTTTTTTTTGTTTTTTTCTCTTCTCTTTTCTAAATCTGGCTTTTTGTTTCTTCCTGTCCTTTTTTGTTGTTAATATGAAAATTCAAATAAAGTGCTGATCATAAATCATGCGCAAATACGAAACGCATGAATGTGCGGTCAAGAGGGGAGTGTGCAATGCATTATGGGGTAGATTTGCTCCTCCGAATAAATGTAGTGACCATCCGATGGTCCCTACAATTCCAGGTGCATTGTGGAATATTTCAGTCCACTATATTAGGGTACCAAAACGCTCACTACATATTCGGACACTCAAACAAAATGGCGGAAGGCAAAAGTAGTGCCCTATATGGGGAATAGGGAATGAATTGGACACACCCAAGTGTCCTTCCTTGAGTAAAACACTGTGGCTACCACAAAGTACATGGTTGCATGGTTCCCTCTGCTCTCAGTGTGAGGTTAATGGTCAATGCACATTAAGCATAAATGTGCCATTTATCTCATAAAATTTAATAAAAAAAATATATGTTTTGATTATCATTTGCACTGATTAATCATATTGCATGTATTTAATAATATTGCATTATAAGCAGCCTATAATGCTTTCATGCTGTGTTGTGATTGTGAGAAAGCATTCATCAGTGTTTTTAGAAGACAGAGAATGATTAATTATAATCAGTGTAAACAATGATAATAAACCATGACTAGTGAGGTAATGTTTCAGTCTCTACTCACGGCAGGCACTGTGTTGGTTCTCATAGTCACATCTCCATGACAATGGAATGCATGTGTCTTTCTGACAAACAAACTGAAGAGGGAGACAGAGGTTTAGGTTGCAGATATGTTACCTAAACAATTATAGCCTATACAATCTTCCGTCATCTGAAAATATGTTGTACCAGGGACCCCCCCAAAGGCAAGGATATGAGTTAAATAAATGTTGGCCTTGATTGGCCTTGACATTTCAAAAATACAAGATAAGTGCTGCTTGTAGATACAGCTATTTGCCAATAGCTAAAGTATAAGAGACACCACAATGGTTTCCCATCCTGAATGGGATAAAGAGAGACAGTGTAAGTGAAGCTGAGGTGAATCACCTGGCTGGCAGTGCAGTTATTGGACATGCACTGCTTGTTGTCAGCTGACAAGTCAGAGTCGGTGGGACAGGAACAGTTGTATCCTCCTCCAGGTGAGAGCAGACACAGGTGACTGCAGCCTCCATTGTTGATCTGACACGGATGACCAGACACTGCAGGGTGGAGAAAACATGCAACACATGTAAGGAACATGAGAACACACACCTATATATATATATATCATAACAGTGCTTTATAAAGCTGTTTCAACCAAGAGAAGCACCAATGTGTAAGTAAATAATAAGTCACAAAACATCCCAGCACTATGCATTGGGAAATTGTAAACCTGCTATTGTTACATGTTAAATTTATTCAGTTATTGTTTTATCCATTTTATAAATGTAATCAATAATGTAAAAAGACTATGCAGTTAATTAACCAATCAATCAAGTTCCCTTGTGTCATGTATTTATGCATTCATTTATTTGTGTGTGTGTGTGTGTGTGTGTGTGTGTGTGTGTGTGTGTGTGTGTGTGTGTGTGTGGGGTGTGTGTGTGTGTGTGTGTGTGTGTGTGTGTGTGCGTGCGTGCGTGCGTGCGTGCGCATGTGCGTGCACTCACACGAGGGGGGGTAGTAATCATAGTTTACCTATGATTACAGTACAGTATAAACACTGCCATGTTGTTCATAGTACAACACTTTTCAAAACATATCATTGAATGTACCGTCATTTCTGGACTATAAGCCGCACCTGAATATAAGCCGCACCGGCTAAATTTGGGGCAAAATAATTATTTTTCCAACTATAAGCTGCACCTGACTATAAGCCGCAAGTCAGGTGCTTCATGTTAGAGCAGTGGTTTTCAACTTTTTCACAATTTAACAACATCTTCAACTCACAGACCCCAAAACTAAAGATTTCTTTTGGTTTTGTTCACAATTCTAGGATGGATTTTTGCAAACAAAAGAGGCAAAACATCAAAATTAGACCAAAATGAACATGACTTATGACTTATTAAATAAGTGGTGCTAATTTAGATGGTGAATATCATAACTCTTGAGAGCGTAAAATTGAAACCAAATGGACCCGCTAGGGTTCATTTGGTTTCATTTTTACGCTCTCAAAGAGTTACATCTGGTTAACCAACCTTCTATCATTTAATCTGCGGAGCCCACCTAGAACCTGGAAAATCCATAGATTGGCCGCACCGCTGTATAAGCCGCAGGGTCAAAAGCATGTGAAAAAAGTAGCGGCTTATAGTCCAGAAATTACGGTAACAATAAAGAACAAATGAAAGTCATGAAACGTAATGAAGAGTAATAATGAGAGTTACAGCAGGTGGTACAGACCCTCAGGTTGTCTAGAGGGGTGGTAGATGTGGATGTCACGTGGATTTATCAGATTGCTGATGACTGTGGTCTTGTCCATACCATTAATCTTGTTGGCTCTGTAGATGGATTTACTCATCCATGGGTGTGTCCAGTAAATGTGATCCTCAAACACAGCAATAAACAACACCTTGTCCTGACTCACAACTACACACACACACACACACACACATTCAAACACACGCATGCACGCACACACACACAAACCCCAAATAAAGAGTTATAAAATGCACAAATAAAGTATTAAGAAATACTGCTTTACAGAGATAGTTCAGATTTTTGGAAGTTAAGCTCTATGAAATACTACCATTAATATAGTGGTTTATTACCATTATTGATGTCAAACCGGATTGCTGGTTTCTTTTTTTGTTTTCTTCTTTTTTGGGATCGGCTCCTCACCTATAGACCGTAACGCTCATGCGCACTGCCGTCCACCTCCATTCTAATGTAATTTGTATTGTATTATTTGGATTATTTCTAACATATTAGCACAGACTTTGTCCATTTTGACTCCTCTATCACATTGAACTGTATTTTGTGTCCATACCACTATGCCCAAAAAATAGTTCTACGTGATTTTAGAAATAATAATTAAAACAATACAAAATGGTGTTTGTTATTTGGATACATTAACTTTCAATGCATGTCTGCAGTGACCCCCCAAAATTACCAAAACTACTTAATATTTCACCAAAAAAAAGAGCAGAACTCCCACCACACAGGACTCACTCAGGAGGCATTCAATTGACACACTTGACACCACTATATTAAGTATTTCATACAACTTAAGTTCAATAAATCCCTTTAACATACATCAATAGAGTAAAAAATAAATAATATTGTCTGGGCAGTGGGCATGTGTGTGCATGAGTATGTGCGTGTGTGCGTCCATGAGTGCATATGTGCATGTTTGCACATGTTGTAGGTGTAGGTTGTGCACCTGTCTGTCTGTTGCTTCCATCCAGGTTGGCAAACTCAATGTATTTATCATCAGTGGTCCAATAGATGTGATCATTGGTGTAGTCTAACGTCAGACCACTGGGCTTGGAGATCTTCTCCTTCACGATGACTGTCCTGTCGGTGCCGTCCATCCCCATCCTTCCTATGTGGGGGTTGTTGTTGGTGAAACCACCGTCTGACCAGTACAAGTATCTGTCAGGGAGACACTGTGTCAGGATCACGACAACTATTAAAGTGTAAACAGCTCTATTCACAGGATGGTTGATAAATCCAGTGTTTGGTTCATGATGTCACCACAGTGTTCTTACCCGTAGCGTACATCCACAGCTATGGACTGTGGCTGGACCAGGTCAGAGTTGAGCAGGACTGTTGGGTACGACCCGTTTAGTTTGGACACACCTATGGTGTGATGCACACGGTCACACCAATAGAGGTTTCCTCCTATCCAATCAACAGCCAGATCCTGTGCTGTGATGGTCGCTGTGTTGTGAATGACCTGTTAATGAACCATACATGAACTCTGAATATACTCACCATGACTTAGTTCTTACATTAACCAACTCGTCAAAGTGTGTGTGTGTGTGTGCGTGTGTGTGTGTGTGTGTGTGTGTGTGTGTGTGTGTGTGTGTGTGTGTGTGTGTGTGTGTGTGTGTGTGCGCGCGCAAGTGCGTGCGCGTGAGAGAGAGTGACCCTTAAAACAATTACTAAAATATGACAAACTAAAAAAACAAACAAGAAAACGTGTCTGTGACTGTGTAGTGCAGGGGTCCTCAAACTACTGCCCGTGGGCCAGACCCGGCCCGCCTCCTCAGCGCTGGTTGAAACGGGGCTCCGCCTGGGTGCAGCCGGCGACAAACAGTGGATTAAACCCCTTTAGCAGTGACCAATGAAAACATGGGTCCTTAACATTTTTACTGCAAGCTTACAAAAACACGTATTTAATTCAAGAAGACAGCAGTAACATGTTTTGGAAGCGTAGCAAAAAAGTGTGGAGTGGAGTTTGAACCTCCAAAAATGTTTTGACCGAGCAGTGAAAACGCATCACAGGATGAAATTTCTTTATAGCTCCGGCAAGAACTGAAAGCCACTTTCACCACTGCCTGGCACATCTGTGAGTGTCACACACCTGCCAGAACTTTAAATTCAAAACAATGGTGAATGTCAAGCGAACAACATTTCCCTTATCCGGATTTTTTAAGCTTGCAGCAGTGTTACTCATTCCAGGAATATCCGATCTACAGGTCATACCTTGTTGTAAAAGTGACTATCAATGTTTAAAACAATATAAGAAACAATACAAATAGGTATTATTAAGGTTAGGAAAATAATTTGCAAAGTTAGGTTTCCAAACTTACTTTATATGAACTACAGTAGCAATCTCTCTTGACATTACTAAAACTAAATGTTTTAATACATACATATTACATGCTTTTGTTAAGTAATACCATACAGTTCACGTTACTGGGTAAAAAAAATAATAAATTAGCCTAATACTGTATATAACAAGTAACTTGTTACTACCCAACTGGCTATTATATGTACTCTGAGTACTAGTATAAATACAACAAGTATTCTTCATTCATCTTCATAGTTGTCGTCGTTACACTGACCTGGACGTCACTGCCGTTGATGTACATGACACTGATCATGTCTCCGAAACTCTCTATCCAGTAGATCTTCTGCTGCTGATAATCAAAGTCCAGAGACGTTGCATCCTCCAAGTCCTGTCACACCACAGCAGTTGTGTTAGTATCAGACTGGAGTACATGCCAGCATGTCAAAAGCAGTGTGTGTATAATATTGTATAGGATTACATAGGATGTGTTGTATGTCCAATGGTTTTCACCTGTTTGATCACTGTGGAGCTGGAGCCGTTCAAGCTGATCCTCATCAGGTTGTCTCTTTTGGCTAAGATGAGAAAAGGCTCCACCTCTGGAGAAAGTGAGACATTACACTTGAGTTGGTTTACTGCAATTAAGTATTAAAGGGAGGGTATCACGCTAATATCAACTTTTTCTCAATTTAACTACGATAAAGTTGTGATATTATTCGAAAATGCAAATATATGGCTGTATAAAGCCTGTTCAATGCTGTGTCAGGTCGGAGGAGACAAGTGGCCACTCAACCGAAAACAGACCCCAAACAGCGCGTCACACAGTGACGTTGTTAGAGTCAAAATAGAGTGGCTGTACCCCATTTTGTGTCAAAGCCACGCTATTTTTTTCCAGATTTCTAAAATTATATATATATTTTTTTCTTTTTTTCTCCAAGAACAAATGCACTAAATAACACGAGCCACCAAGAGTTAATCACTTGCATATCATTTGCGTATTGTAATGCGAGCTATCAACAACGCGAAATAATCTGAACACAAGATTCAGTTTGCGTATTAATTGGATACATATTACTCATTGGCTCGGTGCCAATTGTCACGTCACGTAGTGGTGCTAGATTGAAGGCGCGGTGCAGGCGTGCAGCCCGTCCTTTTAAAATCCCCACACAGTTTGAGTTGGATGTAGGCATAAGTCAATGGCTGCAGAAAAGATAGGCTACACATGAGATTGCAATTTATTTGATGCCAGTGGTCTGCATTTGCTTGACCTAGACTACATTGTAGCTTTTCTATTTTAACTGTAGATCTGGTATGGTGGCGAACAAACCTAGCTGTGTTTGTGGGTTGTACTAGCATTAGTTTTGTCATCGGAAATGATAATGATTCTGTCTATTCGTTGACTAGATGGATATCCGAAGGTATTTTAAGAGAGAGGGAGAGGAGAGAGGCAAAGAAGAAGCAGCTGATGCTGAGACGGTCTCGATGGAGGTAAAGGCCGAACAACAATGTATTTTGGCACAGCATTGTGCAACTCATTCCTAAAGTTATAGATGTTGCAAATGTCGAATTATATTGGGAAAGTTTCTGAACGTTGTGGCCGCCAAACTTTTTTCCAACAAGCATCTGAGTTTATTTAATATTGTTGGGCGTCTCAATGTTTTATGTGTTATTGCTCATCAGCATGACGTGCCTGATTAGAATGTGTCTAACATGGACAGGACAGAGACACACACACACACACACACACACACACACACACACACACACACACACACACACACACACACACACACACACACACCCACACACACCCACACCCACACCCACACACACACACACACACACACACACACACACACACACACACATAAAGATGGAGAGAAACATGGACATGGTTATTGCAAAGCAGCAGTGGACATATTAAAAAGTAACATAAAGTGAAAAGGAATATTGCAAATAATGGGGACATATGGGGGTTGAGACCACGTTTTCATTCCTGGTTTAATGGCTCCACATTGGTGCAGATTTCTAGTAGTTTTCTGGCAGGTGGAGGGAAAAATGGAATGGGTGGTTTATGAAGATGTTGGTAAGTGTAGGGTAGTGGTGAGAGAACAGTCTTCTGTATAATGTTTCCATGATGATGAATTATGAAACACATGCCCTCTTCATTTTGTGCAGGTATGTATGGCACCTGCAATTGTTTTTATCTGTATTTTAGCACAATGATTTACTATTAACACTAGAATGCCTAAGAGGTCATTTCGACTGTTTTTGAGATTTTGAAGTGGATTTTCTCTGCCTGTGATGGTCTGAAAAGGTCCACCTTGCATGACTTTTCCTAAATATGCAATTCAAGTCATCTGTGTTTTTCTTTTCGTTTGTAATAATTTCTAAATATGGATTTAGAGGCGGAACTACCTAAAAGGCCTGGACATTCGCAGTCAATTTGACTGTCCTCACCCTCTTCCCCTGCTACAACTCAAAGAAGGATTTTCACACCAGTCTAATGGGTCATTTACATTTCAATTGTTGAGACAGAGAGAGAGACAGACAGGCCCACCCGACACGCGACAACAATTGAAATGTAAATGACCCATTAGACTGGTGTGAAAATCCTTCTTTGAGTTGTAGCAGGGGAGGAGGGTGAGGACAGTCAAATTGACTGCGAATGTCCAGGCCTTTTAGGTATAACTGCTACCCTAGTCATTCTTGTGTTAACTGGTGTTGTTTAGCTGGTAAAGCAGCTAAAGGGGTATGGAGGCGTCATCGTCTTAGATTAATCAATTGATTGACAAAGCTTTAATTGGTGCTCTGATTTTTTTTCTCGGCTATGCGCGCAGTGACCCTTCTCCTCCAGGGGCTAATCCACCCCAGTTTCTCAAACCTACTGAAGTCTCTGCTTAGCTGTAATTGGACCATAGTAGTTTGGGGAGGGAGTTATCTAAAGGTCTATTGGACAATAGCAGTTTGAGAGGGGCTTAGCTAAAGGTCCATTGGCTGCGGCCCCCCCATCTGAAAACAGGTTGTTCCAAGGACTGCCTATGAAGCAAATGGCAGAGTTGAAAACGCTGAAAAAATATTCATTGACCTGCAACATATTTCACGATTTTTCAAGAATAGCAGATCTATAGTACAAGCTAGTAGTGCTGCACTCGGTGCCCTGCTATGAGCTTGTAGATCTGCTATTTTTTAATATCTAAAGTATAACAGGTTGCTCAAAACACTAGTGTTGTAGTGTTTCTTGCATGTTTGAAAGAAACAAAGTCTAACTAACTAGTACAATGTTACTTTACACCAGTGGTAGGAGGTAGGGTTTGTTTAGTCAGTCAGTCAGTCGGTCAGACAGAAAGACAGACGGACAGTCATATGGACAGACAGATGGTCAGACTTACCTGTTGTGTTATCTGTTGGTTTATCCTGGAGATCTGAGGAGAAACATGAAAAACTAAATGAACTGTTAACAGCTGGTTCAGTGCAGTCCTTTCTCCTTATTGGACATTCAGAGGAAGGGTATTAGTGTTACACACCGTCATTCCAAAGAATAAGATTCGGTTTCATTTACACATCTCAAACTGACTTCTATGCTTTCCCAATTCCAAGTGTTTGGTCAAACCATGTGACTTCCAATGAACACAGAGGCTTCACCATTCCAACTTGAAGCAGTACTAACCATCTCTAACCCTAGTGGTGCATTCACATGGGAAGATGGAACAATGTGTAGCTCCCAGCCATGAGCCAGCCACAACAGCCCCACCAATCGGGCTCAGCCCTGTTGGCACGACTGGCTGTGTGTTGGACTGGTGAGTGGGAGTCCCAGGTTCAATCCCCGCTTCCACGTAATACTACAATTTGGTGTAGTCGGCAGGATTTGGAGTGCAGGTGTTATCCCCAATATACTGTTCTACGTCCTTGCGGGTCCACATGAAGGACATCATGTACGGCGGTCCGCAGTGTGAAGTGTGAATTGCGAGGCCGAGGACACACTCCGAAAAATCAAGGGGGTGAATGTAGCACCCAGCCATGAGCCAGCCACAACAGCTTAACCAGTCGGGTTCAGCCCTATTGGCGCGACTGGTTGTGTGTTGGACTGGCAAGTAGGAGTCCCAGGTTCAATCCGTGCAATACTACAAATGCAAAGACATGTTGTGAGTTGATTTGGATCATGCTTGATTAGATTTCTACATGTACGGTTTCACCTTTGAAACATGGACAGGTATGGATTGGTGGTGAACATTAGCATGTGAATGCATCTACGAATTGTGCGTGCAATACCTTGTACATGTACTGTGCAATGTGAGTAATGTGATTGTTATTTCCATATAAAATAAATACATGTAAACACAAGATAGACTGCATGGTTGAGGACCCCCTCTAAAACGAGTTGTTGCAACTCAAGGGAGCATCCTCTAGTGAAATTTCTAAATAAAAAATAAAAAATAGTTGATCGCGCTGCGTTAAACAAATACATGTAAACACAAGATAGACTGCATGGTTGAATCTGCCCTGTGTGAACACAGCATAACCCTAAACACCAGCAGAAGCCTGGTAGTCTGGATGCCACTCTGACCCCAGGAATGTGGAACTATGAATCTCACATTGTTGTCATTTAGTCACATACACACTTTCACCACTAAGAAGCTACAATTATCCTTCCAACTCTGTTGGAAGGATGTGGAACACTAACAAAAAATGCAAGAAAAAAAACAACAACACATTGTGAACTTTTAAACCGTCTATTTTGAGTGTGTGTGTGTCTGTTTGTTTAATAGAAAATAGAAAACACATTTCTATGCCATGTTATAACATATTATAACCTCTTATAAAACAATGCAATGTAACATAACTCTGTTTACAAAACTCTGTACCCCCCTCCAACTGTATATATTTGTCTGCGTTGTGAACGTTTGTTTTCTCATGCCAATAAAGCTCCTTTGAATTGAATTGTGCCAGCCTTTACTCACAACAATCTGCATGTTCGTCTGACCGGTCCCCACAGTCATCTACTGTGTCACATTTCCATGACAATGGAATGCACTTGTAGTTCTGACAAACAAACTGAAGGGGGAGACAGAGGATTCTGTTTAGGATCAATAAATAGTTCAAACATACAATACCCAAATACATTAACGTTACCAAACATTATGGAACTTTTATTTTTAAATGAGAGTCAACACATTTTTTCTTGTTTTACTTTCAATGTCACTGAGTGAGTAAACTCTGAGTCAGAAGTAGTTTGAAGTGACCAAAGAAGGAGCCAGAATGGATACAGTTTAATACATATATATTGGGAAAGTTTCTGAACGTTGTGGCCGGTTGGCCGCCAAACCTTTTTCCAACAAGCATCTGAGTTTATTTAATTTTGTTGGGGGTCTCAATGTTTTATTTGTTATTGCTCATCAGCATGACGTGCCTGATTAGAATGGGTCTAACATGGACAGGACAGAGACACACACACACACACACACACACACACACACACACACACACACACACACACACACACACACACACACACACACAAAGATGGAGAGAAACATGGACATGGTTATTGCAAAGCAGCAGTGGACATATTAAAAAGTAACGTAAAGTGAAAAGGTATATTGCAAATAATGGGGACATATGGGGGTTGAGACCAAGTTTTCATTCCTGGTTTAATGGCTCCACATTGGTGCAGATTTCTAGTAGTTTTCTGGCAGGTGGAGGGAAAAATGGAATGGGTGAAAGAGGGGCAGGAGAGTTAACCATCGTGATGGCCTGGTTTATGAAGATGTTGGTAAGTGTAGGGTGGTGGTGAGAGAACAGTCTTCTGTATAATGTTTCCATGATGATGAGTTATGAAACACATGCCCTCTTCATTTTGTGCAGGTATGTATGGCACCTGCAATTGTTTTTATCTGTATTTTAGCACAAATTAACTGGTGTTGTTTAGCTGGTAAAGCAGCTGTCTCTGCTTTTAATACATTTTTTAATACATTTATCTTCTTCCCACGATTTTTTTTTCAAACATGTAACATCATTTACTGTTAATCTTCTAATAACTTTGACACTGATCTGATTTATTCTATTCAAATGCTGATTGTCTTCAATTGTTTACTGAAATCTAAATGAATAAATGAAATGGAAATTAAGTAATGTAACGCAAGTGAAGCTGAGGTGAATCACCTGGCTGGCAGGGCAGTTGGACATGCACTGCTTGTTGTCAGCTGACCAGTAGTGGTTGGTAGGACAGGAACACTTGTATCCTCCTCCAGGTGAGAGCAGACACAGGTGAGTGCAGCCTCCATTGTTGGTCTGACATGGATGACCAGACACTGCAGGGTGGAGAAAACATTTAGGGAATATGAGAAGACATGACTATCTATGGGGGGCTGGTCATCGTACCAAATGCAGTTGACTCTTGCCATTAAATACGCTAACCACTGCTATATTATTATTAAATCACACCATATCTTAACCTAACTGCCATTAGATCAACAATGATAGTATGATTTAAATAAACAAACATGGAAAAACAGTTAGCTTGCCTTTTTTAATGACTTTGGACATGTGGAAACCTTTAGTTAAACATGCAGACCGCAACCACAGCACACCGATCATTAACTTGTGTCCGTTCCACTCACGCAAGTAAGAACCAAGCATACCTTTTTCAATTCATATCTAGCAATGCCTTTTTGTCTTTCCACACAGCAGAAATTGAAAATACAGCTGTGTAGTGTCACTGAAATCTAGACTACAGTACTGTATGTAGGCATAGTTTTATTAAACCCACATATAGAAGGTCAGGTTGCAGTGTTTTCAAAAGGCAGCCAGTGGAGCATCTTGCATTCAT
The DNA here is from genome assembly GCA_039105355.1 of Benthosema pterotum. Taxonomy (NCBI): domain Eukaryota; kingdom Metazoa; phylum Chordata; class Actinopteri; order Myctophiformes; family Myctophidae; genus Benthosema; species Benthosema pterotum. The sequence goes on along the minus strand of CM076975.1, from coordinate 43,803,673 downwards.
GATGTCAGAACACAAAGCTGATGCTGACAGAACACACCCAGTGGAGTCTCCCTGTAACAGTCATAAGACATACTGAATAGTAATAATGAGAGTTACAGCAGGTGGTACAGACCCTCAGGTTGTCTAGAGTGGTGGTAGATGTGGATGTCCTCTGGACGGATCAGGTTACTGATGACTGTGGTGTTGTCCATACCATTAGTCTTGTCGGCTCTGTAGATGGAACTGGTCCTTGTGTCTGTCCAGTAAATGTGATCCTCAAATACAGCAATAGCCATGATGCTGCCATGACTCACAACTAAAGACACACAGAACGCCAAATATAGTGTCACTGTTGCAAAATGTGTGTGTGTGTGCGCGCGTGTGCGTGCATGGATGCGTGCATACCTGTCTGTCTGTTGGTTCCATCCAGGTTGGCAAACTCTATGCATTTCATATCGTTGGTCCAATAGATGCGATCACTGATGTAGTCTAACGTCAGGCCTCTGGGCCAGGAGATCTTCTCCTTCACGATGACTGTCCTGTCGGTGCCGTCCATCCCCATCCTTCCTATGTGGTGGTTGCTGAAACCTCTGTCTGACCAGTACAAGTATCTGTCAGGGAGACACTGTGTCAGGTCACTATTCACAACTAATCACAGATAGTGGAAATATGACGGACAGGAGGACGGATGTTCAACATCAAAACGCAATTAAATTGTTAATCTTGGTTATCTGTATGACAACGAATTTTCCACTTAAAAGTGTAAACAGCTCTATTCACAGGATGGTTGATAAATCCAGTGTTTGGTTCATGATGTCACCACAGTGTTCTTACCCGTGGCGTACATCCACAGCTATGGACGCTGGGTAAACCAGGTTGCGCAGGACTGTTGGATACGACCCGTTTAGTTTGGACACACCTATGGTGCGATGCACAGGGTCAGACCAATAGAGGTTTCCTCCTATCCAATCAACAGCCAGATCCACTGCTGCGATGGTGGCTGTGTTGTGGATGACCTGTTAATGAACCATACATGCACTCTGAATATAATCACCATGACTTTCATTCTTACATTAGACCAGGGGTCAGCAACCTGCGGCTCCAGAACACAGCCCTAGTGGCTCAGTGGCTGTAGCATTATTACATACACACTGGGGTGATCCGCCAGTGAACGTGATATAAACATTTCAGTCACTGACAATGTGCGGTCTGACAGTTACATCGCCAGTTAACATAGTGCTTGTTGGCCATGCCACAAACGTTTAATACCACACATTTTCAGCGGTTTAATGTATCATTATTCATTAATATACCTTGGAGATGTTGTGTGGAGTGGACATGATAGAAAAGTTCCCCCATTTCTGTATTTCCTAAAAATGCGGGTCTGAAAAAACATCATCAACATGGTGAAACACAACCTGATGAGATCATCAAGTTGTGTTTTACCATGTTAATGAATTTTCTTCTACATTTTACATTTTTTCCGAGAGTGTACAAATGGAACCAAATGGACCCGCTAGGGTCCATTTGGTTCACATTTGTACACTCTCGGAAAAAATAAAAATGAAAATGGGTGGAATTTCCCTTTAAGGGCTTATTAGGCTTACATTTTTTGCGGCTCCAGACAGATTTTGAATTTAATTTTTGGTCAAAAATGGCTCTTTCAACATCTTGGGTTGCCGATCCCTGCATTAGACCAACTTGTCAAAGTGTGTATGTGCGTGTTTGTGTGCGTTTTAAAAAATATTGGAATCAAGAGTAATTAAAATTAGTATTATTTACATTACATATTTCCCCCTCAACGCCACCTTCACAACAAGATTATCTGTCTACCCAGCTCTTGAATGCAATTCATTAATTCAAGACCAAACGCAATATTAAGAAAAATACTATCTCATCAATTTCTGCTGCATATTCCACATTGTAGTATATTTAATGTTTATTTATATTAAATTTAGATATGTAAATTTAATTTACTGTAATATAAACTACAGCAGCAATCTCTCTCTTTCAAACTAAATGTTTTCAATCTGGTCTGTCCCACCCCCTCCCTCCCTGCCCCCCCCTTTAATTTTATTTTATTATTTTTACATATTACATGTGTTTGGTTAAGTGCTACCATAAACAATAATATTACAGTAGCTTAACCTAACTCGTTCATCATAACTCTAAGTACTATTGTAAATACAAGTATCCTTCATTCATTTTCATAGTTATCGTCACACTGACCTGGACGTCACTGCCGTTGATGTACATGACACTGATCATAGTGCGTCCTCTCTCCTCTATCCAGTAGATCTTCTGCTGCAGATAGTCAAAATCCAGAGACGTTGCACCCTTCAAGTCCTGTCACAGTCACACCACAGCAGTTGTGTTACTATCAAACTGGAATATATTCCAGCATGTCAAAAGCAGTGTATGTATAATATTGTATAGGATTACTTGAGTCATTCCACGGAAACGGTACGTTTTGGACTTTTTTTTTTCTTGAAATTTTGACCGAAAGATTTTACTTTTCTGAATAGCCCACAATATTAACGACATCTTTTGCTATAAGAAAAACATAATTTCCCATCTCAGGCATTCAATATATATTTTTATATATATCTTTTAACATGGTAATTGATAACGGAGTTGAGCCAATTAAGTTAATAACGGAGTTGTGATTTTTGTACTAAACATAGAGACTACTCTAACTGAGTTGAGTAAGAGGAAAAGACTAGGCATGCCTGAGGTTACTGAATCAGATATATTGTTACATAACAATAACAAACAGAATCTTTATAACTAATTGTTTTATATCATTATTTCACAGAGTTGAGCTGTTATGATTTATGACCACACGTGAGTACAAAATGCCTCTAAAACAGTGTAAAATATGGTTTTAAATTGGCACTTTCTGTAGCATGTTGGTCAGAAGAGCTGTAGAATACTACTTTCTATTGGTGATGTCACTAAAGGGCCAGTTAATTGTGGTTATGGAGAGAAGAATGACTTGTGTAATGGAGTTGAGTGCAACTGAGGGACACAGCTATGTAATGCCATTTAATTGATTAATTATCCATTTATTCAAAAACTAAACATGTCCAGCAATAAAGTACAGATAGATATATATGCTCACGTCATACTTTTTGGATTTTTGTTGATGTTTAATAGTCATAAGTCAAGTCCACTTTCATCGAAGGCCACTGGGGACATGAAAAAATGGACAAAATAGGGGGTGTCTGCTGAAAGAAAGCAATATCATTTCTGATATGAAGATAAAATCCATGTAATGTTTACAGAATATTAAAGGAAACATTTCAATTGATTAAAACATATTTTAAAAATATTTTTCAGTGATTCAATCAGTAAAATACAGCTAAAACGGTCAGAGGGACTGCAAATTATACCGTTTCCGTGGAATGACTCACATAGGATGCCCTATTATGTGCAATGGTTTTCACCTGTTTGATCACCGTGGAGCTGGAGTAATCTGACTCCACCAGTTGGGGCAGCAGAGAGGAGGTTCCCTTCTCGCTGTGCAGAGGAGGAGGAAATACTCCTCTCAGCAGAGAGAGGAGTAAGCCTATCCCCTCCTCCTCCTCTGCATCTGGCGGAGTCAGGTCATAAGTCAGGTCATAAGTCAGGTCATAGCTGGAGTCGCTCAAACTGATCCTCATCAGGTTGTCGTAGCTGGCTAAAATGAGGAAGGGCTCCACCTCTGGATAAAGTGAGACATCTCATTTGAATCGGTTTAAAAATACAGTTTTAGAAAACAAATAAACTGCAATGATAGACACACACACACACACACACACACACACACACACACACACACACACACACACACACACACACACACACACACACACACACACACACACACACACACACACAGACAAACAGACAGTCTTACCTGTGTTATCATGTGATGGTGGTGTATCCTGGAGAGCTGAGGAGAAACAAACTAAATGAGCTTCAACAACAGCTGGTATTGGTTGCATTTGTGGTTTATCTGTTGAAATATATGTCCTTTATTACTCATCTTGGAGAAACAACAAAGAAACAAACAAATATCACTGCTATTCATTTGCCCAGGATGGGAATGAGTATAACTACAATTTTTATTGGGGAAAATAAAAATAGCTGGCAAGCAATAGTTTGTTATAAATTAACAGTTTGGCCGAGGCTCACATTTATTTCAGACCACTAACCTAGAAGAACAACTTGACCTGAAAGAGAATAGTGTTGGTTTATTCTGCCAGGATTATCCAATGGGTCTGTTGGGATCATTTTCAGTTCCGGGGACGGATTTCAGTCCTGAGGATTTCTTAGGGGTCATTTAATAACGTCAAAATTTCAGTCTTGGGATTTTGAAAAGAGTTACTCTGTCTGTTTATTATGTAATCCTTGCTGTAAATCCTGCTGAAATGCAGATGAACATCGCAGGCCTATGTGTCATGTTTGTTATGCATGTGTGGAGACACTCTGTGCCACGTTGGGCGCATAAAAAAAACACTCCATGGGGCCCGTAGGTGGCAGTGGCCCCAGAGGCCCATCATTTCTAGAGCAGCCTATGCACATCGATATGTTAATAGGCTCAACCTTGGGATCATGTATGTTTGTATTTATACACTATTGTAGTATAGATTGTATTAAAAACATACATTTGTGAGAATGGATCAACATAAAGGAGTTATGTGGTGACAAAATGAAATGTTTTAACATTTTTGTGAATAATGAATTCATGGACTGACCAAAAGGAGCTCAATAATAAAAATACACATCTACAATCTCACGTCATCAAAAAACGTCCATATGCATCTTTCCAGGTGATCACAAATGTGGGTGGTCCCCAGCTAAATACTTCACACACAATTAACCCATAATTACTTGCGTGAGTTAAGTAATCAGTGCACGATTCGTGGTCGTCGTCCCTTGGGGCAATCCGATGATGACGTAATGGTGACGTGCCATGGCCTACATGTGCGCAACACGCAAGTATGCACTCTACCAAGTGCTGATCTAGTTACACATGCACATGCGCTCACACAGGCCCGAGCTAGCTGCAGATGTATAGTTGTGTGGCACAGAATTCACTTGCATCATTTTACTGAATGAAGGGAGCTGACCAACATGAGATGTGGATCATAAACTGATCAGCATCGATCATAATATCACAGCAGCTACAATGAAGACAGAGAGCCAAGGGATGATGGATTATCATCTGTATAATCTACTCATCACAGCTCAAAAGGTACAACATATCACAGAAGGACTCATTCACAGATTAACTCCAATGAGCAAACCTTTATACTACAGTGTACAGGCAATACCCATATGTAGTTCTGAAAATCTCTGTTAGTCTGAACATGCTCTGCTCCCGTGCCTGCAGTTATGTTGAGGGTTAGAGATAGGGTTAGTAATTTCAGAACAATGACTCTTCGGAGTCCGGACTAATGTCATGAGACCGTTGTTACAGCTTGACAGACATGGAGACTCCACCTAGTGAATAACCATTCTGTCAGAATATAGAGCTATCACTTATATTAAACACACCTTAAGTGCAATATATGCTTTGTTGTACAACGGGTGTCAGTGTCACAGGCTGAGGATCACAGACCTACAAGCTCACAACACGTCATGGATGAGTCACGTGGCTGTGGTAATGATCCACATAATGCTCACTGAGTGAGCTTAATCCTTTTTTTTGTGCAGAGGCCCTCGGCCTGGTGGATTACTATGACTATGACATAACTGGATCAAACCTATTAATCTAATATCAAATGCACAGTCATGGTAAACATTCAGAACCAACCCGGGCCTCGGCCCCTTGTCGAGTCGTCTCCTCAAAGTCGGCAGAGAATTCAGTATTTAGCAGCCCCTTTTCTTTATTTTGAAATTCTAAATTCAGTTTAGAATAGAACCACACCATTGGGAAACTGGTGTATTATCCAATTATAATTAAAATGGCTGAAAAATACACTGTCATGGTTCTCTCCTAGCCATACTAACAGGTCATGGTTTTCATAGCAGTGTCATTTCACAACAAGTGTCATTCAAGCAGAGTGATTACCTGAGCTCCAGAGCAGGAGGAACACTATCACTGTCTTATCCATGTCTGGATTCTCTCACACTGGACTCTCAACTGGAACTTCACCGATCTGCAGCGACTGCTTCTGGTTGGGATTCTGCTCAACACTCTCTGCTCTCTGTGTGCATTTTATTGACATGTCAGCTCGTTATATCTCTTCATCATTATCGTGTAGTTATATAAGAGCTGCTGGTTCCAGGAAATGCCAAGAGTGAGACTTTGCTGTCATGATTCAACTTTTTTTATGTCAATCTAGTACATGATTCTGAATAATAACCCACCTTTTGAATAAGAGTTTACCCTGAGCACCCTTGTACGGTTGCATTTCATTTCAGCCTCTTATAGTTGCGGGTGAAATAGGCCTTAAGTTCTTACCAGAACTATATTTCAAACTACATTTTTGGGCGTATTACGCAATAATTAAATCATTTTACCAGAATGTTAGAATTTTCATTTTTTCAAATATTTAATGTACCCATCGCAATAACTTTAAAAGGATGATATAATGAATGACAGATCATATACTGTATGTGAACCATCGTTCATTATTCGATATATCATTTAGTTATAGTTGATGATAGCTTAGCCAGAGCAAATAATGTACCACGAATCTGCCACTTTTACCTGGCTTTTTACATTGACTAAAAGCTTGTATGAAAAGTTGGTATACGTTAACTTTATCATTATTAAGCCATTGGGTTAATTCAGGGGTCGGCAACCCAAGATGTTGAAAGTAATTTAAACCTTTCTCAAGAAATGCGTGTCTTAAGAAAATGCCAATGGCCCCAAATCTGACTGAAGATTTTTTTTTTTCTACTTCTTTGCATCAAGCACAAACAAACCACATCTCCTCCCATATGCGTCACCAAGACCATTTTTATCGTCAGTAATCAGTTTCACAGTAAGGAGGAACTCTTTAATCAGAATAGATGGTAATCTCTGTGGTGGAAAATAACCATATCGGTAAGTTCATTTACACAAGTGCTGTACCCAACACCCATGTATGTTTCTTTCCTTTTCATTTTTTCCCATCTGCATCTTATGAAGTGTTAAGTTCCACACCTCTACAATTATTAACATAAATTGTAATTATAAACAATTATACAATCACAACACATTTACAAATATACTGCAATTATACATGTAAATACATTAGTCTGTGGATTTCAATAATAAACCCTATAGTTCTACCATTTTTTGACTTGACTTTTCGACTTTTCATAGAGGGATGACCGGCAGTAAAGGCCATCGGGATCGAACCGGCAGCACACTGCCATACTGGACCACCAGCCAAAGTGCCTGGACCAATGACCCATGGCTCAGGCCATTCAGTTTATTGTAATATCTACCATCACATCATTCACTTTAGCCTGACTATGTGAGCCCAATCAACCACACACACACACAGCTAGTATAGAGCTCTGCAGTGATGTCAGAGCGCCTGTTCCAGAAGTGAGTTCCCTGTTCATTTTCCATATAGACTTTTCAAAAATACAGTTATCTTTATTTGGTTGGGCCTTGGTGTATGTGCTGTTGGCTTGTTGCACTTCACTCCACTCCGCTGTGTAGGGTGTGCATGTACACATCTTGTTACTGGGGGTGACCGGAGGGTTTTCCAAATCACTGGATGAGCATTAGATTGGACTAAACTATGGAGATATAGCAGTAATTTGAAAGGTCCAATTGGTCCCCAGACCCCATGTTGAGAAACAGTGATAGTGAACAGTTGCGTTAATAATTGAAATGGGTTCCTAGATTAAAGCAAACCAAACAGCACAACACATTTGTAAAAAACATACAAAAACTCTTCAGCTGTTTTTCTTCTTTAGCTCTAAAATTTAGTCTTAAAAGGATGATTCACATTTGTTTACACATGGAATACTTGCCATTAATATAGTTTGCAACTGTAATAATCGAATACGAGTTCCTTTAACTCTTTGACAGATTAGCAGTAACGGTTCGCTCCCATTAGTCTCAATAGTAATAAAATAATTAATAGAAAGTCCCCTGTTGTAATTTTGTGGAAATGAATGATACCAAAGACAGCTTAAGATGTCAACTTTAAGGGAAAAAAACAAAATGAGTTGGTGATGTGTTTCAGATTTAAAAATAAAAAAAAAAAACTTTTCAGCCTGTATTTTCACTGTTTCCAGGGCTCATTCAGAGATACAGTAAGTTATATCATTTATCAGTTATAAGTGTGTGAGGTGTTTTCAGGGTAATGTAGTCACGTCAACACCTAAAACACCTTATGAGATGGTGGCCAGAAAGTTAATCTATGCTTACAGATAAAAAATAGAATAAACATTCATGCCAAAACGTGTGGAAAATCTGTTAAAGAGTTAAATGGCACATAAAAGTGTCTTCATCCAGGGCGCTTTGCATAGAGTGTGCATTACATTCACCCATTCACACCCCAATGGTGGAGGAAACCATGCAAGGCACCAACCTGCGCACCAGGGGCAGCTGGGGGTTCAGAGTCTTGCTCAAGGGCACTTCCGAGGGGGGGCTCAGGGTGTTGGCTACCCCTGAGGGATTAGGGTTGCCTAGACGTGTGTATGGAGTGGATGCAATCTCTCAGGCTCTTCTCCCAGTCCGTCTTCCAGTCCACGCTCCGCTCCAGGTCTTGGCAACGGGTGTCCATCTGGTCCAACACCCGCACCGCCACCGGAGGGTCAAAGGTCAGCCCCGCCCTCTCCACTGCCGCCTGGAACTTGGCGGGAGAGGCTGTGGCCACGTAATACCTGGGGGAAAACAAATACATTCCTGTGGGGTGTCGTTTCGAAAAGAAATTCATCTCTGTGGGATCTTCTTCAGCCTGAAGAAGACCTTGACAGGTCTAAACGTCGCCTTTTATCCTGCTGTCGCTTAAATAAATTTTGGAGCACTTGAAAGTGAGTTGCGATCCACTTCTTTTTTGTATCATTTCCCACTCATCGCCAGTGCAATACAAACAATAAAGACAGTAAAGCAACAAGTACCGGTAACATAAGTGCAACAGATGAAGGCAATAAAGTGCTAGATAAGACTATAACAAAACCTAATTATATAAAGTGAAAGGTTCTTATAAACTTTATTACATGGCTTGAATGAATGCTCCAATCAGAAGCCAGTGTCACATGAGCGGTCACTTATGTCACAACAATGGACCTCTCCACTCAACAAAAGACCTCCTAGATCAGACGAACGTAGCCTACAGCTGCAGATAAATAAAAGCAGCCTTGTTAGGTATTATTTATATCAAGTATTAGTTAATTATTAATGTATTAACTATTGCAATAAGCAGGATAAAATCCTTCAAACCGGTGAGCTGTTTCCCAATAACTGACCTCGGCTGCGCCTCAGTCATTTAAACCCTAATTATAAAGTGAAAGGTATTTATAAAACTTTAACAAAACCTAATTACATTAAGTGAAAGGTATTTATAAAACTATAACAAACTAATTATATAAAGTGAAACGTATTCACAAATACGTATAGCAGCTGGTGCATGCATACTACAGACTTTATTTTGCGTTAGTGAGAGAGGTATTGTGCAATGGCTGTCACAGACAGGATGTGGGTAGTCTGTTTAACATCATCAAATCCTCCCTGTCCCCTTGCAAGTTGCAATGCACAGCCTTCCTAGTTAGGATATAGACATTTTATTTTAAATACAGTATTTCTCTGTGCGCCTGAGAGTTTTATTGTATTTGTACAACATGGTAATTATTTGAAGTGAAACATATTCACAAAACTATAACAAACCCTAATCATAAAGTGGTAGATTACTTGTGCAAGGGAGAGATAGCAGCTGTTGGGTACATGCACACTACAGGGACTTTCCTTTGCGTTTGTGAGAGGGGTATTGTGCAATGGCTGTCACAGACAGGGTTTGGGTAGTCCCTGTTGTGATGACTCCTCTCCGTCTCACCTGTGAATGTCAGGGTCGTGGGGACAGTGGTAGTGATGACTCCTCTCCCTCTCACCTGTGTATAGCCTATTTAAGATTGGTAGAACGTCCGACCTACGACGCCAGTAATGAATCGCTCTGTGCTCGATATATAATCCTCGCGGCCGTCCTACCCTCTCCTCGGACGTCAGAACGCGGCTTTTTGTTAACAACGTGGACGAGAGCTACGCTGTAGAGGAGCATCACCATGGAAACCAGAGACGCCAGAAGAGGTGGATCCCCTCGGTGTCGCCTGCTTTCTTAACTATGTTGGGCTTCTGTTGCGACTGCGACGGACCACACCTACTGCTCTCGTCGTGTCCAAGGCCTAGAGACAGAAACTTAAATTCCCTAATGTCAGGGTCGTGGGGACAGTGGTAGTGATGACTCCTCTCCCTCTCACCTGTGAATGTCAGGGTCGTGGGGACAGTGGTAGTGATGACTCCTCTCCCTCTCACCTGTGAATGTCAGGGTCGTGGGGACAGTGGTAGTGATGACTCCTCTCCCTCTCACCTGTGAATGTCAGGGTCGTGGAGACAGTGGTAGTGATGACTCCTCTCCCTCTCACCTGTGAATGTCAGGGTCGTGGGGACAGTGGTAGTGATGACTCCTCTCCCTCTCACCTGTGAATGTCAGGGTCGTGGGGACAGTGGTAGTGATGCCACACCGCCACCGCTGTGTGGGGACACAGCACGTAGCCGTTCTCCTCCCAGCATCTCCTCATGGTGCTCACCATGCCTTCGTCTGTCACCGCTTGGCTCCACATGGCCTGGGATAACTGATGTATACGAGTGTGTATATGAGAGAGAGAGAGGGAGAGAGAGAGAGAGACAGAGACAGAGACAGAGACAGAGAGACAAAGCGAGAGACAGAGAGGGAAAGAGAGACAGAGACAGAGAGAGACAAAGAGAGACAGAGAGGGAGAGATTCAACAGACAGACAAGCAGGTGTTGATTGATCCCCACGACTGCCACAAGCGCCCCTGGGGCCCCTGAGAGCCCAGGGTCCCTGGGGCACGGCCCCACCTGCCCGATCTGTAACCTCCAGAGCCACATGGGGCTCTTTAGCCCTCTCTGTAGCTTTTTGTATCTTAAGTTATCATTGCTGGAGGCTAAACAAGGACAGCCAATCAAAATCCATCAGAGAAAACAAACATCTGGGATGCAGTCGATCTCACATTCAGAATCACTGACTGCTTAATGTGTCAATAGAGTAAAATAGTATAGAATAGAATAGGACTAAAAACACAGCTTCAGTGTTTCTGTGGTGTATTAAAAGGACCTGTTTGTGCAGAGCTTCAGGCAGGGTGCTTCGGTGAGAGCGCTGAAAGTCCTCCATCAAGTCCTTCACCAAAGCTCCGTCTCTCCCCGACAACAGCCAGAACACACGCTCCATGTTGTACGGATCCTAGAGTATGTGGAGACATTGGGTGCAATTCTCAATCGCTGTGGTGTAGCAGGTATGGTGTAAGTCTTCTCATTGGTTCATGGGAGGAAACAGACATGCTCAGTACAGACCAAGGACTACCTAATAAGGACAGGAAGTCAAGACACATATGGGGGAGTCCACATTGGTTCATGGGAGGAAACAGACATGCTCAGTACAGACCAAAAATACAGACCCAAAAATCTGCGCATATTCGCTTACAATAAATCTGTGCATATTCGACTGCAATAAATCCGTGCATATTATACTTGCATATACTCGACTGAAAATGACGGAGCGGCGCCGTCTCTGCCGACCATGAGCATTGTGAAGTGCCACTGAGCGAGGCGCTAGCCGAGCGAATTGCCACACTGAGCATTATGATGGTCGGCAGAGCCGACTCAGCCGCGTCCGAATTGCGATGTGTTAACTTAGGGACAGAATAGTAAATATTATAAAACCCAAACTGCCCCACCCCCAACTAGCCACTTCCGTGTTTGTGAAAACCACGCCCAAGTAGATATTCACAGATTTTTGCTTTAACTAGTAGTGTATGCACGCAATTCGTAGGTGGCATTCCGTGCATAGTGTAGTACAGTACTATCTGTGAGACCGGGATGATCCTACAGTATGTGGAGACGTTATGGGTACTAACAGAAAACACACATGTTGTATGGATGCTACAATTTGATTGCATGATGTGCTCATTTGGAGTTGCTCCTTCTGATTAGTTTTATCTTTTGAAAATACAATAGTTACATTTTATAGGGGTGGGATAGGGGATATTTGCCAGATGCAGCATTCAAAAGCAATGAAACGTATTTGTTTTTTATACTTTGGGTTATTTGTCAGGTGCAGGAAAAGCTAAGTATTGTGTAATAAAAATGTAACAATGTATTCAGTTACAGATGAATAAAAACTAGTGGAAGTTAGTTCATACGTTAGTGTAAATTCTTCAAATTCTTTATGCATTTATTTTTTACTGAGTGTACCTGGATGTCTATGGCGGGGCCCAGTGTCTGCGTGACAGTGAGACTGCACTAGCACTGTGCCACCGCCCTCCCATACCCTCTGTGTATTCCAGCTTGTCCCTCTTTCAGCCAGCATGTACAACGCTCGGTTTCCTGCCCTCTCGATGTCGCCACTCCTCTACTGGATGCTTCTGTTAGGGGGACCAGATGTCCCTCTTTGCGTGGGACAGTTCCTCATTTCAAGCGTCCTACAAATTGAGACTCTGTCCCGCATTGTGACTGGCAGGCAAAATGACCTAATACTTTGTAGTCCCCTAATAGTTGCTTTTCGGTTGTCTTTTTCCTGCTAAAGATGTGTCTTTTTTTAATAATTTGAAAACTATTCCTCCCCCATGGTACCTCTATATTTCCACAGTGTCTGTCAGCCAGTGTATGCCTGACAGTGTCACTCCAGAGGGGTCACATATTGCATAGTGTCATTATTAAAAATAGCCGATTTACAATATCAAACTGCGTTGCGTTTTAGATCAGCTGTTTGTGCTGTATTTGAATTTAAATCCTGAATTATTTTCGGAATACTGACATCAAGATAATCTGCAAACCACATTTCGTCCCGTTTCTCACACATGCAACACTTCTGTCCGTCTTAATGAACAATTTGGGCCTGGTCACCCTAGCTGCCAGTGCGATGGCGTCTCTCTCACCTGCGATGTTGCCGGCCCCTCCGGTGGGCACCACCACCTCCAGCGGAGGCAGGGCAGCCTCACGGTGCTGGTGGTGGCGGTAGGCCTCCTGCTGCTGCTCCGCCAGGGGCCCCAGGTGGAGGTAGGCGTAGATGAAGTGTGCCAGCTGCACCATCACTCTGGACCAGTTGACGGAGTTCAGACTCATCAGGCCGCGGCTCCTCACCAGCTCCTGGTCGGCGAACAGCCTCCGTATGGGAACGTCGATGTCGTCCGAGCTGCCGTCCGCTGCCGAGGCGGAAAGAAAGGATTCCGGTAAGTGGTCCCGTACCTCTGGGTCACGGGTTCAATCGCTGGGTCACGAATCGAGTAAAAATCCAATTTACTTTTAATTTAGGGCTGCAATAGTGAATCGATTAATCATAGTCGAATCGATTATTAGAACTGGCTCATCGCTATATTGCACATAACAAATGAATGCAACTAATTGTTTTACTTTCTCAACTCAATTGATTTACTCTCTCATTTTACTATGAAAGCAGTGCGTGGTGAGGATCATAGAACAATTTCATTTTCCATTCATTTTGCTATTAAGAGAGTGAACTTTGGAGGAAATGATCGTTTTTGTTGTCTGGCTAGGTAGGACATCTTTGTAACGGGTGCCTGTGCGTGTGGAAACATGCCTTCGACTTGTACCGATGTTTCTATTTTGGCCCGCTGTGTATTTGAGTTTGACATGCCTGCCTTAAAGCGTTCTATAACAAGCAGTGTTGGGGAAGTTACTTTTAAAAAGTAAGGGCATTATAGTTATAGTTACTTCCCTGAAAAAGTAATTAGTTACTTTATTCCTTACTAAATTCTGAAAGTAAGGGCGTTACTTTACTTTACTTTACTTTACTTTAAACATACAAAAAAGGGGTGTTGTTCTGTGGTATTCGTGGTCACAAGTTTAAAGTGGAATTCCTCCCATTTTCAACATTTTACTGACATTAATTAATATGCCTTAGAGATGTTGTTTGGACATGATTCTGTGTTTATTAGAAATGGAGGTTGTGTTTCGCCATGTTAATGATTTTTCTTTTAGGACCTTTTTTTTTAAAATGGGGTGGAATTCCCCTTTAATGGCAGCATGCTGAGCATGGACTGTAATAAGATTTTCTTTGCTGAGGACAATGCTTGCTGCCCACTAACATAATTTACACTTCACTTCAATGTTTTTGTCCTGGTCCTTTACCACAGTCGTTTTCAACCTTTTTCATACCAGGGCCCACTGTTTATTCTGCATTTGAGCCATGGACCACCATTTGAGGACATTTTGGCCCCACAGACCCCAAAACTAAAGATTTCTTTTGTCCACAATATCAGGCTGGATTTCAAAAACAAAACAGTCAAACATACAGATCCAAATGGACCCGCAAGGGTCCATTTGGTTTCATGTTTACACTCTCAAAGAGTTACATCTGGTTAACCAACTTTTCATCATTTAGCCTGAGGACCACCTGTTGAAAACCCCTGCTTTACCAGCAAGAATGTAAAAAATGTTTATATTTCCGCGCTGCAAAGGCTCCAGTCACGCTGCCGTCGTCGTGTCATTGCGTTTGAGAGCGTATGTTTTATTATTATTATGTTTTTACCGCTGCGAGTGTGTGTGCGCATCAACAACACAGCTGGTTGTGTGTGCTTAGAGGCCAGAGCCTTTAATTACGCGAAAACTCTGTTCACTTCATGGGGCCACTTCAATGGCGGCTCATCTATATGTACTCTTCCATTGAATTGGGACAACCGAGGTTACCAAATGCATTTAAGTCTATGGGATCATACGCTTTGTTTTCTGCCCCCTTAATGTCGCAACTCTTCTACAAGATGCTTGACGAATAAGACTGGCTCTGATTGGCTTATACTGACATGCTGCGCCGTGTTAGCCAATCAATGACCTTTTCTGTGACGTGGTGGATGGCATCACGTTAGACACATAGATATATAAATACTAGATCAGGCATCCGAAATTAATGCAAGTGGATGAGAGCGGGACTTTAGTCCGATGCCTTCTCTATTCAATATACTCTATGTTAGACTGAAGAAGCGAGCAGACAACACACAGTGCAGTGCAGTGAGTCCTGCCGCCGCCGCGGAGTAACGACTGTAACGATGGTACAATAATCATAACGACGTTATGGATTTGAGAAATGTAAGGAGTTACGTTAGAAGTTACTGAAAAAAGTAATCCCTTACTGTAAGGGCGTTACTTGTAAGGGCGTTATTCACAACACTGATAACAAGCCATCGAGATGTCACATTGTGAGTTTGTAGATTATGTACGGTAGTTGTTCTGACCAGTGACAGTAGCGTCTAAAGGCGTTACGACATCGATGTCGTTTCTGTTTGGTTTGGTGAGCCTCCGTTGGGCTGCTGACTGTTCACCTGCAAACACATGCACCTTGTGGTCCAGGCATGTGGTCATCTGTTTCTCCTGAACGGCGGTGATGCGTCCTCTAGGAAACGCCATCTCCACATCCACCCCACTGAGACCTTTAACACTGTGGATGGCAGAGCCACACACACACACACACACACACACACACACACACACACACACACACACACACACACACACACACACACAAAACTAAGACAGTGGTTCTCAACCTTGTTAGGTCAAACACTAGACAGCGAGGAACCTAATAATGGACCCTTATAGAGCTGTGCAGTCCCTCCCCTTTCATGACGTCGCACATGTCCCAGAAATTAACTCCCTATTCATTTTCCTCATAAACCTCTCCAAATGATTTATATAAAGATGAGGAATATGAATGGGGGAATTACTTCTGGGACACAGGCAACATCATGAAAGGGGTGGGACTGCTCAGCTCTATACCGCGAGTGTGAAATTAATATGGAGTATGGACTCATATTACCTCCTGAGAGTGTAAAACCCCAAAGGATCCATTTGGTATCATTTCACACTCTTATGAGGTAAATTATTGTTAACATCTGCACTAATAATTATAAGTGTACCCAATTGGGGAAGGTAAACAAATTGCTATGTTGCTCTATGCTTGGCAGTTATTAACATTTTTTCATTTCCATTTTTTTTTATATGTTTTTATCCCACGATTTTGTAACCTGTTTTTCACCCAAAGCCAATTCCTAATGTGATCCTGGGCTCTAGCATAGGCTCTACATGCCCTGGTCTCATGCTTCTTTCAATGCATGAGGAGTCCAAGCTGCCTTCTTTTCACATGACAGGCGAACCCAGGACATATCTGTGAGGCGACAACATTAACCACTGTGACAACGTTCCCCCTCCATTTCTAATTTTAGTTATAGAGGGACAGTAGAATATAATCATGGCATAAGACTTTTATTAGCCAGGGATCTGTTGTTATACAAGCATTATTACTTTTAATAATCTAAGGTGTCTTATAAGTAAAGTAAAGATATTACTCTCCTAAGTGCTGGAAAAACATTGACTTTTACCAGCTATAGCCTGGGATTTAGACAGACGCCTAGGGGTTTTCAACAGGTGGTCCGGGGACCACCAGTGGTCCTTGAGAGGGTTCCAGGTGGTCTCCAGACTAAATGAAAGTTGGTTAACCAGATGTAAAAACTCTCAAGAGTTAAAATATTCATCATCTGAAGTCTACACTGTTTTATTTGCAAAATCCAGCCTGGAATTGTGAACAAAACCAAAAGAATTCTTTAGTTTTAGGTCTTTGGGACTAAAATGTCATCAAATGCTGGTCCGTGGCTCAAAATGCTGAATAAATGGTGGTCCCTGGTGTCAAAAAGTTGAAAACCCCTGACCTATAAGTGCTGGGATTGGACCCTTTCTCACCAACAACGACGATGGCCATGCGTTTGTCTCTGGTGAGGAAGTAGTTGAGGAAGTGCACGGTGCAGCTCATGGCCAGGTCTTTGAAGGCAAAGGTGCTCCCATGGAACAGTTCCAGGACGTTCAGGCCGTCCTTCAGCCGGCGCACGCTCACTGCTCCTGGGACCCTGAAGCCTGACAGGGCTGCACCTACCAGATCTGTAAGGAGAACCAGGGAAAGAGGGAGTGACAGGGCTGCACCTACCAGATCTGTAAGGAGAACCAGGGAAAGAGGGAGTGACAGGGCTGCACCTACCAGATCTGTAAGGAGAACCAGGGAAAGAGGGAGTGACAGGGCTGCACTTACCAGATCTGTAAGGAGAACCAGGGAAAGAAGGAGTGACAGGGCTGCACCTACCAGATCTGTAAGGAGAACCAGGGAAAGAGGGAGTGACAGGGCTGCACCTACCAGATCTATAAGGAGAACCAGGGAAAGAGGGAGTGACAGGGCTGCACCTACCAGATCTATAAGGAGAACCAGGGAAAGAGGGAGTGACAGGGCTGCACTTACCAGATCTGTAAGGAGAACCAGGGAAAGGTAACTGGTACACACTGTAAAAATGGTAATAACACAATATTACCACATTATTACCATTTCGACAGCGCATACCTGCAGTTCCCACTAATATCCAGCAACTTCACATAGCCATTGAAGAGGAGTGGAGCAACATTCCACAGGCCACAATTGACAATCTGATAAACTCTATGCGAAGAAGATGTGTTGCACTGCATGAGGCAAATGGTGGTCACACCAGATACTGACTGGTTCGGAGGCCCATACACCCAATAAGGCAAAAGAAAGTTGCACATTTCAGGGTGTCTTTTTATTGTGGAGAGTCTGAGGTACACCTGTGCACTAATCATGATGTCACATCTGCATCTTAATGTGGCACACCTGTGAGGTGGGATGGATTATCTTAACAAAGCAGAAGTGCTCAATATCACATATTTAGGCAAATTTGTGAACAGTGTTTGAGAGAAATGGTTATATTGTATATCTGGAATGAATTTTAGGGCTTTAAGTCCATCCCCTGAAATATGGGAGCAAAAATAAAAGTGTTGCGTTTATATTTTTGTTGAGTATAGATCTACATCAGGGTGGTTGTTTGACTCTGTATTCTCAGCATTTGGATGAACTGAGTCAGGGGCGTCATCTCAGGAATGTAACATAAAAGCTCTTTACACTGACAAAACAACCCAGAGGAAAGCAGAATCCAAGTTTGAGATCTCCTGTACAGCTCCATGTGAGTCTATTTCTCAGGAGAAAACTATCAGAAACATAGATTTGAGATTGAGCAATATTTGAGATTGATGTGAGGCAAAAAGGAGATATAATCTTATGGCTCCTGTTTCTCATGGTTTTCTCCTGAGAAATAGACTTGGTATGTCTCATATGGATCCTCTGATGAGTTATACAGGAGCTCTCAAAAATGTCTTAAATATTGCTCAATTGTTGTATCTCAAAGCTACAGTGTGTTTCTCGGTGTTTTCTCCTGAGAAATAGATTTGGTATGTCTCAGGTGGAGCTGTACAGGAGATCTCAAACTTGGATTCTGCTTTCCTCTGGGAAGTGGTGCATTAAATGTATCAATATGGACATACCGGTATATCAATTGAACATGTGGATAATGAGTCAGTCGATCGAGAGGCTGCTGTTTCGATATGGAAATAAACAGCATGCATTATCTGGGTGATGCAGTGTTGACACACGTATCTCTGTTATCTGTTAGGATGTATTGTTTAGACATAATTTATAGGTCATTGTGAGGGTGTTTTTATTTTGTGCAATATATTTTGAATGAATATATAAACATATACTGTATATCAATATGTAAGGCCTGGGATTCGAACTCGGGTCTCTTAACCACTAGACCAAAGGGACATCCCCTTAATCCGGGGGCAGATACTAGACTTTAGAATCCATCACGACAGAGGCTGTAGCCACCTGCTACACTCACCTCCCTTTTGACCTCCTTCCACGGGGAAACCCGATCCAGGTCACGGCACCAATGTAACGCCTGGGATTCGAACCCACTAGACCAAAGGGACATCCCCTACTCCAGGGGCAGATACTAGACTTTGGAGGCCATCACGACAGAGGCTGTAGCCACCTGCTACAAATACAAATACCATTAAATTGATATATTGATAAATCGTAGGCTACATGTGTGCACATTTAATAAACAATTAATAAACAATGTCCTCATGTTGATTTCCTTAAATCACTCAAAGTGAGTGACTCAAGGTCAACACTTGTCAGTCACTTGCAGTGTTGCCAACTTGGCGCATTTGTCACTATATTTAGCTTTTTTCCAGACCACCCTTGTGCCAAAATTAGTGAAAAACTCCTGGCGGAAAATCTGGTGCTTTTTTGCTGGTGAGTTGGGGCGAAATTGGTTGACAGGCGACAGAGATAAAACCCTCATTTTTCACCATTTTCCTCCTATGATAGAGTCTTCCTTCCTTCCTAGAAAGGACCATTGGTAACCAAATGGACCCTTATAGATCTGTAACTCTTGAGATCGTAAATGGACCCTTACGGATCCATTTGGTTCCATTTTACGCTCTCAAGGGTTAAATTACATTTAAACATCTGAATGACCTAATTTTCAAGAATCTACAAATTAAGAAAATGAGGAAGAATTGCTATTTTGACTAACATTTTGCCAGTTATTTCTCCTAAATTAGTCCGAGAGAGGGCCCTGGTATGAACTCAATCAAATGGTGGTCCTCCGTGGCTAAAATGCAGAATAAATAGTGGGCCCTGGTATGAAACTCGTCGAAAACCCACTGCTCTAGAGTATTCTAGTGCATTTTGGAAGTGCCACTATAGTGCATTTTGGATTTTGGCAGTTGGCAACACTGGTCACTTGGCATCCAGACATCCAGTAGTAGCACACAGCATGCAGGGTGGAATGCATCAGTAGTAGCACACAGCATGCAGGGTGGAATGCATCAGTAGTAGCACACAGCATGCAGGGTGGAATGCATCAGTAGTAGCACACAGCATGCAGGGTGGAATGCATCAGTAGTAGCACACAGCATGCAGGGTGGAATGCATCAGTAGTAGCACACAGCATGCAGGGTGGAATGCATCCAGTAGTAGCACACCACACAGCATGCAGGGTGGAATGCATCAGTAGTAGCACACAGCATGCAGGGTGGAATGCATCCAGTAGTAGCACACAGCATGCAGGGTGGAATGCATCAGTAGTAGCACACAGCATGCAGGGTGGAATGCATCAGTAGTAGCACACAGCATGCAGGGTGGAATGCATCCAGTAGTAGCACACCACACAGCATGCAGGGTGGAATGCATCAGTAGTAGCACACAGCATGCAGGGCTGAATGCATCCAGTAGTAGCACACATCATGCAGGGTGGAATGCATCCAGTAGTAGCACACAGCATGCAGGGCTGAATGCATCCAGTAGTAGCACACAGCATGCAGGGTGGAATGCATACAGTAGTAGCACACCACACAGCATGCAGGGTGGAATGCATCCAGTAGTAGCACACAGCATGCAGGGTGGAATGCATGCATGACAAACAAACACAAACATGATTCACTCTAGACACTTTCGCAACGATCATAGACTAGAGTACCAACTGTATATTACAGTATACCGTACAGGAAGTCTTTGATAGTTGCTGGCTTGTTCAGCAGAATAATCATCAACGTTGAGAGCAAACCATAGCAAACCCAGTACTTTGACCTTCTTTCGTCCCGTTTCACCTGGTTTGATGCGCCAGCAGTGCGCCGAGGTCCTCTGGTGGAGAAGTAGAAGTAGAACTGTTTGACTGCTTGAACTCTACAATATTAACCAGCGTCCAGCGACGTGCTGCTGCTTTCACTGCCATCACCGTCCTGTCATCAATCTGACATGCTGAAGGTAGTGCTGGCTGCTGGGTTGGACGTTTGTTTGTGGCGTCATGTCAGTAACAGTTTAGTTTGGTTTTCCCTCTGAAAAGATTTGAACTGAATCACAGCCCTCTGGTAGCAACACACAGATGATGACGTAGCAGTGGTGAGCTGTGCTGCATCAAAACAAATCCGACTTGGTGCAGAAACTGTAGTTTTTATTATTGCATTTCACACACACACACACACACACACACACACACACACACACACACACACACACACACACACACACACACACACACACACACACACACACAAATTAAAATACTATCCAACCATTTACATTTAATATTCCTCATTTTCATTTCATGTTGATTATAATCCTTTGGGATACTGCTACAATTGAATACAGGTTTAATGTCTATGTAATCCTAGCCTTTTCTTTTCATCAGCCATTAAAGCCATATGTAAAAGAAGTGCAGCTTTACATGTAGTACATTCATGAGAGTAGTTTATGGAGTATCAGCATAGACATGTCATGCTGATAGACAATTAGGGTCATTTTAACATTCAACCAGAGTTGTCTTACTGTATAACCATGACATGTTCCTGGTAACCAATGATAACTTCTTGCTCACACATGTAGGAGATGGACACAATCTTTATTTTTATCACAATGCAGGCTAATAAACAAACATAACATAACATGAAAGTAGTATGTGTAGTATTACGCGGAAGCGGGGATCGAACCCGGGACTCCCACTCGCCAGTCCAACGCACAACAAGTCGCGCCAATAAGGCGGGGTTGTTGTCGCTGGCTCATGGCTGGGTGCTACATTCACCCCCTTGATCTTTTGGAGCGCGTCCTCGCGCTTCACACTTCACACCACGGACCCCCGTACGTGATGTCCCTCATGTGGACCCGCAAGGACGTATACGGGTATATTGGGGATAACACCCGCACTCCAAATCCTGCCGACTACGCCAGATTGTAGTATTACGCGGAAGCGGGGATCGAACCCGGGACTCCCACTCGCCAGTCCAACGCACAACAAGTCGCGCCAATAAGGCTGAGCCCGATTGGCGGGGTTGTTGTCGCTGGCTCATGGCTGGGTGCTACATATGGAAACAGTGAATAGTTGTTACAGAAACATCCAGGAACATACAAAAACAATTAACACATTAACATGAACACAAGAGATAAGTAATGTAAGGAAAATAAATAAGAAAAGGTTACATGCACAGAGATCATAAAGCTTAAAAAAATATATACAGTACATTAAAGATGACTGCTGATAACAGGCATGTTTAAAATATGAACAAAATGATCGCAGCGCTGACTTACGTTTCAATAAAATGTCAGGCGAAATTACGATTGTAACTAACGATAAAATGATAACACTACCTTATTATTAACAGATCCTCTAATATGCAATGCTCATCAAAAGAAAATACCGTAAGCATAATTATACAAGTTAGACATGCAATGTAAAAATCTGTCTATAGGCTTAATCCTCTAGTTTAAGAAAACTCCAAATGCTAGACATTGTACCAAGAGAAACAAACGTTACAACTCAACCAGATCCATGCAGAGATCAGCTGTTCTCAATATCAGACTGACTCACTGAGGCAATCTATGACCTCAATGACTAGTTAAGTATACAGTAAGACCCCATGTGCTGCATGCTACAAATCTAACATCTAAACGACAAATAATGTGTCGTGGATGATCTCCACTGGCCGGTGGTGTTGAACGTACCACTGAGATGAAAGAAAGGTTGCACTTCTTAAAACATCCCATATAGTCGCATTGGTTGGGAGGATGCACAAAGACCCAAGAAATCCACATCCTTGTTCGTGTTCTGTGGCAACGCAGATAGTAGCATATATGGATGCTTTCAAATTCCACACCTACATCATCATACTGTAATTGTGGCTTTTAATTGGGTTAGTAGTACTATTATTCTGTGCCCTGTATCTGTGACCTATACTGTCGTGCTTTCTCAAAACCCTTTAATGATCCAATTCACAGGAGACAACACAGTAAGTGTCCTTCCCCCCTCAGTGCCTTCTTGTACACCCACATCATCATACTGGTGGTACGATTCTGTGTCTTCACTGGCTGCAGCTTCAGCACCTCCTCCTACACCCACATCATCATATTGATGGTATTCTGTCTCTTCACTGGCTGCAGCTTCAGCACCTCCTCCTACACCCACATCATCATATTGATGGTATTCTGTGTCTTCACTGGCTGCAGCTTCAGCACCTCCTCCTACACCCACATCATCATATTGATGGTATTCTGTCTCTTCACTGGCTGCAGCTTCAGCACCTCCTTGTTGATCTGTCTCTTCACTCGGTCCGGCTTCAACATCAACATCGGAACGAGCAAATTCATTATAATAAACTATCTCAACGTTTTCCCGTCTTACATTGTAATAAACAACGCCAATGTCCTGTGATCTCACACACCGGCTTCTGGTGACCTGGAGAAACATAGCAGTGCCTGGTTTTAATTAACTGTCTCTCTTAAATTAAAAATGTCTGACTAAACCGCTGACTGAATTTGCATTGCAGTCATATGTTTAATAAAAAATAAATAAATTAATTAAAATTACCTTCCAGAGACGGTAGAGTATCAGGATCAAGAGCAGCAGCACCAATACTGTACTTTTGACAATATTAGATGTCAGATGAGAAGCTGTGAGAGAAATGTGCTAAATATGTTAGAACATCAAACACCATGAATAAGAACAGCTCAAAGATTGCTTGAATAAGTTTATAAGTGTGACTTGAAAAGACCACATTTCACGTTACCTCTGACAGTGATAGAGATGACCTCGCTCTTAGAGGAGAAGTTGTGGAAGAAAACATGGATATGATAAACACAGCTGTAACTTCCCTGGTGGGTGTGGTTTGCTGCAGGAAACAGGAATATGGCAGTCTGATTGACAGCTCTCTGGTTCTGAGTTTTGTTGCAACCAGAGATGTTGTGTGTTGTATCCAGTGATGTTGTTTGTTGTGTTGTTGCTAGTGGCGTTGTGTGCCGTGTTGTATCCAGAGATGTCTGTAGTGTTGAATACAGTGGTGTTGTATTTATTGGTGTTGTGTCTTGTGTCATAGCCAGTGATGATGTGTGTTTTGTTGTATCAAGTGGTGTGGTATGTTGTGTAGTATCCAGTACTGTTGTGGGCTGTGGTGTATCCAGTGATGTGTTGGATGCAGTGTCATTGCGTGTTGTGTTGGATACAGAATAGCTGTCAGCTGGCTGGGTGTAGTTGTGTGTTGTGTTGGATACAGAATGGTTGTCAGCTGGCTGGGTGTAGTTGTGTGTTGTGTTGGATACAGAATGGTTGTCAGCTGGCTGGGTGTAGTTGTGTGTTGTGTTGGATCCAGTGAAGGTGAGGAGGAAGAAGCCTCCTGGGTACTGTGGCCGGATGGAGCATCTGATGCTGAAGCTGAAACCCTCCATCACCTGCAGCCCCTGCTGCTGGCTTTCAGGAATATAGTGTACTGAGGTATGCACTGATGTTGTGTGTTGTGTTGTAGCCAGAGATGTTATGTGTTGTGTTGTAGCCAGAGATAGTGTATCTTGTGTGGGACCCAGAGATGTGTTTTGTGTTGGATCTAGAGATGTTGTGTTTTGTGGTGTATCCAGTGAAATGTTTCGTGTCGAATCCAAAAATGTTGTGGCTTGTGTTGTATCCAATGATGTTGTGTCTTGTGTTGTATCCAATGATGTTGTGTGGTGTGTTGAATAAACTGGTGTTGTGCCTTGTGTTGCACCCAGTGGTGTCGTGTGCTGTGTTCCAACCAAAGATGTTGTGTTTTGTGTTGCATGTAGAGATGTTGTGTGTTGTGTTGTATCCAGTGGTGTTGTGTTGTATCCAGTGATGTTGTGTGTGGTGTTGAATGCAGAGTGATTGACAGCTGGCTGGATGGAGCAGCTGGTGTTGAAGCTGGAAGCCTCCAGCTGCTGGCCTTCAGAAAGGGAGCGTACAAAGGTGATGGTTGGCTTAAACAGCAGATCTGGAACAAAACAGAGGCAATTGGCTGAAATTAGTAATACAGTAGATTTAACTGTTTCATTATAGTATATATATTGACAGATAGATGAGATAATGTAAAAGTGTTTTACTAGAACAGATAATCTCCAGTCTGGCAGTGGAATTGCCAGAGCGCTTTGTTCCACACTCCCTCAGGGAATACTCAGACCCAACACAGGAGGCTGAAATCCACCACACAGGTCCATGTGTAGAAGCAGAAGTCCTTTCTCTTGATACAGCAGAGCCACAATCCAGCTGTCGACACACTACAGATGATGACTTCAGGTTCCAGTCAGACCGACCATCCACTGGTCTCCACTCTCCCTGGTGTTTCATCTCCAGGATTCCAATACACTTACTGGTTCTTCCCTCCAACCTCACATCCTCAAATTCTGTACAGAAGCCAAGAGTAAACAATAAAGATGGATATTCATTTATTAATGAAATAATAATCACATTTTTCAAACGTAAAGTTTATGTTGTGTTTTACCTGAGCAGGTGAGTCGAACAGACTTGTAAGGTAAACTTGTGTTTCTAGTTGAGTTTGAAGTTCCACAGTCCATGAGACCAGACTCATTGCCTTTACACTGGAACTCTCTGGCCCACACTGAAGCATTGGCCTCCCCATAGAGCGCCCCGTGGAGGACTGAAGGACGCCCACAGCCAAGGTGTCTACAGACCACCTCTGCATCCTGCTGGTCAAAGTCACCTTCATACACTGAGACCCACGACTCATCAGACCTCACCTCCACCCTGCCTGAACACAAAGTCGTCCCATTCACCAACCTCACAGACCCTGGAGAGAGAGAGATACAAGATGTATAATGGTATAGTAATGTGCATAATGCCCAATCAGAACATAACAAGTTGCTTAATAATAATAATAATAATCCATAAGTATTATTATATTTACATACATACACATATAGTTTTCTGTGGCTTTGTCAGACATTACTGTAGTTGAAGTAGCAGTTTATCACCTGAACAGTTCACCTCCAGTACAAACAAAGAAGTGGAAGACATCTTTTTTCCACAGTCACCCAGAGAAGGCTCTGACCCGACACAGTGAGGTGCAATCCTCCATGACGGTTGATGTGTAACACCAGAACTCCTCTCTGTTGAAACAGCAGAGCCACAAGCAAGTTGTCTACACACTACAGATGAGGACTGCAGGTTCCAGTGAGACCAGCCATCCACTGGTCTCCACTCTCCCTGGTGTTTCATCTCCAGTATACCAGCACAGGCACTGGTTCCTCCTGTCAACCTGACATCATCTGACTCTGTAGAGAACAAGAGAGTAAACACAAAATAATCATTACAATGATGAGTTGTTCTGCAGCTCACACTATCAAGTACATGACAAGATAATATTTTATTTTGCACTGATGTGATGGAAATTGGGGGCACTGTGGTCACTGTGGTCAGCACCGCTCAAAGACAAAAGCTGTTATTGCTCTCATTAAAATGATTACCCAAAAGGTGTATTTTTCTTACCTGAGCAGGTTAGTCCAACAGACTTGTCCGATGAGCAGATGTTTCTGGTTGAGTTTGAGACTCTACAGTCCTGGAGAGCAGACTCAGTGCCTTTACACTGGAACTCTTTGGCCCACATTGGAGCCTTGACTTGTCCATAGAGCGCCCCCTTGAGGGATGAAGAAGCTCTGCAGCCGAGTTCCCTACAGACCACCTCTGCATCCTGCTGGTCAAAGTCACCTTCACACAGTGAGGCCCACGACTCATTAGACTTCACCTCCACTCTGCCTGAACACAAAGTAGGACCATCCACCAACCTCACTGACTCTGGAGGGAGAGAGAGATTATGTTAGTGATCTACAAGACAGTGTATGAGTGTATTATGGATGCAAATTGAATCTAATCACAAGGGCCGCTGTCATTGTGTTACCTGAACAGTTCACAGTGGGTTTGCCTGTAATCAAACCTTTCTGTGTGACATGATTCTCCATTACGACACAGTGGCTCAGTGAGGACTCAGACCCAACACAGTAAGGTGTAATCCTCCACACAGGATGTTGTGTGAAGCCAGAACTCCTTTCTGTTGACACGGCAGAGCCACAGTTCAACTGTCTGCACACTACAGATGAGGACTTCAGGTTCCAGTGAGACCCACCGTCCACTGATCTCCACTTTCCCTGGTGTTTTATTTCCAGTATACCAGAACAGTGACTGTTTCCTCCGACCAACCTGACTTCATCAACCACTGTAAAGACACAAGTGAGTAAACATTTAACAGTAATATTACTATTAGTATAAGAAAACATATTATTCCAGGCTGTAGCTTGTGATTAAACCTGAACAGTTGAGTCCAACAGTCTTGTCAGGTGAACAGGTATTATTAGTGGAGTTTGAGGTTCCACAGGCCATGAGAGCAGACTCAGTGCCTTCACATTGGAACTCTTTGGCCCACATTGGAGTGTTCACTTTGCCATATAGCGCCCCCTGGATGAGAGAAGGAGCACCGCATCCGAGCTCCTTACAGACCACCTTTGCATCCTGCCGGTCAAAGTCACTTTCACAAACTGAGACCCAAGAATCATTAGACTTCACCTCCACTCTGCCAGAACACACAGTAGGACCATCCACCAACCTCACAGAGTCTGGAGAGAGAGAGAGAGAGAGAGAGAGAGAGAGAGAGAGAGAGAGAGAGAGAGAGAGAGAGAGAGAGAGAGAGAGAGAGAGAGAGAGAGAGAGAGAGAGATGGGGGTGGGAGGGAGGTGTATTATTCATTCATTATTTATACATCACATCTTGTGCATAGTACAACAACAATTTCCCACTATTATTGTCTCCACCAGGCTGAAGGCATGGGAAGAGAGTATGTTACCACCTAATCTCTGGCACCATTAACCACCAGAATCATTAGAGCATTTTTCATACCAGGGCCCACTATTTATACATAATTTGAGCTGCGGACCACCATTTGATGACATTTTAGCCCCACAGACCCAAAACTAAAGATTTATTTTTCATTGTCCACAATTCCATCCTGCATTTCGGAAACGAAACGGTCAAACATACAGACCAAAATGGCCATTTCTTCTACATTCTCTGGTTGCGTAGACTTGGGATAATGCACATGATGAATATTTTAACAGGATTCTTGCAAAAACACATTTCTTGGAACAACATTCCTCAAATCATCCAATAGCCATCAAAGCCATAAGAAGAAACGCCACCCTTTTCACATTGGCCTATAGCGCCACCAGGAGGCCAAACCTGACCTGGTGGAGACCTGTGCCCAGAAGGAAACTTTTTATTTGTCATTATTATTATTGTTATAATTATTATTATAAATCACACTTTTGTGGCGTGAGGGGTGCTTCACATCCTTAAATAAATAAACATTGCACTCGGCATTATAACAGTCCATTGTAACAGTTTAGTTTCATATGTTGCTGGGCAAACGATGCAAAGGCTGTTGTAGGAGCCAAAATGACTTATATAGTTCACTTATATGTTTCACGGGATTGGTGAGGTGTGCGCCGCATTGGAGCTTCATTGATTGGTTGAAGCGCCTCTGTGGGTGGCCACCAGTAGGCTATAAGTGCATGGTCTTGTTGGGAGGCTAATTTGTTGACCGCACTTTATAGCACTTGGCACTTTGGTTGTTTGATTCGTTGGTATTCTTCACTGTTTGTATCTTTGCACATACAGTATTTATTGCGATTTATTTATTGAATAATTGTAATGATTGGTGCACTGATTATAGTAAACAGTTCTAAACGTATTTCCTTGTTTGAATCATTCTTATCATTGAGGCAATGTATAATGTTGCGCGTCATACAGTTTGTTTAACTCCCAGGCTTAGCCTGCCGGCATGAGTGATTTATTGGAAGTCATTTTCAGCCACTACAGCTGTGAACCCAAAACTAAACCATGCCAGTCAACCTTCTTACAAAGACTAGTCAAAGACTAGCATTCTACAGTGAAAACCTTATTTTGAAGGTTCCACTGGAAATTATACAAGCATATTGGGAATAATAACACAGCATTTTCATTGTTAATACACATACAGTATACTGTATATTCTTCTTACCTGAGCAGTTGAGTTTCAGTGTATGAGTGGAATTATACGACTTCACAGGTCCACACTCCATCAGCGAAGACTCTGAGCCAACACAGGAAGATGGAATCACCCATCCTGGTTGACGTGTAGAACTAGAAGTAAACTCTGTTGAAAGAGCAGATCCACAATCCAACTGTCTACACACTACAGATGATGACATCCTGTTCCAGTCAAACCAAGCCAGCACCGGTCTCCACTCTCCCTGGTGTTTCATCTCCAGTATACCATTACAGTTACTGGTTCCTCCAGACAACCTGACATCTTCAGACTCTGTAGAGAGAGAGCAATAAGCAGTAAAAACCTATTACATTCATTACAACAACCTCGATAATGCAATATCGAAAATCAGTCTCAGTTTTGTTCACCTGTTGAGTTGTGAGTTGGTTTAAGTTGGAGAGCTGAGGAGAAACATAAGGAATGAATTAGTTCATCATGTGGAAATGAATGCTGCACATATCTGTTGGAAGTGTTACTGGAGATGAAAATGGATGCAACATGTATGTCTGTCTGTCATAAATATATTCTTACATACTGCAAATACCCTTATAAATGTATAGAAATAAATCAGGTGCTTTCGTTCCTTTCTTTCTTGCAAAAAACCTTTGAGGTTTAGGGTTATGATCTGTGAGGTAGGCTATGTACATACATTATCAACAGTGTATTCAGATGTCATTAGCAGCAGTAAAATAATCACCAGGTGTGTACAGTCTAACCATTATCAGCTGGCAGCAGTCAAATAAACAGGTGTGTTCAGTGTTCAGTAGTCATTAGCAGTGCACCAGCTGCTTTGGAAAATAGTAAGGTTCTCGGTTCAATCCCGGACTCTCCCCAGGTTGTTGGCTATGGCTGTGTCCGAGGGATGAGGGATGTTTCCTACTCCCTACTCCCCATATGGGGCTCCAGAGTTAGTGAACTTTAACAGTGAGGATTTCGGACAGCATTCCCTATATGGGGAGCACTAAGACTGTCGGTAGAGGGCGCTAAGCCCACGGCCACGGGTTAATGTGCTTTTTATTTGTGTTGCGATATAAGACTGTTTGAAAAATAAACACATCATCCCGACTATTTAATTCATATGGATATGAATAATCAATTGATTATAAAGAAACCAGGCAGTCAAAACTTACTGCAGCTGTATCAGTTTAGAAAAATAGAAATAAGTTGACCCAGTTGTTGACCCAGTTGTTTTTTTTATTCTTGGATGAATGAATGAACGAATGAATCAATGAATCAATGAATACAGCTTCACTGCCAAACCCTTGTTTCCTGTGTTTTTGTGGCCACTAGGGGGCAAAGTATTATTTTTGCTCTAAAGCAGTGAAACTGTTAATTCTCTTAAAATAACATAGGCCTGTTATCATCAATAAATTAATATTATATCCATATTAATCAGGATGAAAACAGTGAATACCTTGACATATGAAGCATTAAGCAAACCCCCACTATGCCGTGGGAATATACCATAATTGCCGTTCTACAATGTGACGTCCGTGTTGTGACATGCATGTGTCTCATATTATGGTATCCTCATATTCTTGCAAATATATGAATATATTAAAGCTTGTGCGCAAATACACTTATTCATATGCTATGGGAGTGCCCTAAAGTACAGACGCTGTGGTGTGCTGTCCATGAGAATATAATGCAAATCACACACCAGGATATTCCTTATACACCCTCTCTGTTCATTCTGGGTGATCCGGGGCCATTAAGACACCTCTCTACTCATCTAACTGATTGGATTCAAACAGCATTAATGGTGGGCAGGAAGATCATAGTTAAAGAATGGAAGTCTGAGGATTTGCCTCCGGCGCATGTGTGGTTCACTCAGCTGGGTACTGTAGCCGCCTTGGAAAAGTTATCCTTTAGGATGAATAATCAATTAGATAAATATGATTTGAAGTGGAACGTGTTTCTTGCTCATGTTGCAGGCCCCTGATGTGACCCATGATCAGGCAAAGCCAAAACAATTGATGTTTGTTTCTATCGGACATACAATATGGCTGATGATGCTAAGTTAATGGCTGTGTAAATAACTGCAGTGTCCTTTTTTCTCTTTTCTTTTTTATTCAAACTATTACTTAATTGAACTATTATTTAACTGTAATTGATTTTAGCATTGATGTTTTTTTTTTTTGTTTTTTTCTCTTCTCTTTTCTAAATCTGGCTTCTTGTTTCTTCCTGTCCTTTTTGTTGTTAATATGAAAATTCAAATAAAGTGCTGATCATAAAAAAAAAAAAAAAACTTGTGCGCAAATACGAAACGCATGAATGTGCGGTCAAGAGGGGAGTGTGCAATGCATTATGGGGTAGATTTGCTCCTCCGAATAAATGTAGTGACCATCCGATGGTCCCTACAATTCCAGGTGCATTGTGGAATATTTCAGTCCACTATATTAGGGTACCAAAACGCTCACTACATATTCGGACACTCAAACAAAATGGCGGAAGGCAAAAGTAGTGCCCTATATGGGGAATAGGGAATGAATTCGGACACAGCCCAAGTGTCCTTCCTTGAGTAAAACACTGTGGCTACCGCAAAGTACATGGTTGCATGGTTCCCTCTGCTCTCAGTGTGAGGTTAATGGTCAATGCACATTGTTAAGCATAAATGTGCCATTTATCTCATAAAATTTAATAAAAAAATATATGTTTTGATTATTTTTTGCACTGATTAATCATATTGCATGTATTTAATAATATTGCATTATAAGCAGACTATAATGCTTTCATGCTGTGTTGTGATTGTGAGAAAGCATTCATCAGTGTTTTTAGAAGACAGAGAATGATTAATTATAATCAGTGTAAACAATGATAATAAACCATGACTAGTGAGGTAATGTTTCAGTCTCTACTCACGGCAGGCACTGTGTTGGTTCTCACAGTCACATCTCCATGACAATGGAATGCATGTGTCTTTCTGACAAACAAACTGAAGAGGGAGACAGAGGTTTAGGTTGCAGATATGTTACCTAAACAATTATAGCCTATACAATCTTCCGTCATCTGAAAATATGTTGTACCAGGGACCCCCCCAAAGGCAAGGATATGAGTTAAATAAATGTTGCCCTTGAAAGAAAATAGATACGATTTTTGCAAAACATTTGCACATTTCAAAAATACAAGATAAGTGCTGCTTGTAGATACAGCTATTTGCCAATAGCTAAAGTATAAGAGACACCACAATGGTTTCCCATCCTAAATGGGATAAAGTCAGACAGTGTAAGTGAAGCTGAGGTGAATCACCTGGCTGGCAGTGCAGTTATTGGACATGCACTGCTTGTTGTCAGCTGACAAGTCAGAGTCGGTGGGACAGGAACAGTTGTATCCTCCTCCAGGTGAGAGCAGACACAGGTGACTGCAGCCTCCATTGTTGATCTGACACGGATGACCAGACACTGCAGGGTGGAGAACATATGCAACACATGTAAGGAACATGAGAACACACACCTATATACCTATATGTTACAACAGTGCTTTATAAAGCTGTTTCAACCAAGAGAAGCACCAATGTGTAAGTAAATAATAAGTCACAAAACATCCCACCACTATGCATTGGGAAATTGTAAACCTGCTATTGTTACATGTTAAATTTATTCAGTTATTGTTTTATCCATTTTATAAATGTAATCAATAATGTAAAAAGACTATGCAGTGAATTAACCAATCAATCAAGTTCCCTTGTGTCATGTATTTATGCAATCATTTATTTGTGTGTGTGTGTGTGTGTGTGTGTGTGTGTGTGTGTGTGTGTGTGTGTGTGTGTGTGTGTGTGTGCGCGCGTGCGTGCGTGCGTAGTAATCATAGTTTACCTATGATTACAGTACAGTATAAACACTGCCATGTTGTTCATAGTACAACACTTTTCAAAGCAAATCATTGAATGTACCGTCATTTTTGGACTATAAGCCGCACCTGAATATAAGCCGCACCAGCTAAATTTGGGGCAAAATAATGCTTTTTCCAACTATAAGCCGCACCTGACTATAAGCCGCACCAGTCAAGAAGCTTCATGTTAGAGCAGTGGTTTTCAACTTTTTCACAATTTAACAACATCTTCACCCCACAGACCCCAAAACTAAAGATTTCTTTTGGTTTTGTTCACAATTCTAGGATGGATTTTCGCAAACAAAAGAGGCAAAACATCAAAATTAGACCAAAATGAACATGACTTATGACTTATTAAATAAGTGGTGCTAATTTAGATGGTGAATATCATAACTCTTGAGAGCGTAAAATTGAAACCAAATGGACCCGCTAGGGTTCATTTGGTTTCATTTTTACGCTCTCAAAGAGTTACATCTGGTTAACCAACCTTCTATCATTTAATCTGCGGAGCCCACCTAGAACCTGGAAAATCCATAGATTGGCCGCACCGCTGTATAAGCCGCAGGGTCAAAAGCATGTGAAAAAAGTAGCGGCTTATAGTCCAGAAATTACGGTAACAATAAAGAACAAATGAAAGTCATGAAACGTAATGAAGAGTAATAATGAGAGTTACAGCAGGTGGTACAGACCCTCAGGTTGTCTAGAGGGGTGGTAGATGTGGATGTCACGTGGATTTATCAGATTGCTGATGACTGTGGTCTTGTCCATACCATTAATCTTGTTGGCTCTGTAGATGGATTTACTCATCCATGGGTGTGTCCAGTAAATGTGATCCTCAAACACAGCAATAAACAACACCTTGTCCTGACTCACAACTACACACACACACACACACACACACACACACACACACACACATATTCAAACACACACATGCACGCACACACACACACACAAACCCCAAATAAAGAGTTATAAAATGCACAAATAAAGTATTAAGAAATACTGCTTTACAGAGATAGTTCAGATTTTTGGAAGTTAATCTCTATGAAATACTACCATTAATATAGTGGTTT
Source organism: Benthosema pterotum (assembly GCA_039105355.1). Classification (NCBI taxonomy): domain Eukaryota; kingdom Metazoa; phylum Chordata; class Actinopteri; order Myctophiformes; family Myctophidae; genus Benthosema; species Benthosema pterotum. Next base: position 43,769,836 of record CM076975.1, on the reverse strand, counting down.
ATTACCGTTATTGATGTCAAACCGGATTGCTGGTTTCTTTTTTTGTTTTCTTCTTTTTTGGGATCGGCTCCTCACCTATAGACCGTAACGCTCATGCGCACTGCCGTCCACCTCCATTCTAATGTAATTTGTATTGTATTATTTGGATTAGAGGGAGATCAGCCGGAGAATCGGAGCAGCAGGGGCGGTATTACAGTCGTTATACCGCACTGTTGTGACGAAAAGAGAGCTGAGCCAGAAGGCAAAGCTCTCTGTCTACCGAGCTATCTTCATCCCTACCCTCACCTATGGTCATGAAGTGTGGGTTATGACCGAAAGAACGAGGTCGCGGATACAAGCGGCCGAAATGAGTTTTCTCCGGCGGGTGGCTGGCATCTCCCTTAGAGATAGGGTGAGAAGTTCAGTCACTCGGGAGAGACTCGGAGTAGAGCCGCTGCTCCTTCGCCTGGAAAGGAGCCAGCTGAGGTGGTTCGGGCATCTGGTTAGGATGCCACTCGAGCGCCTCCCTAGGGAGGTCCTCGGGGCACGTCCCACTGGGAGAAGACCCCGGGGCAGACCAAGGACCAGATGGAGGGATTACATCGACTCTCTGGCTTTGGATCGCCTCGGGATCCCCCAGGAGGAGGTCACCAATGTTGCTCGGGACAGGGAAGTCTGGAGCTCCCTGGTGGAGCTGTTGCCCCCGCGACCCGACCTCGGATAAGCGGAAGAAGATGGATGGATGGATGGATGGATATTTGGATTATTTCTAACATATTAGCACAGACTTTGTCCATTTTGACTCCTCTATCACATTGAACTGTATTTTGTGTCCATACCACTATGCCCAAAAAATAGTTCTACGTGATTTTAGAAATAATAATTAAAACAATACAAAATGGTGTTTGTTATTTGGATACATTAACTTTCAATGCATGTCTGCAGTGACCCCCCAAAATTACCAAAACTACTTAATATTTCACCAAAAAAAAGAGCAGAACTCCTACCACACAGGACTCACCCAGGAGGCATTCAATTGACACACTTGACACCACTATATTAAGTATTTCATACAACTTAAGTTCAATAAATCCCTTTAACATACATCAATAGAGTAAAAAATAAATAATATTGTCTGGGCAGTGGGCATGTGTGTGCATGAGTATGTGCGTGTGTGCGTCCATGAGTGCATATGTGCATGTTTGCACATGTTGTGCACCTGTCTGTCTGTTGCTTCCATCCAGGTTGGCAAACTCAATGTATTTATCATCAGTGGTCCAATAGATGTGATCATTGGTGTAGTCTAACGTCAGACCACTGGGCTTGGAGATCTTCTCCTTCACGATGACTGTCCTGTCGGTGCCGTCCATCCCCATCCTTCCTATGTGGGGGTTGTTGTTGGTGAAACCACCGTCTGACCAGTACAAGTATCTGTCAGGGAGACAATGTGTCAGGATCACGACAACTATTAAAGTGTAAACAGCTTTATTCACAGGATGGTTGATAAATTCAGTGTTTGGTTCATGATGTCACCACAGTGTTCTTACCCGTAGCGTACATCCACAGCTATGGACTGTGGCTGGACCAGGTCAGAGTTGAGCAGGACTGTTGGGTACGACCCGTTTAGTTTGGACACACCTATGGTGTGATGCACACGGTCACACAAGTAGAGGTTTCCTCCTATCCAATCAACAGCCAGATCCTGTGCTGTGATGGTCGATGTGTTGTGAATGACCTGTTAATGAACCATACATGAACTCTGAATATACTCACCATGACTTAGTTCTTACATTAACCAACTCGTCAAAGTGTGTGTGTGTGTGTGTGTGTGTGTGTGTGTGTGTGTGTGTGTGTGTGTGTGTGTGTGTGTGTGTGTGTGTGTGTGTGTGTGTGCGCGTGCGCAAGTGCGTGCGCGTGAGAGAGAGTGACCCTTAAAACAATTACTAAAATATGACAAACTAAAAAAACAAACAAGAAAACGTGTCTGTGACTGTGTAGTGCAGGGGTCCTCAAACTACTGCCCGTGGGCCAGACCCGGCCCGCCTCCTCAGCGCTGGTTGAAACGGGGCTCCGCCTGGGTGCAGCCGGCGACAAACAGTGGATTAAACCCCTTTAGCAGTGACCAATGAAAACATGGGTCCTTAACATTTTTACTGCAAGCTTACAAAAACACGTATTTAATTCAAGAAGACAGCAGTAACATGTTTTGGAAGCGTAGCAAAAAAGTGTGGAGTGGAGTTTGAACCTCCAAAAATGTTTTGACCGAGCAGCGAAAACGCATCACAGGATGAAATTTCTTTATAGCTCCGGCAAGAACTGAAAGCCACTTTCACCACTGCCTGGCACATCTGTGAGTGTCACACACCTGCCAGAACTTTAAATTCAAAACAATGGTGAATGTCAAGCGAACAACATTTCCCTTATCCGGATTTTTTAAGCTTGCAGCAGTGTTACTCATTCCAGGAATATCCAATCTACAGGTCATACCTTGTTGTAAAAGTGACTATCAATGTTTAAAACAATATAAGAAACAATACAAATAGGTATTATTAAGGTTAGGAAAATAATTTGCAAAGTTAGGTTTCCAAACTTACTTTATATGAACTACAGTAGCAATCTCTCTTGACATTACTAAAACTAAATGTTTTAATACATACATATTACATGCTTTTGTTAAGTAATACCATACAGTTCACGTTACTTGGTAAAAAAAAAAAAAAAAATAGCCTAATACTGTATATAACAAGTAACTTGTTACTACCCAACTGGCTATTATATGTACTCTGAGTACTAGTATAAATACAACAAGTATTCTTCATTCATCTTCATAGTTGTCGTCGTTACACTGACCTGGACGTCACTGCCGTTGATGTACATGACACTGATCATGTCTCCGAAACTCTCTATCCAGTAGATCTTCTGCTGCTGATAATCAAAGTCCAGAGACGTTGCATCCTCCAAGTCCTGTCACACCACAGCAGTTGTGTTAGTATCAGACTGGAGTACATGCCAGCATGTCAAAAGCAGTGTGTGTATAATATTACATAGGATTACATAGGATGTGTTGTTATTATGTCCAATGGTTTTCACCTGTTTGATCACTGTGGAGCTGGAGCCGTTCAAGCTGATCCTCATCAGGTTGTCTCTTTTGGCTAAGATGAGAAAAGGCTCCACCTCTGGAGAAAGTGAGACATTACACTTGAGTTGGTTTACTGCAATTAAGTATTAAAGGGAGGGTATCACGCTAATATCAACTTTTTCTCAATTTAACTACGATAAAGTTGTGATATTATTCGAAAATGCAAATATATGGCGGTATAAAGCCTGTTCAATGCTGTGTCAGGTCGGAGGAGACAAGTGGCCACTCAACCGAAAACAGACCCCAAACAGCGCGTCACACAGTGACGTTGTTAGAGTCAAAATAGAGTGGCTGTGCCCCATTTTGTGTCAAAGCCACGCTATTTTTTTCCAGATTTCTAAAATCATATATATATTTTTTTTTTTTTTTTTCTCCAAGAACAAATGCACTAAATAACACGAGCCACCAAGAGTTAATCACTTGCATATCATTTGCGTATTGTAATGCGAGCTATCAACAACGCGAAATAATCTGAACACAAGATGTTTGCGTATTAATTGGATACATATTACTCATTGGCTCGGTGCCAATTGTCACGTCACGTAGTGGTGCTAGATTGAAGGCGCGGTGCAGGCGTGCAGCCCGTCCTTTTAAAATCCCCACACAGTTTGAGTTGGATGTAGGCATAAGTCAATGGCTGCAGAAAAGATAGGCTACACATGACACGGTGAGATTGCAATTTATTTGATGCCAGTGGTCTGCATTTGCTTGACCTAGACTACATTGTAGCTTTTCTATTTTAACTGTAGATCTGGTATGGTGGCGAACAAACCTAGCTGTGTTTGTGGGTTGTACTAGCATTAGTTTTGTCATCGGAAATGATAATGATTCTGTCTATTCGTTGACTAGATGGATATCCGAAGGTATTTTAAGAGAGAGGGAGAGGAGAGAGGCAAAGAAGAAGCAGCTGATGCTGAGACAGTCTCGATGGACGTAAAGGCCGAACAACAATGTATTTTGGCACAGCATTGTGCAACTCATTCCTAAAGTTATAGATGTTGCAAATGTCGAATTATATTGGGAAAGTTTCTGAATGTTGTGGCCGCCAAACTTTTTTCCAACAAGCATCTGAGTTTATTTAATATTGTTGGGCGTCTCAATGTTTTATGTGTTATTGCTCATCAGCATGACGTGCCTGATTAGAATGTGTCTAACATGGACAGGACAGAGACACACACACACACACACACACACACACACACACACACACACACACACACACACACACACACACACACACACACCCCCCCCCCCCCCCCCCCCCCCCACACACACACACACACACACACACACACACACACACACATAAAGATGGAGAGAAACATGGACATGGTTATTGCAAAGCAGCAGTGGACATATTAAAAAGTAACATAAAGTGAAAAGGAATATTGCAAATAATGGGGACATATGGGGGTTGAGACCACGTTTTCATTCCTGGTTTAATGGCTCCACATTGGTGCAGATTTCTAGTAGTTTTCTGGCAGGTGGAGGGAAAAATGGAATGGGTGGTTTATGAAGATGTTGGTAAGTGTAGGGTAGTGGTGAGAGAACAGTCTTCTGTATAATGTTTCCATGATGATGAATTATGAAACACATGCCCTCTTCATTTTGTGCAGGTATGTATGGCACCTGCAATTGTTTTTATCTGTATTTTAGCACAAATTAACTGGTGTTGTTTAGCTGGTAAAGCAGCTAAAGGGGTATGGAGGCGTCATCGTCTTAGATTAATCAATTGATTGACAAAGCTTTAATTGGTGCTCTGATTTTTTTTCCCGGCTACGCGCGCAGTGACCCTTCTCCTCCAGGGGCTAATCCACCCCAGTTTCTGCTTAGCTGTAATTGGACCATAGTAGTTTGGGGAGGGAGTTATCTAAAGGTCTATTGGACAATAGCAGTTTGAGAGGGGCTTAGCTAAAGGTCCATTGGCTGCGGCCCCCCATCTGAAAACAGGTTGTTCCAAGGACTGCCTATGAAGCAAATGGCAGAGTTGAAAACGCTGAAAAAATATTCATTGACCAGCAACATATTTCACGATTTTTCAAGAATAGCAGATCTATAGTACAAGCTAGTAGTGCTGCACTCGGTGCCCTGCTATGAGCTTGTAGATCTGCTATTTTTTAATATCTAAAGTATAACAGGTTGGTCAAAACACTAGTGTTGTAGTGTTTCTTGCATGTTTGAAAGAAACAAAGTCTAACTAACTAGTACAATGTTACTTTACACCCGTGGTAGAAGGTAGGATTTGTTTAGTCAGTCAGTCAGTCAGTCAGTCAGACAGACAGACAGACAGACAGACAGACAGACAGACGGACAGTCATATGGACAGACAGATGGTCAGACTTACCTGTTGTGTTATCTGTTGGTTTATCCTGGAGATCTGAGGAGAAACATGAAAAACTAAATGAACTGTTAACAGCTGGTTCAGTGCAGTCCTTTCTCCTTATTGGACATTCAGAGGAAGGGTATTAGTGTTACACACCGTCATTCCAAAGAATAAGATTCGGTTTCATTTACACATCTCAAACTGACTTCTATGCTTTCCCAATTCCAAGTGTTTGGTCAAACCATGTGACTTCCAATGAACACAGAGGCTTCACCATTCCAACTTGAAGCATTACTAACCATCTCTAACCCTAATGGTGCATTCACATGGGAAGATGGAACAATGTGTAGCTCCCAGCCATGAGCCAGCCACAACAGCCCCACCAATCGGGCTCAGCCCTGTTGGCATGACTGGCTGTGTGTTGGACTGGGGGTTCAATCCCCGCTTCCACGTAATACTACAATTTGGTGTAGTCAGCAGGATTTGGAGTGCAGGTGTTATCGCCAATATACTGTTCTACGTCCTTGCGGGTCCACATGAAGGACATCATGTACGGCGGTCCGCGGTGTGAAGTGTGAATTGCGAGGACACGCTCCGAAAAATCAAGGGGGTGAATGTTGCACCCAGCCATGAGCCAGCCGCAACAGCCTAACCAGTCGGGTTCAGCCCTATTGGCGCGACTGGTTGTGTGTTGGACTGGCAAGTAGGAGTCCCAGGTTCAATCCGTGCAATACTACAAATGCAAAGACATGTTGTGAGTTGATTTGGATCATGCTTGATTAGATTTCTACATGTAAGGTTTCACCTTTGAAACATGGACAGGTATGGATTGGTGGTGAACATTAGCGTGTGTGCTAACACAATGCATCTACGAATTGTGCGTGCAATACCTCGTACGTGTACTGTGCAATGTGAGTAATGTGATTGTTATTTCCATATAAGATAAATACATGTAAACACAAGATAGACTGCATGGTTGATCGCGCTGTGTTAAACAAATACATGTAAACACAAGATAGACTGCATGGTTGAATCTGCCCTGTGTGAACGCAGCATAACCCTAAACACCAGCAGAAGCCTGGTAGTCTGGATGCCACTCTGACCCCAGGAATGTGGAACTATCAATCTCACATTGTTATTTAGTCACAGACACTTACAACACTAAGAAACTACAATTATCCTTCCAACTCAACAGGCTGTGGAACACTAACAAAAAAATGCAAGAAAAAACAACAACACATTGTGAACTTTTAAACCGTTTTGAGTGTGTGTGTGTGCGTCTGTTTGTTTAATAGAAAATAGAAAAGAGGAAACACATTTCTATGCCATAACCTCTTATAAAACAATGCAATGTAACATAACTCTGTTTACAAAACTCTGTACCCCCCTCCAACTGTATATATTTGTCTGCGTTGTGAACGTTTGTTTTCTCATGCCAATAAAGCTCCTTTGAATTGAATTGTGCCAGCCTTTACTCACAACAATCTGCATGTTCGTCTGACCGGTCCCCACAGTCATCTACTGTGTCACATTTCCATGACAATGGAATGCACTTGTAGTTCTGACAAACAAACTGAAGGGGGAGACAGAGGATTCTGTTTAGGATCAATAAATAGTTCAAACATACAACACCCAAATACATTAACGTTAACCAAACATTATGGAACTTTTATTTTTAAATGAGAGTCAACTCATTTTTTTCTTGTTTTACTTTCAATGTCACTGAGTGAGTAAACTCTGAGTCAGAAGTAGTTTGAAGTGACCAAAGAAGGAGCCAGAATGGATACAGTTTAATACATTTATATTGGGAAAGTTTCTGAACGTTGTGGCCGCCAAACTTTTTTCCAACAAGCATCTGAGTTTATTTAATTTTGTTGGGCGTCTCAATGTTTTATTTGTTATTGCTCATCAGCATGACGTGCCTGATTAGAATGTGTCTAACATGGACAGGACAGAGACACACACACACACACACACACACACACACACACACACACACACACACACACACACACACACACACACACACACACACACACACACACACACACACATACAGATGGAGAGAAACATGGACATGGTTATTGCAAAGCAGCAGTGGACATATTAAAAAGTAACGTAAAGTTAAAAGGTACTGTATATTGCAAATAATGGGGACATATGGGGGTTGAGACCAAGGCCCCATATGGGGCTCCAGAGTTAGTGAACTATAGTAGTGTGGATTTCGGACAGTATTCCCTATATAGGGAGCACCGATGCTGTCGGTAGAGGGCGCTATAAGCCCATGGCCGCGGCCGGTTAATGTGCTTTTTATTTGATGATGAGTTATGAAACACATGCCCTCTTCATTTTGTGCAGGTATGTATGGCACCTGCAATTGTTTTTATCTGTATTTTAGCACAAATTAACTGGTGTTGTTTAGCTGGTAAAGCAGCTGTCTCTGCTTTTAATACATTTTTTAATACATTTATCTTCTTCCCACAATTTTTTTTTTTCAAACATGTAACATCATTTACTGTTAATCTTCTAATAACTTTGACACTGATCTGATTTATTCTATTCAAATGCTGATTGTCTTCAATTGTTTACTGAAATCTAAATGAATGAATTAAATGGAAATTAAGTAATGTAACACAAGTGAAGCTGAGGTGAATCACCTGGCTGGCAGTGCAGTTGGACATGCACTGCTTGTTGTCAGCTGACCAGTAGTGGTTGGTAGGACAGGAACACTTGTATCCTCCTCCAGGTGAGAGCAGACACAGGTGACTGCAGCCTCCATTGTTGATCTGACATGGATGACCAGACACTGCAGGGTGGAGAAAACATGTAGGGAATATGAGAAACATGACTATCTAGGGGGGCTGGTCATCATACCAAATACAGTTGACTCTTGCCATTAAATAGGCTACCCACTGCTATATTACTATTAAATCACACCATATCTTAACCTAACTGCCATTAGATCAACAATGATAGTGTGATTTAAATAAACAAACATGGAAAAACAGTTAGCTTGCCTTTTTTAATGACTTTGGACATGTGGAAACCTTTAGTTAAACATGCAGACCGCAACCACAGCACACCGATCATTAACTTGTGTCCGTTCCACTCACGCAAGTAAGAACCAAGCATACCTTTTTCAATTCATATCTAGCAATGCCTTTTTGTCTTTCCACACTGCAGAAATTGAAAATACAGCTGTGTAGTGTCACTGAAATCTAGACTACAGTACTGTATGTAGGCATAGTTTTATTAAACCCACACATAGGAGGTCAGGTTGCAGTGTTTTCAAAAGGCAGCCAGTGGAGCATCTTGCATTCATGCTGTCAGAACACAAAGCTGATGCTGACAGAACACACCCAGTGGAGTCTCCCTGTAACAGTCATAAGACATACTGAATAGTAATAATGAGAGTTACAGCAGGTGGTACAGACCCTCAGGTTGTCTAGAGTGGTGGTAGATGTGGATGTCCTCTGGACGGATCAGGTTACTGATGACTGTGGTGTTGTCCATACCATTAGTCTTGTCGGCTCTGTAGATGGAACTGGTCCTTGTGTCTGTCCAGTAAATGTGATCCTCAAATACAGCAATAGCCATGATGCTGCCATGACTCACAACTAAAGACACACAGAACGCCAAATATAGTGTCACTGTTGCAAAATGTGTGTGTGTGCGCGCGCGTGTGCGTGCATGGATGCGTGCATACCTGTCTGTCTGTTGGTTCCATCCAGGTTGGCAAACTCAATGCATTTCATATCGTTGGTCCAATAGATGCGATCACTGATGTAGTCTAACGTCAGGCCTCTGGGCCAGGAGATCTTCTCCTTCACGATGACTGTCCTGTCGGTGCCGTCCATCCCCATCCTTCCTATGTGGTGGTTGCTGAAACCTCTGTCTGACCAGTACAAGTATCTGTCAGGGAGACACTGTGTCAGGTCACTATTCACAACTAATCACACATAGTGGAAATATGACGGACAGGAGGACGGATGTTCAACATCAAAACGCAATTAAATTGTTAATCTTGGTTATCTGTATGACAACGAATTTTCCACTTAAAAGTGTAAACAGCTCTATTCACAGGATGGTTGATAAATCCAGTGTTTGGTTCATGATGTCACCACAGTGTTCTTACCCGTGGCGTACATCCACAGCTATGGACGCTGGGTAAACCAGGTTGCGCAGGACTGTTGGATACGACCCGTTTAGTTTGGACACACCTATGGTGCGATGCACAGGGTCAGACCAATAGAGGTTTCCTCCTATCCAATCAACAGCCAGATCCACTGCTGCGATGGTGGCTGTGTTGTGGATGACCTGTTAATGAACCATACATGCACTCTGAATATAATCACCATGACTTTCATTCTTACATTAGACCAGGGGTCAGCAACCTGCGGCTCCAGAACACAGCCCTAGTGGCTCAGTGGCTGTAGCATTATTACATACACACTGGGGTGATCCGCCAGTGAACGTGATATAAACATTTCAGTCACTGACAATGTGCGGTCTGACAGTTACATCGCCAGTTAACATAGTGCTTGTTGGCCATGCCACAAACGTTTAATACCACACATTTTCAGCGGTTTAATGTATCATTATTCATTAATATACCTTGGAGATGTTGTGTGGAGTGGACATGATAGAAAAGTTCCCCCATTTCTGTATTTCCTAAAAATGCGGGTCTGAAAAAACATCATCAACATGGTGAAACACAACCTGATCATCAAGTTGTGTTTTACCATGTTAATGAATTTTCTTCTACATTTTACATTTTTTCCGAGAGTGTACAAATGGAACCAAATGGACCCGCTAGGGTCCATTTGGTTCACATTTGTACACTCTCGGAAAAAATAAAAATGAAAATGGGTGGAATTTCCCTTTAAGGGCTTATTATGCTTACATTTTTTGCAGCTCCAGACAGATTTTGAATTTAATTTTTGGTCAAAAATGGCTCTTTCAACTTGTCAAAGTGGGTTGCCGATCCCTGCATTAGACCAACTTGTCAAAGTGTGTATGTGCGTGTTTGTGTGCGTTTTAAAAAATATTGGAATCAAGAGTAATTAAAATTAGTATTATTTACATTACATATTTCCCCCTCAACGCCACCTTCACAACAACATTATCTGTCTACCCAGCTCTTGAATGCAATATATTGCAATATGCAATATTAAGAAAAATACTATCTCATCAATTTCTGCTGCATATTCCACATTGTAGTATATTTAATGTTTATTTATATTACATTTAGATATGTAAATTTAATTTACTGTAATATAAACTACAGCAGCAATCTCTCTCTTTCAAACTAAATGTTTTCAATCTCGTCTGTCCCACCCCCTCCCTCCCTGCCCCCCCCCCCCCTTTAGTTTTATTTTATTATTTTTACATATTACATGTGTTTGGTTAAGTGCTACCATAAACAATAATATTACAGTAGCTTAACCTAACTCGTTCATCATAACTCTAAGTACTATTGTAAATACAAGTATCCTTCATTCATTTTCATAGTTATCGTCACACTGACCTGGACGTCACTGCCGTTGATGTACATGACACTGATCATAGTGCGTCCTCTCTCCTCTATCCAGTAGATCTTCTGCTGCAGATAGTCAAAATCCAGAGACGTTGCACCCTTCAAGTCCTGTCACAGTCACACCACAGCAGTTGTGTTACTATCAAACTGGAATATATTCCAGCATGTCAAAAGCAGTGTATGTATAATATTGTATAGGATTACTTATGAGTCATTCCACGGAAACGGTACGTTTTGGACTTTTTTTTTTCTTGAAATTTTGACCGAAAGATTTTACTTTTCTGAATAGCCCACAATATTAACGACATCTTTTGCTATAAGAAAAACATAATTTCCCATCTCAGGCATTCAATATATATTTTTATATATATCTTTTAACATGGTAATTGATAACGGAGTTGAGCCAATTAAGTTAATAACGGAGTTGTGATTTTTGTACTAAACATAGAGACTACTCTAACTGAGTTGAGTAAGGGGAAAGACTAGGCATGCCTGAGGTTACTGAATCAGATATATTGTTACATAACAATAACAAACAGAATCTTTATAACTAATTGTTTTATATCATTATTTCACAGAGTTGAGCTGTTATGATTTATGACCACACGTGAGTACAAAATGCCTCTAAAACAGTGTAAAATATGGTTTTAAATTGGCACTTTCTGTAGCATGTTGGTCAGAAGAGCTGTAGAATACTACTTTCTATTGGTGATGTCACTAAAGGGCCAGTTAATTGTGGTTATGGAGAGAAGAATGACTTGTGTAATGGAGTTGAGTGCAACTGAGGGACACAGCTATGTAATGCCATTTAATTGATTAATTATCCATTTATTCAAAAACTAAACATGTACAACAATAAAGTACAGATAGATATATATGCTCACGTCATACTTTTTGGATTTTTGTTGATGTTTAATAGTCATAAGTCAAGTCCACTTTCATCGAAGGCCACTGGGGACATGAAAAAATGGACAAAATAGGGGGTGTCTGCTGAAAGAAAGCAATATCATTTCTGATATGAAGATAAAATCCATGTAATGTTTACAGAATATTAAAGGAAACATTTCAATTGATTAAAACATATTTTAAAAATATTTTTCAGTGATTCAATCAGTAAAATACAGCTAAAACGGTCAGAGGGACTGCAAATTATACCGTTTCCGTGGAATGACTCACATAGGATGCCCTATTATGTGCAATGGTTTTCACCTGTTTGATCACCGTGGAGCTGGAGTAATCTGACTCCACCAGTTGGGGCAGCAGAGAGGAGGTTCCCTTCTCGCTGTGCAGAGGAGGAGGAAATACTCCTCTCAGCAGAGAGAGGAGTAAGCCTATCCCCTCCTCCTCCTCTGCATCTGGCGGAGTCAGGTCATAAGTCAGGTCATAGCTGGAGTCGCTCAAACTGATCCTCATCAGGTTGTCGTAGCTGGCTAAAATGAGGAAGGGCTCCACCTCTGGAGAAAGTGAGACATCTCATTTGAATCGGTTTAAAAATACAGTTTTAGAAAACAAATAAACTGCAATGATAGACACACACACACACACACACACACACACACACACACACACACACACACACACACACACACACACACACACACACACACACACACACACACACACACACAGACAAACAGACAGTCTTACCTGTGTTATCATGTGATGGTGGTGTAGCCTGGAGAGCTGAGGAGAAACAAACTAAATGAGCTTCAACAACAGCTGGTATTGGTTGCATTTGTGGTTTATCTGTTGAAATATATGTCCTTTATTACTCATCTTGGAGAAACAACAAAGAAACAAACAAATATCACTGCTATTCATTTGCCCAGGATGGGAATGAGTATAACTACAATTTTTATTGGGGAAAATAAAAATAGCTGGCAAGCAATAGTTTGTTATAAATTAACAGTTTGGCCGAGGCTCACATTTATTTCAGACCACTAACCTAGAAGAACAACTTGACCTGAAAGAGAATAGTGTTGGTTTATTCTGCCAGGATTATCCAATGGGTCTGTTGGGATCATTTTCAGTTCCGGGGACGGATTTCAGTCCTGAGGATTTCTTAGGGGTCATTTAATAACGTCAAAATTTCAGTCTTGGGATTTTGAAAACATAGTTACTCTGTCTGTTTATTATGTAATCCTTGCTGTAAATCCTGCTGAAATGCAGATGAACATCGCAGGCCTATGTGTCATGTTTGTTATGCATGTGTGGAGACACTCTGTGCCACGTTGGGCGCATAAAAAAACACTCCATGGGGCCCGTAGGTGGCAGTGGCCCCAGAGGCCCATCATTTCTAGAGCAGCCTATGCACATCGATATGTTAATAGGCTCAACCTTGGGATCATGTATGTTTGTATTTATACACTATTGTAGTATAGATTGTATTAAAAACATACATTTGTGAGAATGGATCAACATAAAGAAGTTATGTGGTGACAAAATGAAATGTTTTAACATTTTTGTGAATAATGAATTCATGGACTGACCAAAAGGAGCTCAATAATAAAAATACACATCTACAATCTCACGTCATCAAAAAACGTCCATATGCATCTTTCCAGGTGATCACAAATGTGGGTGGTCCCCAGCTAAATACTTCACACACAATTAACCCATAATTACTTGCGTGAGTTAAGTAATCAGTGCACGATTCGTGGTCGTCGTCCCTTGGGGCAATCCGATGATGACGTAATGGTGACGTGCCATGGCCTACTTGTGCGCAACACGCAAGTATGCACTCTACCAAGTGCTGATCTAGTTACACATGCACATGCGCTCGCACAGGCCCGAGCTAGCTGCAGATGTATAGTTGTGTGGCACAGACTTCACTTGCATCATTTTACTGAATGAAGGGAGCTGACCAACATTAGATGTGGATCATAAACTGATCAGCATCGATCATAATATCACAGCAGCTACAATGAAGACAGAAAGCCAAGGGATGATGGATTATCATCTGTATAATCTACTCATCACAGCTCAAAAGGTACAACATATCACAGAAGGACTCATTCATAGATTGACTCCAATGAGCAAACCTTTATACTACAGGGAATACCCATATGTAGTTCTGAAAATCTCTGTTAGTCTGAACATGCTCTGCTCCCGTGCCTGCAGTTATGTTGAGGGTTAGAGATAGGGTTAGTAATTTCAGAACAATGACTCTTCGGAGTCCGGACTAATGTCATGAGACCGTTGTTACAGCTTGACAGACATGGAGACTCCACCTAGTGAATAACCATTCTGTCAGAATATAGAGCTATCACTTATATTAAACACACCTTAAGTGCAATAATATTGCACTTAAGAACAAAGCATATATTATATGCTTTGTTGTACAACAGGTGTCAGTGTCACAGGCTGAGGATCACAGACCTACAAGCTCACAACACGTCATGGATGAGTCACGTGGCTGTGGTAATGATCCACATAATGCTCACTGAGTGAGCTTAATCCTTTTTTTTGTGCAGAGGCCCTCGGCCTGGTGGATTACTATGACTATGACATAACTGGATCAAACCTATTAATCTAATATCAAATGCACAGTCAGCGCCGATTCTTCCTATACGCAGACTACGCAGCCTGCGTTGGGCCCCCGATTCCACAAAGGGCCCCCGCCAGCTCTGAGTAAATAACTAATTGAAAGAACGCAAATAGCGTACATCGGGCGCATGTACGTTTATTGAATCGCGAGCACTTACGCAAATAACGTACAGTGGCGAACGTAACCACTCTAGTGCATGGTAGTTCTGTACGTAGAAGGGAAATTTTCTTCCATAAACAGCGTTACTTGAATCATGCCCGCTGTCGCGTTTTTTTTTTACACCACGCAGAAACGCCCCCCCTTTTCTTAGCATGTTTGGTCAACAACATCATTACTTCAGGATATGAAAAAAGGAGCAGCAGCAGTCAGGTAGGCTGGCAGGCTAACGCTATGAATGACTGCAGTTTTCGGTTGTGCTGTTAAATGCTGGGCTGTCGGTAGTGTGTTGTTGTGTTGTTGTTTTTTTGGTGGCAGAGATACAAGCTTGTTGTATTTTGTCAATAATAATATCTCCTATGCGGCATGCCCAAAGCTTAGAGTATTATGGATATAGACAGTTATGTCAACTCCGTTCACTTCATGAAGCCAGTCACATCATAGAGTCTCTGCGATGTGTATGTGGCTACTACACAGAATGTGTTGGTTACTGTAGCCTACAATACTTTGACAGTGAACAAAGTATTTTCAACTCTTATTTGTCCCTATTCTAGACCTGCTACATCTCTACATAAGAGACAGTTTCATAGTTGTTGTTGTTGTTGTTGTTGTTGGTCAGGATTGAAGTAGCAATAAATACATTCATTTGAAAAGGAAACATTGGAGAGAGAGAGAGAGAGAGAGAGAGAGAGAGAGAGAGAGAGAGAGAGAGAGAGAGAGAGAGTGTGTGTGTGTGTGTGTGTGTGTGTGTTAAGCTATCTATAATGTATTTCCCCGCAATAAATGGCCAAAATAACAAAAAAGCCAAAATCAGCGCCTGAGAAGCAGGGCCCCTAGTAAAAAACCTGCTTAGGGCCCCTAGGAGGCCAGAATCGGCACTGTGCACAGTCATGGTAAACATTCAGAACCAACCCGGGCCTCGGCCCCTTGTCGAGTCGTCTCCTCAAAGTCGGCAGAGAATTCAGTATTTAGCAGCCCCTTTTCTTTATTTTGAAATTCTAAATTCAGTTTAGAATAGAACCACACCATTGGGAAACTGGTGTATTATCCAATTATAATTAAAATGGCTGAAAAATACACTGTCATGGTTCTCTCCTAGCCATACTAACAGGTCATGGTTTTCATAGCAGTGTCATTTCACAACAAGTGTCATTCAAGCAGAGTGATTACCTGAGCTCCAGAGCAGGAGGAACACTATCACTGTCTTATCCATGTCTGGATTCTCTCACACTGGACTCTCAACTGGAACTTCACCGATCTGCAGCGACTGCTTCTGGTTGGGATTCTGCTCAACACTCTCTGCTCTCTGTGTGCCTTTTATTGACATGTCAGCTCGTTATATCTCTTCATCATTATCGTGTAGTTATATAAGAGCTGCTGGTTCCAGGAAATGCCAAGAGTGAGACTTTGCTGTCATGATTCAACTTTTTTTTATGTCAATCTAGTACATGATTCTGAATAATAACCCACCTTTTGAATAAGAGTTTACCCTGAGCACCCTTGTACGGTTGCATTTCATTTCAGCCTCTTATAGTTGCGGGTGAAATAGGCCTTAAGTTCTTACCAGAACTATATTTCAAACTACATTTTTGGGCGTATTCCGCAAGAATTAAATCATTTTACCAGAATGTTAGAATTTTCATTTTTTCAAATATTTAATGTACCCATCGCAATAACTTTAAAAGGATGATATAATGAATGACAGATCATATACTGTATGTGAACCATCGTTCATTATTCGATATATCATTTAGTTATAGTTGATGATAGCTTAGCCAGAGCAAATAATGTACCACGAATCTGCCACTTTTACCTGGCTTTTTACATTGACTAAAAGCTTGTATGAAAAGTTGGTATACGTTAACTTTATCATTATTAAGCCATTGGGTTAATTCAGGGGTCGGCAACCCAAGATGTTGAAAGTAATTTAAACCTTTCTCAAGAAATGCGTGTCTTAAGAAAATGCCAATGGCCCCAAATCTGACTGAAGATTTTTTTTCTACTTCTTTGCATCAAGCACAAACAAACCACATCTCCTCCCATATGCGTCACCAAGACCATTTTTATCGTCAGTAATCAGTTTCACAGTAAGGAGGAACTCTTTAATCAGAATAGATGGTAATCTCTGTGGTGGAAAATAACCATATCGGTAAGTTCATTTACACAAGTGCTGTACCCAACACCCATGTATGTTTCTTTCCTTTTCATTTTTTCCCATCTGCATCTTATGAAGTGTTAAGTTCCACACCTCTACAATTATTAACATAAATTGTAATTATAAACAATTATACAATCACACTACATTTACAAATATACTGCAATTATGCATGTACACATCTTGTTACTGGGGGTGACCGAAGGGTTTTCCAAATCACTGGATGAGCATTAGATTGGACTAAACTATGGAGATATAGCAGTATTTTGAAAGGTCCAATTGGTCCCCAGACCCCATGTTGAGAAACAGTGATAGTGAACAGTGATAATAATTGAAATGTGTTGTGCTGTTTGGGTTGCTTTAATCTAGGAACCCATTGGTAAAAAAAAACATACAAAAACTCTTCTGCTGTTTTTCTTCTTTAGCTCTAAAATGTCTTAAAAGGATGATTCACATTTGTTTACACATGGAATACTTGCCATTAATATAGTTTGCAACTGTAATAATCGAATACGAGTTCCTTTAACTCTTTGACAGATTAGCAGTAACGGTTCGCTCCCATTAGTCTCAATAGTAATAACATAATTAATAGAAAGTCCCCTGTTGTAATTTTGTGGAAATGAATGATACCAAAGACAGCTTAAGATGTCAACTTTAAGGGAAAAAAAAAAAATGAGTTGGTGATGTGTTTCAGATTAAAAAAAAAAAAAACTTTTCAGCCTGTATTTTCACTGTTTCCAGGGCTCATTCAGAGATACAGTAAGTTATATCATTTATCAGTTATAAGTGTGTGAGGTGTTTTCAGGGTAATGTAGTCACGTCAACACCTAAAACACCTTATGAGATGGTGGCCAAAAAGTTAATCTATGCTTATAGATAAAAAATAGAATAAACATTCATGCCAAGACGTGTGAAAAATCTGTTAAAGAGTTAAATGGCACATAAAAGTGTCTTCATCCAGGGCGCTTTGCATAGAGTGTGCATTACATTCACCCATTCACATCCCAATGGTGGAGGAAACCATGCAAGGCACCAACCTGCGCACCAGGGGCAGCTGGGGGTTCAGAGTCTTGCTCAAGGGCACTTCCGAGGGGGGGCTCAGGGTGTTGGCTACCCCTGAGGGATTAGGGTTGCCTAGACCTGTGTATGGAGTGGATGTAATCTCTCAGGCTCTTCTCCCAGTCCGTCTTCCAGTCCACACTCCGCTCCAGGTCTTGGCAGCGGGTGTCCATCTGGTCCAACGCCCGCACCGCCTCCGGAGGGTCAAAGGTCAGCCCCGCCCTCTCCACTGCCACCTGGAACTTGGCGGGAGAGGCTGTGGCCACGTAACACCTGGGGGAAAACAAATACATTCCTGTGGGGTATCGTTTCGAAAAGAAATTCATCTCTGTGGGATCTTCTTCAGCCTGAAGAAGACCTTGACAGGTCTAAACGTCGCCTTTTATCCTGCTGTCGCTTAAATAAATTTTGGAGCACTTGAAAGTGAGTTGCGAGACACTTCTTTTTTGTATCATTTCCCACTCATCGCCAGTGAAATACAAACAATAAAGACAGTAAAGCAACAAGTACCGGTAACATAAGTGCAACAGATGAAGGCAATAAAGTGCTAGATAAGACTATAACAAAACCTAATTATATAAAGTGAAAGGTTCTTAGAAAACTTTATTACATGGCTTGAATGAATGCTCCAATCAGAAGCCAGTGTCACATGAGCGGTCACTTATGTCACAACAATGGACCTCTCCACTCAACAAAAGACCTCCTAGATCAGACGAACGTAGCCTACAGCTGCAGATAAATAAAAGCAGCCTTGTTAGGTATTATTTATATCAAGTATTAGTTAATTATTAATGTATTAACTATTGCAATAAGCAGGATAAAATCCTTCAAACCGGTGAGTTGTTTCCCAATAACTGACCTCGGCTGCACCTCAGTCATTTAAACCCTAATTATAAAGTGAAAGGTATTTATAAAACTTTAACAAAACCTAATTACATTAAGTGAAAGGTATTTATAAAACTATAACAAACTAATTATATAAAGTGAAACGTATTCACAAATACGTATAGCAGCTGGTGCATGCATACTACAGGGACTTTATTTTGTGTTAGTGAGAGAGGTATTGTGCAATGGCTGTCACAGACAGGATGTGGGTAGTCTGTTTAACATCATCAAATCATCCCTGTCCCCTTGCAAGTTGCAATGCACAGCCTTCCTAGTTAGGATATAGACATTTTATTTTAAATACAGTGTCTCTGTGCGCCTGAGAGTTTTATTGTATTTGTACAACATGGTAATTATTTGAAGTGAAACAAATTCATAAAACTATAACAAACCCTAATCATAAAGTGGTAGATTACTGGTGCAAGGGAGAGATAGCAGCTGTTGGGTACATGTACACTACAGGGACTTTCCTTTGCGTTTGTGAGAGGGGTATTGTGCAATGGCTGTCACAGACAGGGTTTGGGTAGTCCCTGTTGTGATGACTCCTCTCCGTCTCACCTGTGAATGTCAGGGTCATAGTGATGACTCCTCTCCTTCTCACCTGTGAATGTCAGGGTCATAGTGATGACTCCTCTCCTTCTCACCTGTGAATGTCAGGGTCGTGGGGACAGTGGTAGTGATGACTCCTCTCCGTCTCACCTGTGAATGTCAGGGTCGTGGGGACAGTGGTAGTGATGACTCCTCTCCCTCTCACCTGTGAATGTCAGGGTCATGGGGACAGTGGTAGTGATGCCACACCACCACCGCTGTGTGGGGACACAGCACGTAGCTGTTCTCCTCCCAGCATCTCCTCATGGTGCTCACCATGCCTTCGTCTGTCACCGCTTGACTCCACATGGCCTGGGATAACTGATGTATACGAGTGTGTATATGAGAGAGAGAGAGAGAGAGAGAGAGAGAGAGAGAGAGACAGAGAGAGAGAGACAGAGACAGAGAGAGAGACAGAGACAGAGAGACAAAGCGAGAGACAGAGAGGGAAAGAGAGAGAGAGACAGAGACAGAGAGAGACAAAGAGAGACAGAGAGGGAGAGAGAGAGAGGGAGAGATTCAACAGACAGACAAGCAGGTGTTGATTGATCCCCACGACTGTCACAAGCGTCCCTGGGGCCCCTGAGAGGCCAGGGCCCCTGGGGCACGGCCCCACCGGCCCGATCTGCAACCTCCAGAGCCACATGGGGCTCTTTAGCCCTCTCTGTAGCTTTTTGTATCTTAGGTTATCATTGCTGGAGGCTCAACATACCAACGTTCTATACAAGGACAGCCAAACAAAATCCATCAGAGAAAACAAACATCTGGGATGCAGTCGATCTCACATTCAGAATCACTGACTGCTTAATGTGTCAATAGAGTAAAATAGTATAGAATAGAATAGGACTAAAAACACAGCTTCAGTGTTTCTGTGGTGTATTAAAAGGACCTGTTTGTGCAGAGCTTCAGGCAGGGTGCTCAGAAAAAAAAGGTCCTAAAAGAAAAATCATCAACAAACACAACACAAACACAACGTGATGATGTCATCATCAAGTAAAATACAGTACAGTAAAATGTTGAAAATGGGCGGAAGAATCCCCTTTAAAACAATATGGACCATGACGAGTTCAATCAAATCCAGCGGAGCGTCAGTTCATTGAGGCACGGAGGGCAGAAGGTTTATTTAATTCCCCTTATTTTCAATCAGTAATTCATTCTGTTCCTTTAAATCTGCAGTCTCTCCATGTCAACTCCCCTCACTGTCATTGGCTGTCAGCTAGTCAGTCACACCCACATTCAATCATGTGCTCTATATAAGCAGTCTCTCTCTCTCCTCTCTCTCTCTCTCTCTCCCTGCTAAGCTGACTCTGTCCTGTTGATCAGATGTGTTCAAATTTGCATCGCTTGGTCTGTGCTCTTCATGCTAATCTTTCACCACATTTGTAACTCACAGTAGCCTTGGATTGGTTTCTGAGTTGTCTTTCTGATGAGTAGTTGTTGGTTGGGAGTCTGGCTGCCTAAATCCACACTGTATCCTGGTTTTCTTGTCATCTTACTACTCATCATGGATTGTTTTGCATCCCAGCCCATCAATCAGTGATTCCTGCTTCTCTTCAAGGACCTATTATGCCAGGTGATGCCCTTGTTCTAAATATGTGATTGATTCTGTCATTGTCTGATCAATAACTGGTTAGATATCATTAGCATCTTCAGGCTAATTGTTTGTTTGCCATGTGGGAATCCAGGAAGTCTCTCACATGCATCCTGGGTACTGTAGTCTATGCAACCCAACTAACTGCATTAGGAGGACTGAAGTTTTATTTTACTTGCCAATGGGATTACAGACAAAGGTAGCTTAATGTTAGTTGTTGGTGGGATGGTATAAGTTCTTTGGTATAGGTTCTTTCATGGGAAATGAAATTAACATGTATGCAAGCCCAGGTCCCAGTCTTTGATTGGTCAGAAGCAAGTAGCATATACTTAAGTGTTTCTGGGGATCTGTAATGTCACACTCAGTCAGGGCAAATCTTTTGTTCTAGTGGTGTTGTTCCTAAGTTCCTATTATGGTAAGATGATAGGAAGCTCCCTTCTGTACAGGCAGCCAGTCCCCCATATTCATGCGTTTGACTAGGAGTTTTGAGATTCATGTTGTGTTGCAACTTGCACCATGCTGGTATAAAGTACTGACTGCCATTGTCCACATGGTGTTGTTTGAGTAGCATAGCCAAATGCTAACTATCTGCTCAGGGCCACATGGTGGTTGCAGTAGCCGGATGCTAACTCTGTTGGCTATTGGCCTCATTTGTAAATAACTTACTTTATAAATCTCATACAATTCAGACCATCCTTGATTTATTTCTAGGCAACTGTTTTCTTATGTCACTGGTCCAGTTGTTTAAGCTCTACTTGTCATTCAGATGGGAAAACAAGCATATTCAAGTATACATATCCAGTCTATGATATGGATATATGGCTGATGTCTCCCAATGCTCAGTCAGAGCTAAAGTTTATGTGGACCAATCATTAGGATGATTTGCCCTGTAGTCGATGCGTATCATTCCTCTCTGGGAATGTCTATGCCCACCATTTCAATTTGTGTGGCATAGGGACATTTTATGCATATTATATGGTCCCATTCTCCCCATCCCAACTTTCCATTGAATTAGTAATTCTTGTGGCTTCTGGATCGTACTGCAGTTTGTACTTATAAGGGCACTAGTCTCAACCCTAATATCTATAGCCATGTTGCTAAGGTGACATTTTATTGTGGAGTTGTTGCTCATTGAATCTGTTTCAGAAGAAGGCGTTGTCCTAATTTGACTCGTAATTATACTGCAGATCAAGTTTTTCCATGGTGATCAGTATGTCATATTTATGTGTTTTACTATACTGTAAGCTGTTTGTTCCAGGGGCTAAGCTTCATTTCGTCGTGATCATAAGACCTGAATCATGTTTATACATTTCGGGGGGGTTGGGTAAAGTATAGCCGTTTGCATGTTGACTTTTAACCTAGAAGACTCTGAATCTAGAAGTTAACTATTCAGTCAGGGCATTCTGGAAGGAGATCACATAGTCTAGTTTTGGGGGTCAAATGCTTGTGAGTTGTGGTGTTGCTTCAGTGGGGTGCGTTTTTATGGCGCAGTGGATGGCATTAAGCATTGCTGTGGTGTTCAGTGTCTTGGCTCAGTGGGAGGAAGCGGACTCCTAGGTGCCAAATCAACTCGTATTTTATCTTCAGATTGGCATTTTGAAGATCTCACTGCTCGAACTCTTACTGCTTCTGTTTCTGTTTCATAATTGAGATCCTGCCCTCTATGGTGATCCAGCGTGGTGGTCCTTCTGCCCATCACGGTTGCTGCAAGTTCTTCTCGTAGCCCTCCATGGTGATTCAGCGTGGATTTCCTGCCTATCGTGGTTACTGCAAGGTCCTCTTGCATTGCCGCCAGACTTTGTCTGATCCCGGTCCCGCATCATCGCTGACCATGCTCAAGCACACCTTGGTGGTTCACCTGGATCTACTTCTGAGGCCAGAGGCAGGTTATCCATCATCAAACTGTTTCTGCATCAACTAATCTGGTCAAGTCTACTGAGTCAGGGTGTGCCACTGATTGGAACTGTACATCACATAAGTGATGACTTATCACTTTAACCTTGCATTAATAGCTCAACAACTCATCTCCTCGAGCTCAGTGTCCTCTCCTGCACTCATACTTTTACAGGGGTACGGAGAAGTCGGGCCGCCGCAAGTCGGACCCCGAGTATAGACAGAGTTACGCTGTCGCAAACCCTGATCACTAAATGGGATCATTCCAATGGCGGCTCTCCTACATAGACTTCATATTATCTTTATTTTAGATTGTTTTGTAATACTATAGGATATAGTAAAAACATCAGGCAACAGCCTGATGTTCATAAATCCCTTTATTTTACGTAATTTACTACAGCATACACATTAACAACCCAGCTTTGATGCTTATACATACATTGTTTTATTTTAGAACGTTTTACAGTACTACTAGTAGGCCTACAGCCTAGACATTAGAGACTTTAGTTGTCACTGTGCAATGCTTTATAACAGATGTTTACATAGCTCTAATTTGCACTGCCATCGTTGAAAACATGTATTTCAAACTCCAGTTTGTCCCTCTTTCAGGCTGTAACAGCCTTCCCGCGCAGTTTCTGACCCCTCAATGTCGCAACATTTCGGCTGGTCCGACTTTTATTTGGGCCGACATTTCTGGTGACCCTTTTACACCTAAATGCCATTGTTTGATTGTATAAGCGTCCGGGCGGCTCATTCGAACCTTATTTCGCTCACAGTGCAACTGAGATTACACCACATTCGTTCACATACACATCTTGAGTAGGCATAAGATATACGTTTTAATCAGCTCACATCAGGCCAGGGGGACTTAAGCGGGTTACTAATTGTCCATAGGGCTTTGTAGATCACATTGTCATATTCCAGGTGTCAAGGCTGCTTGCGTGCCGCATCGGTGGTTGTTTTGAGCATTCTTTTGGTATATCTTGTTCATTTAAGATCTGATGCCGCATTCTCTCCCATCTCTCCTATGTCCCATGTCCAGCACAACGGTGTCGCTCTGGAAGGGAGCTCTACATAACGTGCCATGTCAAGTTTTGGTCTGCTGCCAGGTGATGAGCCCAGTCCTCACTTGGATTGGTGCAGCAATTTCAGTGGGGTCCCGTGTCCAAGGATCTACACTGAAGCCGTGTTGGACACCTGCTGCTGGAGTTGTATCCGCTAAATGCGGATGTGTGTCTTCAGATAAAGCTTGTGTGTTTATGTTAACTATTCTTGTATTCAGTAATGGTTGCACCTCATCAGCGATGTGCATTATGATTTGTGGTGGTATATTTCATTCTCAGACGATTTGGTGTACCATGGTGGTTCGACTCTTGGTTTACTAGACTCCTGGTTAGTTCACCCTTGGAGGGGGGGACTGTCGTTCATTTGCCCCGGTCAAAAGCTCATGATGGTATGGCGGTTAGTTCGGTCCCACTAAATAGGATATTCCTTCTATGGTGCAGGGGAGGGAATTACACATGGCTAGCTCAATCAGTTAGTATATTTCGTTCATATCAGGATCTGACTGCTCCGGTTCCAGTAGCCCCTTAACTTCCTTATGATCGAAATTCATTCACATAATTATTTCACATTTTATAGTATATTTCCGTTGCATCAGCCCTCTTAATTGCTTCCAGTTCATCTAATGGTACTGCGGCTCAGATTTGGTATTGGATGTGAGGGCCAGGTTGCATTAATGGCATGTTTCGGAAATGCTCACATAAGCTAAATCCATGTAGAATATTTCATTTAAATCAAGGTTACGTGGGCCGTGCCTTCCTCATCACCCAGTCCCAGAGGTATTTTTCCATAATGAGGGTCGCATTTTGCGCGCGCTTAATGCGGGGATTTAAATGGAATTGCATCTTGCGGTGCATTCAACTGACTAACACTCCACTCTCATATAGTCGCACCCGTTGCATGGCTCCAGGTGGCTCACTGCCGTGAGCGTGTGTTGGGGGGGGTTGTTGATATCAGAGCTGTGCCTTGGTGTGCAGATAATCGGAGATATCAAATGCGATATCAGACCTATGACTCAGTGCATAGATTGTCTGATATCGCATGAGCGGAGCCATGCCGCCATACAATCATGCAAGAGCTTTGCAACAATGGTCTATGGTCATCTGATTCTTGCCGGAGCGCGAGTCGGTGGGGTTGGTTTGGCGTGCCCTGTCACATCTAGTTGGTATGGCGGCTAGTTCAGCTTCTCACTAAATAGGATATATCCTTCTATGTCAGGTCACTACCTGGAACCAGTGACTTGCATGTAGAAGGATTTACACATAATTAGTACACTAGTATAGTATATTTCTTTCATGGTGTGGTCAGCGGCCATCTATGATTGAAATTCACATAATTAAATGTCAATTTATAGGATATTTCTGTTGCATGCCACATGTTCATCTATTCGTCGCTGCCGTGCAGAATATTGGCAATGGATGAGAAGGTCCCGGTTGCTCCAAGTGGTTTGTAATGGAAATTCACATAGTTAATTTCATGTAGGATGTTTCATTTAAATCGAGGTTACGTGGTCGTGCCTTCCCCGTCTTATGGGGTTTGTGGATTTAAATGAAATTGCACCATGCCGCTGCGGTGCTTTCACTGACTATCATTCCATTCTCATATAGCTAAGTTAGTTGTGGCTCCGATGTTGGCTCACTGCCGTGAGCGTGTGTTGGGGGGGTTGTTGATATCTCAAGCTGTGTCTTGATGCACAGATAATCGGAGATATCAAATGTGATATCAGACCTATGACTCAGTTCATAGATCGTCTGATATCACATGAGCAAGAGCCATGCCGCCATACAAACATGCAAAAGCTTTGCAATAAATGGTCTATGGTCAATCTTATTCTGAGCCGAAGTGTGTCAATGAAATCCAGCGGAGCGTCAGTTCATTGAGGCACGGAGGGCAGAAGGTTTATTTAATTCCCCTTATTTTCAATCAGTAATTCATTCTGTTCCTTTAAATCTGCAGTCTCTCCATGTCAACTCCCCTCACTGTCATTGGCTGTCAGCTAGTCAGTCACACCCACATTCAATCATGTGCTCTATATAAGCAGTCT
The DNA here is from genome assembly GCA_039105355.1 of Benthosema pterotum. Lineage (NCBI taxonomy): Eukaryota > Metazoa > Chordata > Actinopteri > Myctophiformes > Myctophidae > Benthosema > Benthosema pterotum. The sequence goes on along the minus strand of CM076975.1, from coordinate 43,743,879 downwards.
CTTCTCTCTCTCCTCTCTCTCTCTCTGCTAAGCTGACTCTGTCCTGTTGATCAGATGTGTTCAAATTTCCTCCCCCTCCCCGGCCTCCTCCCTGTGGCACCAGTTCTGAGTACATGAGTCTCTGATTAATCATGATTTAAGGGTTGTAACTATTGTGGTATCTAATTCTGTTATGGTATCCATGTTTACTGTGGACTGTTGTATTTTCTGTATCCATGTAGTTCATGCATTTTGGATAAATTTTGTTATATCTCATGTCAGTCTGCACTGGATACAATGCTCATGTGTTAATGTCTTGTATTTTACTGTACCTTGGCTCTGCTCAGGGGGGTTGTTGATATCTCAAGCTGTGTCTTGATGCACAGATAATCGGAGATATCAAATGTGATATCAGACCTATGACTCAGTTCATAGATCGTCTGATATCACATGAGCAAGAGCCATGCCGCCATACAAACATGCAAAAGCTTTGCAATAAATGGTCTATGGTCAATCTTATTCTGAGCCGAAGTGTTCAATCAACTTGAACATCTTCAAGCAATTTGAATCAATATAGATAACAAAAGGTTGAATCATGCACATCAACGCAGCCTGATAACATTGGTCAGCCTTTCTGAAATGAACACATTACAGTATAATATAATGAATAGGCCTACATAAATATCAAAATGGTCGATTTTGAACCTGGCAATTCGATTGATGTGGATATCAAGGCATTAAGAATTGCGATGTATTGCTAAATTGATTTACTCTCTCATTTTACTATGAAAGCAGCGCTTAGTGAGGATCATAGAACGGTTTCATCTTCCATTCATTTTGCTGTTAAGAGAGTGAACTTTGGAGGAAATGATCGTTTTTGCTGTCTGGCTAGGTAGGACATCTTTGTAACGGGTGCCTGTGCGTGTGGAAACATGCCTTCGACTTGTACCGATGTTTCTATTTTGGCCCGCTGTGTATTTGAGTTTGACATGCCTGCCTTAAAGCGTTCTATAACAAGCCATCGAGATGTCACATTGTGAGCTTGTAGATTATGTACGGTAGTTGTTCTGACCACTATGTTCGCCTATAAGGGACAGTGACAGTAGCGTCTAAAGGCGTTACGACATCAACGTCGTTTCTGTTTGGTTTGGTGAGCCTCCGTTGGGCCGCTGACTGTTCACCTGCAAACACATGCACGTTGTGGTCCAGGCAGGTGGTCATCTGTTTCTCCTGAACGGCGGTGATGCGTCCTCTAGGAAACGCCACCACCACATCCACCCCACTGAGGCCTTTAACACTGTGGATGGCAGAGCCGCCGGTGTCCCCGGATGTACCTGCACGCGCACACACACACACACACACACACACACACACACACACACACACACACACACACACACACACACACACACACACACACACACACACACACACACGCAAAACTAAGACAGTGGTTCTCAACCTTGTTAGGTCAAACAAGACAGCGAGGAACCTAATAATGGACCCTTATAGAGCTGTGCAGTCCCTCCCCTTTCATGACGTCGCACATGTCCCAGAAATTAACTCCCTATTCATTTTCCTCATAAACCTCTCCAAATGATTTATATAAAGATGAGGAATATGAATGGGGGAATTACTTCTGGGACACAGGCAACATCATGAAAGGGGTGGGACTGCTCAGCTCTATACCGCGAGTGTGAAATTAATATGGAGTATGGACTCATATTACCTCCTGAGAGTGTAAAACCCCAAAGGATCCATTTGGTATCATTTCACACTCTTATGAGGTAAATTATTGTTAACATCTGCACTAATAATTATAAGTGTACCCAATTGGGGAAGGTAAACAAATTGCTATGTTGCTCTATGCTTGGCAGTTATTAACATTTTTTCATTTCCATTTTTTTTTATATGTTTTTATCCCACGATTTTGTAACCTGTTTTTCACCCAAAGCCAATTCCTAATGTGATCCTGGGCTCTAGCATAGGCTCTACATGCCCTGGTCTCATGCTTCTTTCAATGCATGAGGAGTCCAAGCTGCCTTCTTTTCACATGACAGGCGAACCCAGGACATATCTGTGAGGCGACAGCATTAACCACTGTGACAACGTTCCCCCTCCATTTCTAATTTTAGTTATAGAGGGACAGTAGAATATAATCATGGCATAAGACTTTTATTAGCCAGGGATCTGTTGTCATACAAGCATTATTACTTTTAATAATCTAAGGTGTCTTATAAGTAAAGTAAAGATATTACTCTCCTAAATGCTGGAAAAACATTGACTTTGACCAGCTATAGCCTGGGATTTAGACAGACGCCTATAACAGGGGTTTTCAACAGGTGGTCCGGGGACCACCAGTGGTCCTTGAGAGGGTTCCAGGTGGTCTCCAGACTAAATGAAAGTTGGTTAACCAGATGTAAAAACTCTCAAGAGTTAAAATATTCATCATCTGAAGTCTACACTGTTTTATTTGCAAAATCCAGCCTGGAATTGTGAACAAAACCAAAAGAATTCTTTAGTTTTAGGTCTTTGGGACTAAAATGTCATCAAATGCTGGTCCGTGGCTCAAATGCTGAATAAATGGTGGTCCAAAAGTTGAAAACCCCTGACCTATAAGTGCTGGGATTGGACCCTTTCTCACCAACGACGACGATGGCTGTGCGTTTCTCTCTGGTGAGGAAGTAGTTGAGGAAGTGCACGGTGCAGCTCATGGCCAGGTCTTTGAAGGCAAAGGTGCTCCCATGGAACAGTTCCAGGACGTTCAGGCCGTCCTTCAGCCGGCGCACGCTCACCGCTCCTGGGACCATGAAGCCTGACAGGGCTGCACCTACCAGATCTGTAAGGAGAACCAGGGAAAGAGGGAGTGACAGGGCTGCACCTACCAGATCTGTAAGGAGAACCAGGGAAAGAGGGAGTGACAGGGCTGCACCTACCAGATCTGTAAGGAGAACCAGGGAAAGGATTTTTTTTTGTATTCTTCCTGGATTTGTACATGTCATCTTTAAAGGAGAACCTTTATTTGTAATCGTTTACGTCCCAGGTGAGGTCCAGGTGTAATTTTGTGTAGTAACTGGCCATTTCACCCACAGTGGCCAATTGAATTGAATAAGGTGAATGGGGTGTTGTACTCATTTCCATTGCTTATATATATATATATATATATATATATATATATATATATATAGCCTTGAGTTAACTCGATTAATTTTTTTAGTGCGAGATTAACTCACAGTAAAACCAAAGGCCAAGCGGGTCTATTTGGTTCAATTTCGCCAAATGCAGGTGAATAATTGTTAAATATCTGCATCAGTTAAGTTACTTTAAAATAAGTCTACACAATTGAGAATGTAGAAAACTTTCTACAAAATGTGCATGTTTGCTCCCAATGATATATACTGTACATCAAATTGTTGACAAATTCTTTAATTTAGATCTGGAAGTCTAAATAAATGTCTGTGGCTTGAATGAAGAATAAATAATTGACCTTGATATGAATATTCTTGAAAAACACTCATTTAAGGTATATTTAGAACTCATAAAAAATGTGATTAAATTGCGATTAATCAAAGATTAACTATGGGCAATCATGCGATTAATCACGATTAAATTTTTTAATCGATTGACAGCTCTATATATACTGTATATATTTTTTTTTCTTTTTTTTATATAGATGCTCTCTTCGTAATGTAAACAGTATCCCAAGTGGCATACATTGCTGCTTATTTTGATGGAAATAAGCAAATTAGTACTTAAATCCAATGCCTCAGACATCAGGAACATGATGAAAAGTGCAAGTTTCGACTCTCTAGGAGTCTTTCTGAAGACTCCAAGAGAGTCTTTTACCATTTAATAAAGTGCCAGTTTTTAAACTCCCTCTCCTCAAAAAGTGCAGCTCAGACCCCTGCCCTTTTTTTCTTTTTTCAAATAATAACTCTAATTCAATGAGAGCTGCCACATGATGGCTCACCGCTCAGATGGTCTCTGGGCATCAGCTGGGTGGGTATGAACAGCGAGGCCACCTCCACCACCAGCTAGGGGTAGCTCAGGCCCCTCCAGGACAGCAGCGTGTCGGGGCTGAGCGTGGGCAGGCTCTCTGTGAACATCCCACCGTCTGCAGCGAAGCCCGAGAACAGGACACCACAGAAGTCCAGGCCACGGACCCCACCGCGGGTACTGCAGTACCTCATCTGTACACCCTGCACAGAGACACACGCACGCACACGCACACGCACGCGCACGCACACGCACACGCACACACACACACACACACACACACACACACACACACACACACACACACACACACACACACACACACACACACACAGTGTTGTAGTGGGACTTTTAGAAGTGGGGGGGGGGGCACCTCTTAAAGGGGAATTCCACCCATTTTATTATTATTTTTTTCTGAGAGTGTACAAATGTACACTCTCAGAAAAAAAGCCACCCTCAGGAAACGAGGCTTCAGCAACCCTGATATAGATCGACGTCAGGGTCGTTGTTTGACTCTGTATTCTCAGCATTTGGATGAACTGAGTCAGGGGCGTAGGAATGTAACATAAAAGCTCTTTACACTGACAAAACAACCCAGAGGAAAGCAGAATCCAAGTTTGAGATCTCCTGTACAGCTCCATGTGAGTCTATTTCTCAGGAGAAAACTATCAGAAACATAGATTTGAGATTGAGCAATATTTGAGATTGATGTGAGGCAAAAAGGAGATATAATCTTATGGCTCCTGTTTCTCATTGCAAAAGTAAAAAGACGATCTGAGCACTCAAAAAGTTAAAACTTATAAAAAAAGGGGATGAGGAGAGCAAGAATAGAGTTTCATAATTTATTAAATAAATAAAGCAGCCAACATGTTTCGACTCTGGCGAGTCTTCATCAGGGCTAGTGTGTAACTCAAACACAAACATGGTCCATTTATAGAGAAGAGAACAAAGGAATAATCAGTACCCGTGTGCGTAAAGCACCACGCCCGAACAGCACACGTTTAGTTTAGTTTAGTTTAGTTTAGTTTAGTTTAGTTTAGTTTAGTTTAGTTTAGTTTAGTTTAGTTTAGTTTAGTTTAGTTTAGTTTAGTTTAGTTTAGTTTATTTTGTTTCGGTCACATTTCTACATACATCATGGAAAATAAACAGGAGTGAGTTTTACGAGTGGCCGAAAGGGAACGGGCTGAAGCCGAAGCTTATTGAGCCCACCCTTTTGAAATAACAAATAATAATAATCAAAATTAAATAATACTATATATGTATATATATACACAATATATACACATGCACACATAAATACACATATACAAATATACACAGATACCTACATACATACATATATACCCATATACATACATACACACACATACATACCTACACACCTACACACATATACATGTCCATGCTTACATACATATATGTACACCTACATACACACATACAACACATACATACACACAGCATGCATCCATATATGCACATTGTACATATTCATAAAGACATTCATAAAGACACATACACACACGCATGTACGCATGTACGTACGTACACGCGCGTGCATAGTTTCAAGGATACATGGATGGATATAGCTATAGTGAAGGAAGGAGAACAAGACAAATCCTACATCCACAAACATGAAGCGTTTATAGATATAAAACTTGTCTTGCATGTGTGCATGTATGCACAAACTATATACATACCTACACATATGCATACATATAGATAGGCACATATATAGTTATATACATGTACATACACTTACATGCACATACACATATATAGACATACATGTGGAAGAGAAGGAAATAGGATACGGTTTGCTGCACAGTACATGCTGTACAGTACTTCTGTACTGCATCATAAAAATTAAAGTAGCTTATTGTAGTTTTCGATAGTCATTGTTTTGTATAATTTTTTGAAATGAAAAATGGATTTACTTGTCTTGAGTTCAGGGACTAGTTGGTTCCATAGATTCACCCCAATGGCTGATAGACTTCTTTTTTTAATATCTGTACGTGAAATTTTGGTTTTTTTGAAGATACCCATTCCCCTGAGTTCATAGCTGCTCTCCCTGAGCTTAAACAACTCCTGCATGGTTGAAGGAAGCGACTGTGTGCGCGTGCGTTCAGAACGATGATGAGCTAATTGATAGCGGTAATAACATATGCAAAACAAATAATAAAGGGAGAAGTAAAAATAAAGTACAAAACATCCAGAAAACAGTACCAAAGCACAACAGAAAATCAAACTAAATACAGGTGATTGAGAACAAACCAAAAAAGAAATACATTTTTTTTTAAAGAAAACACATGAAGTCAATATCCTCATTTAGACCAGGGGGACTTAGGGCGTCCAGGGAATGGATCCAATAGGTTTCCCGTTGGTTTAATTTTTTTCAGGCGATCACCGCCTCTAATAGGGGCTTTGACATGTTCGATGCCTGTTATTTTTAATAAGGCATCGTTACTATTGTGGACATCCTTAAAATGCCTGGCAATGGGGTAAACGGAATTGTTGGTTCTAATGCCGACTTAGGGACCGGCTGGCAGAACATAAATATGCCATTAGAACCAACAACCAACAATTATTCCTTTGTTCTCATCTCTATAAATGGACCATGTTTGTGTTTGAGTTACACACTAGCCCTGATGAAGACTCGCCAGAGTCGAAACATGTTGGCTGCTTTATTTATTTAATAAATTATGAAACTCTATTCTTGCTCTCCTCATCCCCTTTTTTTATAAGTTTTAACTTTTTGAGTGCTCAGATCGTCGTTTTACTTTTGCATTTGGTTCCCTTTTGATCTTAGTAGCACCTTTTTAAACTTTTTAGCCTAATTCTCCGACGAGCACCTGGTTGTCCTTCTCTCTTTTTACAAAAACTCACTGTTTCTCATTGTTTTCTCCTGAGAAATAGACTTGGTATGTCTCAGATGGATTCTCTGATGAGTTATACAGGAGCTCTCAAAAATGCCTTAAATATTGCTCAATTGTTGTATCTCAAAGCTACAGTGTGTTTCTTGGTGTTTTCTCCTGAGGAATAGATTTGGTATGTCTCAGATGGATCCTCTGATGAGTTATACAGGAGCTCTCAAAAATGGCTTAAATATTGCTCAATTGTTGTATCTCAAAGCTACAGTGTGTTTCTCAGTGTTTTCTCCTGAGAAATAGACTTGGTATGTCTCAGGTGGAGCTGTACAGGAGATCTCAAACTTGGATTCTGCTTTCCTCTGGGCAGTGGTGCATTAAATGTATCAATATGGCAATATAGCAATTGAACATGTGGAAAATAAGTCAGTCGATCGAGAGGCTGCTGTTTCGATATGGAAATAAACAGCATGCATTATCTGGGTGATGCAGTGTTGACACACGTATCTCTGTTATCTGTTAGGATGTATTGTTTAGACATAATTTATAGGTCATTGTGAGGGTGTTTATATTTTGTGCAATATATTTTGAATGAATATATAAACAACATCGATATATCAATATGTAAGGCCTGGGATTTGAATGCAGGTCTCCCGTGTGAAAGTCCAACATCTTAACCACTAGACCAAAGGGACATCCCCTGGTCCGGGGGCAGATACTAGACTTTGGAGTCCATCACAACAGAGGCTGTAGCCACCTGCTACACTCACCTCCCTTTTGACCTCCTTCCACGGGGAAACCCGATCCAGGTCACGGCACCAATGTAATGCCCGGGATTGGAACCCACTAGACCAAAGGGACATCTCCTACTCCGGGGGCAGATACTAGACTTTGGAGGCCATCACGACAGAGGCTGTAGCCACCTGCTACAAATATACCATTATTGATATATTGATAAATCGTAGGCTACATGTGTGCACATTTAATGAACAATTAATAAACAATGTCCTCATGTTAATTCCCTTAAATCACTCAAAGTGAGTGACTCAAGGTCAACACTTGTCAGTCACTTGCAGTGTTGCCAACTTGGCGCATTTGTCACTATATTTAGCTTTTTTTCCAGACCACCCTTGCGCAAAAATTAGTGGAAAACTCCTGGCGGAAAATCTGGTGCTTTTTTGCTGGTGAGTTGGGGCAAAATTGGTTGACTGGCACCAGTGATAAAAACCCTCGTTTTACGCCGTTTTTGGAGTCCTCCTCTTCCTTCCTAGAAAGGACCATTGGTAACCAAATGGAGACTTATAGATCTGTAACTCTTGAGATCGTAAAATGAAACCAAATGGACCCATAGGGTCCATTTGGTTCCATTTTACACTCTCAAGAGTTAAATTACATTTAAACATCTGAATTACCTAATTTTCAAGAATATACACATTAAGAAAATGAGGAAGAATTGCTATTTTGACTAACATTTTGTTATTTCTCCTAAATTAGTCCGAGAGACGGAACTCAACATCAAATGGTGGTCCTCCGTGGCTAAAATGCAGAATAAATAGTGGGCCCTGGTATGAAAATCGTCGAAAACCCACTCGAGAGTAACAAGTAGTGTAGGTTACTACATTTTCCCAGTAACTTGCCCATCACTGGTAGTAGCACACACAGCATGCAGGGCTGAATGCATCCAGTAGTAGCACACAGCATGCAGGGCTGAATGCATCCAGTAGTAGCACACACAGCATGCAGGGCTGAATGCATCCAGTAGTAGCACACAGCATGCAGGGCTGAATGCATCCAGTAGTAGCACACAGCATGCAGGGCTGAATGCATCCAGTAGTAGCACACAGCATGCAGGGCTGAATGCATCCAGTAGTAGCACACAGCATGCAGGGCTGAATGCATCCAGTAGTAGCACACAGCATGCAGGGCTGAATGCATCCAGTAGTAGCACACAGCATGCAGGGTGGAATGCATCATCCAGTAGTAGCACACAGCATGCAGGGCTGAATGCATCCAGTAGTAGCACACAGCATGCAGGGTGGAATGCATCCAGTAGTAGCACACAGCATGCAGGGTGGAATGCATCCAGTAGTAGCACACAGCATGCAGGGTGGAATGCATCCAGTAGTAGCACACAGCATGCAGGGCTGAATGCATCCAGTAGTAGCACACAGCATGCAGGGTGGAATGCATCATCCAGTAGTAGCACACAGCATGCAGGGCTGAATGCATTCAGTAGTAGCACACAGCATGCAGGGTGGAATGCATCCAGTAGTAGCACACAGCATGCAGGGTGGAATGCATCAGTAGTAGCACACAGCATGCAGGGCTGAATGCATCCAGTAGTAGCACACAGCATGCAGGGTGGAATGCATCAGTAGTAGCACACAGCATGCAGGGCAGAATGCATCCAGTAGTAGCACACAGCATGCAGGGTGGAATGCATCAGTAGTAGCACACAGCATGCAGGGTGGAATGCATCAGTAGTAGCACACAGCATGCAGGGCTGAATGCATCCAGTAGTAGCACACAGCATGCAGGGTGGAATGCATCAGTAGTAGCACACAGCATGCAGGGTGGAATGCATCATCCAGTAGTAGCACACAGCATGCAGGGTGGAATGCATCCAGTAGTAGCACACAGCATGCAGGGTGGAATGCATCATCCAGTAGTAGCACACAGCATGCAGGGCTGAATGCATTCAGTAGTAGCACACAGCATGCAGGGTGGAATGCATCATCCAGTAGTAGCACACAGCATGCAGGGCTGAATGCATTCAGTAGTAGCACACAGCATGCAGGGTGGAATGCATGCATGAAAAACAAACACAAACATGATTCACTCTAGACACTTTCGCAACGATCATAGACTAGAGTACCAACTGTATATTACAGTATACCGTACAGGAAGTCTTTGATAGTTGCTGGCTTGTTCAGCATATTAATATTAATCATCAACGTTGAGAGCAAACCATAGCAAACCCAGTACTTTGACCTTCTTTCGTCCCGTTTCACCTGGTTTGATGCGCCAGCAGTGCGCCGAGGTCCTCTGGTGGAGAAGTAGAAGTAGAACTGTTTGACTGCTTGAACTCTACAATATTAACCAGCGTCCAGCGACGTGCTGCTGCTTTCACTGCCATCACCGTCCTGTCATCAATCTGACATGCTGAAGGTAGTGCTGGCTGCTGGGTTTGACGTTTGTTTGTGGCGTCATAATGTCAGTAACAGTTTAGTTTGGTTTTCCCTCTGATGGGATTTGAACTGAATCACAGCCCTCTGGTCTATGGTAGCTGTTCAATGATGACGTAGCGGTGGTGAGCTGTGCTGCATCAAAACAAATCCGACTTGGTGCAGAAACTGTAGTTTTTATTATTGCATTTTACACACACACACACACACACACACACACACACACACACACACACACACACACACACACACACACACACACACACACACACACACACACACACACACACACACACACACACACACACACACACACACACAAATTAAAATACTATCCAACCATTTACATTTAATATTCCTCATTTTCATTTCATGTTGATTATAATCCTATGGGATACTGCTACAATTGAATACAGGTTTAATGTCTATGTAATCCTAGCCTTTTCTTTTCATCAGACATTAAAGCCATATGTAAAAGAAGTGCAGCTTTACATGTAGTACATTCATGAGAGTAGTTTATGGAGTATCAGCATAGACAGCATAGTCATGCTGATAGACAATTAGGGTCATTTTAACATTCAACCAGAGTTGTCTTACTGTATAACCATGACATGTTCCTGGTAACCAATGATAACTTCTTGCTCACACATGTAGGAGATGGACACAATCTTTATTTTTATCACAATGCAGGCTAATAAACAAACATAACATAACATGAAAGTAGTATGTGTAGTATTACGCGGAAGCGGGGATCGAACCCGGGACTCCCACTCGCCAGTCCAACGCACAACAAGTCGCGCCAATAAGGCTGAGCCCGATTGGCGGGGTTGTTGTCGCTGGCTCATGGCTGGGTGCTACATTCACCCCCTTGATCTTTTGGAGCGCGTCCTCGCGCTTCACACCACGGACCCCCGTACGTGATGTCCCTCATGTGGACCCGCAAGGACGTATACGGGTATATTGGGGATAACACCCGCACTCCAAATCCTGCCGACTACGCCAGATTGTAGTATTACGCGGAAGCGGGGATCGAACCCAGGACTCCCACTCGCCAGTCCAACGCACAACAAGTCGCGCCAATAGGGCTGAGCCCGATTGGCGGGGTTGTTGTCGCTGGCTCATGGCTGGGTGCTACATATGGAAACAGTGAATAGTTGTTACAGAAACATCCAGGAACATACAAAAACAATTAACACATTAACATGAACACAAGAGATAAGTAATGTAAGGAAAATAAATAAGAAAAGGTTACATGCACAGAGATCATAAAGCTTACAAAAATATATACAGTACATTAAAGATGACTGCTGATAACAGGCATGTTTAAAATATGAACAAAATGATCGCAGCGCTGACTTACGTTTCAATAAAATGTCAGGCGAAATTACGATTGTAACTAACGATAAAACGATAACACAACCTTATAATTAACAGATCCTCAGATATGCAATGCTCAAAAGAAAATACCGTAAGCATAATTATACAAGTTAGACATGCAATGTAAAAATCTGTCTATAGGCTTAATCCTCTAGTTTAAGAAAACTCCAAATGCTAGACATTGTACCAAGAGAAACAAACGTTACAACTCAACCAGATCCATGCAGAGATCAGCTGTTCTCAATATCAGACTGACTCACTGAGGCAATCTATGACCTCAATGACTAGTTAAGTATACAGTAAGACCCATGTGCTGCATGCTACAAATCTAACATCTAAACGACAAATAATGTGTCGTGGATGATCTCCACTGGCCGGTGGTGTTGAACGTACCACTGAGATGAAAGAAAGGTTGCACTTCTTAAAACATCCCATATAGTCGCATTGGTTGGGAGGATGCACAAAGACCCAAGAAATCCACATCCTTGATCGTGTTCTGTGGCAACGCAGATAGTAGCATATATGGATGCTTTCAAATTCCACACCTACATCATCATACTGTAATTGTGGCTCGTAATTGGGTTAGTAGTACTATATTCCTTGCCCTGTATCTGTGACTTATAATGTTGTGCTTTCTCAAAACCCTTTAATGATCCAATTCACAGGAGACAACACAGTAAGTGTCCTTCCCCCCTCAGTGCCTTCTTGTACACCCACATCATCATACTGGTGGTATGATTCTGTGTCTTCACTGGCTGCAGCTTCAGCACCTCCTCCTACACCCACATCATCATATTGATGGTATTCTGTCTCTTCACTGGCTGCAGCTTCAGCACCTCCTTGTTGATCTGTCTCTTCACTCGGTCCGGCTTCAACATCAACATCGGAACGAGCAAATTCATTATAATAAACTATCTCAACGTTTTCCCGTCTTACATTGTAATAAACAACGCCAATGTCCTGTGATCTCACACACCGGCTTCTGGTGACCTGGAGAAACATAGCAGTGCCTGGTTTTAATTAACTGTCTCTCTTAAATTAAAAATGTCTGACTAAACCGCTGACTGAATTTGCATTGCAGTCATATGTTTAATAAAAAATAAATTAATTAATTAAAATTACCTTCCAGAGACGGTAGAGTATCAGGATCAAGAGCAGCAGCACCAATACTGTACTTTTGACAATATTAGATGTCAGATGAGAAGCTGTGAGAGAAATGTGCTAAATATGTTAGAACATCAAACACCATGAATAAGAACAGCTCAAAGATTGCTTGAATAAGTTTATAAGTGTGACTTGAAAAGACCACATTTCACGTTACCTCTGACAGTGATAGAGATGACCTCGCTCTTAGAGGAGAAGTTGTGGAAGAAAACATGGATGTGATAAACACAGCTGTAACTTCCCTGGTGGGTGTGGTTTGCTGCAGGAAACAGGAATGTAGCAGTCTGATTGACAGCTCTCTGGTTCTGAGTTTTGTTGCAACCAGAGATGTTGTGTGTTGTATCCAGTGATGTTGTTTGTTGTGTTGTTGCTAGTGGCGTTGTGTGTTGTGTTGTATCCAGAGATGTCTGTTGTGTTGAATACAGTGGCGTCGTATTTAATGGTGTTGTATCTTGTGTTATAGACTGGCTGTCAGCTGGCTGGGTGTAGTTGTGTGTTGTGTTGGATACAGAATGGTTGTCAGCTGGCTGGGTGTAGTTGTGTGTTGTGTTGGATACAGAATGGTTGTCAGCTGGCTGGGTGTAGTTGTGTGTTGTGTTGGATACAGAATGGTTGTCAGCTGGCTGGGTGTAGTTGTGTGTTGTGTTGGATACAGAATGGTTGTCAGCTGGCTGGGTGTAGTTGTGTGTTGTGTTGGATACAGAATGGTTGTCAGCTGGCTGGGTGTAGTTGTGTGTTGTGTTGGATCCAGTGAAGGTGAGGAGGAAGAAGCCTCCTGGGTACTGTGGCCGGATGGAGCATCTGATGCTGAAGCTGAAACCCTCCATCACCTGCAGCCCCTGCTGCTGGCTTTCAGAAATGGAGTGTACTAAGGTATGCACTGATGCTGTGTGTTGTGTTGTATCCAGAGATGCTATGTGTTGTGTTGTAGCCAGATATGTGTCTTGTGTTGGATCCAGAGATGTGGTGTTTTTTGTTGTATCCAATGATGTTACGTTTTGTGTTGTATCCAAGGATGTTGTGCCTTCTGTTACATCCAATAATTTTGTGTCTGGTGTTGTATCCAATGATGTTGTTTCTTGCGTTGTATCCAATGCAATTGTGTGTTGTGTTGAATGAACTGGTGTTGTGTGCTGTGTTGTATCCAAAGATGTTGTGTGTCGTGTTGCACCTAGAGATGTTGTGTGCTGTGTTCCAACCAAAGATGTTGTGTTTTGTGTTGCATCTAGAGATGTTGTGTGTTGTGTTGTATCCAGTGGTGTTGTGTTGTATCCAGTGATGTTGTGCGTGGTGTTGAATGCAGAGTGATTGTCAGCTGGCTGGATGGAGCAGCTGGTGTTGAAGCTGGAAGCCTCCAGCTGCTGGCCTTCAGAAAGGGAGCGTACAAAGGTGATGGTTGGCTTAAACAGCAGCTCTGGAACAAAACAGAGGAGATTGGCTGAAATTAGTAATACAGTAGATTTACCTGTTTCGTTATACTGACAGATAGATGAGATAATGTAAAAGTGTTTTACTAGAACAGATAATGAGATAATGTAAAAGTGTTTTACTAGAACAGATAATCTCCAGTCTGGCAGTGGAATTGCCAGAACGCTTTGTTCCACACTCCCTCAGGGAATACTCAGACCCAACACAGGAGGCTGAAATCCACCACACAGGTCCATGTGTAGAAGCAGAAGTCCTTTCTCTTGATACAGCAGAGCCACAATCCAGCTGTCGACACACTACAGATGATGACTTCAGGTTCCAGTCAGACCGACCATCCACTGGTCTCCACTCTCCCTGGTGTTTCATCTCCAGGATTCCAATACACTTACTGGTTCCTCCCTCCAACCTCACATCCTCAAATTCTGTACAGAGACCAAGAGTAAACAATAAAGATTCATATTCATATATTCATGTAATAATAGTCTAAAATTCAAAGCCAAAAGTTTACCTTGTCTTTTACCTGAGCAAGTGAGTCGAACAGACTTGTAAGGTAAGCTTGTGTTTCTAGTTGAGTTTGAAGTTCCACAGTCCATGAGACCAGACTCATTGCCTTTACACTGGAACATTCTGGCCCACACTGAAGCATTGGCCTCCCCATAGAGCGCCCCCTGGAGGACTGAAGGACGCCCACAGCCAAGGTGTCTACAGACCACCTCTGCATCCTGCTGGTCAAAGTCACCTTCATACACTGAGACCCACAATTCATCAGACCTCACCTCCACCCTGCCTGAACACAAAGTCGTCCCATTCACCAACCTCACAGACCCTGGGGAGAAAGAGAGAGAGAGAGAGAGAGAGAGAGAGAGTTACCTACGGTAAAGGCATTATAAAAAATGAAAGTAAAAACATAACGCCCAATCAGAACATTACAATTTGCTTAATGATAATCCACAAGACTTATATTTACAAACAACAAGTAATGGCTCTGAATGGTTCAACTGATCAGGGCCAGAGTTTCCTGTGGCTTTGTCAGACATTACTGTAGTTGAAGTAGCAGTTTATTACCTGAACAGTTCACCTCCAGAACGTACAAAGAAGTGGACGACATCTTTTTTCCACAGTCACTCAGAGAAGGCTCTGACCCGACACAGTGAGGTGCAATCCTCCATGACGGTTGATGTGTAACACCAGAACTCCTCTCTGTTGAAACAGCAGAGCCACAAGCAAGTTGTCTACACACTACAGATGAGGACTGCAGGTTCCAGTGAGACCAACCATCCACTGGTCTCCACTCTCCCTGGTGTTTCATCTCCAGTATACCAGCACAGGTACTGGTTCCACCCGTCAACCTGACATCATCTGACTCTGTAGAGAACAAGAGAGTAAACAAAATAATCAATAAAATGGTGAGATGATCTGCTGCATCCATTATCAAGTACATGGCAATATACTATTTTGTTTTCCACAGACTTGAATGGAAATTGGGGGAGGAGTTAACATGCACACAAAGGTGTTGCGGGGAGGGGGAAAAGGGGTAAAAAGGAACAACAGCACCCAAAAGGTGTTTTCTTACCTGAGCAGATTAGTTCAACAGACTTGTCCGATGAGCAGGTGTTTCTGGTTGAGTTTGAGACTCTACAATCCTGGAGAGCAGACTCAGTGCCTTCACACTGGAACTCTTTGGCCCACATTGGAGCCTTGACTTGTCCATAGAGCGCCACCTTGAGGGACGAAGAAGCTCTGCAGCCGAGTTCCCTACAGACCACCTCTGCATCCTGCTGGTCAAAGTCACCTTCACACAGTGAGGCCCACGACTCATTAGACTTCACCTCCACTCTGCCTGAACACAAAGTAGGACCATCCACCAACCTCACTGACTCTGGAGGGAAAGAGAGATTACACAATTATGTTAGTGATCTACAAGACAGTGTATGAGTGCATTATGGATGCAAATTGAATCTGATCACAAGGACTGCTGTCACTGTGTTACCTGAACAGTTCACAGTGGGTTTGCCTGTGATCAAACCTTTCTGTGTGACATGATTCTCCATTATGACACAGTGGCTCAGTGAGGATTCAGACCCAACACAGTAAGGTGTAATCCTCCACACAGGATGTTGTGTGAAGCCAGAACTCCTTTCTGTTGACACGGCAGAGCCACAGTTCAACTGTCTGCACACTACAGATGAGGACTTCAGGTTCCAGTGAGACCCACCGTCCACTGATCTCCACTTTCCCTGGTGTTTTATTTCCAGTATACCAGAACAGTGACTGTTTCCTCCAACCAACCTGACTTCATCAACCTCTGTGAAGACACAAGTGAGTAAACATTTAAACAGTAATATTACTATCAGTATAAGAAAACATATTATTCCAGGGTGTAGCTTGTGATTAAACCTGAACAGTTGAGTCCAACAGTCTTGTCAGGTGAACAGGTATTATTAGTGGAGTTTGAGGTTCCACAGGCCATGAGAGCAGACTCAGTGCCTTCACATTGGAACTCTTTGGCCCACATTGGAGTGTTCACTTTGCCATATAGCGCCCCCTGGACGAGAGAAGGAGCACCGCATCCTAGCTCCCTACAGACCACCTTTGCATTCAGCTGGTCAAAGTCACTTTCACAAATTGAGACCCAAGAATCATTAGACTTCACCTCCACTCTGCCAGAACACACAGTAGGACCATCCACCAACCTCACAGAGTCTGGAGGGAGAGAGAGAGAGAGAGAGAGAGAGAGAAGGGGTGAGAAGGGGGGGGGGGGTTGTATTAATCACTTTGCATATTGTGCATTGTACAGTATCATTAGTATGAAATAATTCTCCCTTCAAAAACAATTTCCCATAAATAATTATTGTCTCTGGCACCATTAACTTGACGATGCCAAACATTGCACACGTGCAGACTCCTTAGAGGACAAGGACCAACCTGTATTTTTCACTTCAGCTTTTTGTAAGGAGGACGAGTCACATCTTCGTCAGGTCATCCCTGACGAAGATGTGACTGATACATCGAAACGTTGTCACTTTTGTACTTGCACCCTGTATCTAAATTAAATGGCTTGAACTGTCTGAGCTGCTCCAGTGCCTCCCCTTTTCTAGTAATACAATTCCTGCTTCTGACATGCACCAGACTGGCCTGCTGTAGGCTTGAGGCGCGGTTGGAACTCCCTGTTGTGTCTCTATATGACATGTTTCCTAGTATGATTTAGGCACTACACGGTTCTCTCTACACTTGTTTCTGCATTTGTGTGATTCTTTAAACATTTGTTTAAATTCATATTTAGAAAAACGTCAGAATTACCCCTCAGACATTGTAGTGTACATGAACTGTAGTCAACTTGTTTGTTGACTACAGTTCATGTTTGCTTGCATATTCTGATCACACATGTGCATT
Organism: Benthosema pterotum; assembly: GCA_039105355.1. Classification (NCBI taxonomy): domain Eukaryota; kingdom Metazoa; phylum Chordata; class Actinopteri; order Myctophiformes; family Myctophidae; genus Benthosema; species Benthosema pterotum. The sequence goes on along the minus strand of CM076975.1, from coordinate 43,726,490 downwards.
GCTCTGTATGATGATGTAAATGTGGACTTCACATGAACGCATGGCATAATTTGAAGTAGCACATCGATGACATCACAACATTTTCATTCTTAATACATATACTGTATAATTTCTTTTTACCTGAGCAGTTCAGTTTCAGTCTATGAGTGGAATTATATGATTTTACAGGTCCACACTCCATCAGCGAAGACTCAGAGCCAACACAGGAAGATGGAATCACCCATCCTGGCTGACGTGTAGAACTAGAAGTAAATTCTGTTGAAAGAGCAGATCCACAATCCAACTGTCTACACACTACAGATGATGACATCCTGTTCCAGTCAAACCAAGCCAGCGCCGGTCTCCACTCTCCCTGGTGTTTCATCTCCAGTATACCATTACAGTTACTGGTTCCTCCTGACAACCTGACATCTTCAGACTCTGTAGAGAGAGCAATAAGCAGTAAAAACCTATTACATTCATTACAACACCCTGGATAATACAATATAGAACATCAGTCTCAGTTTTGTTCACCTGTTGAGTTGTGAGTTGGTTTAAGCAGGAGAGCTGAGGAGAAACATAAGGAATTAATTAGTTTCACTCTAATGTTAATGTGGAAATGAAGGGAGGTATGTAGATGCATTATCAACAGTGTGTTCAGTTGTCATTAGCAGCAGTAAAATAATAGTCAGGTGTGTTCAGTATAGTCATTAGCAGCAGTCAAATAAACAGGTGTGTTCAGTGTTCAGTAGCCATTAGCAGTGGCCCAGGAGCCAGAGCAGCTGCTTTGGAATAGGAAGGTTCCCGGTTTGATCCCTCTATGTTGAGCAAGACACTGTACCGCTAACAACTGCTCCAAATGAACAAGTTGCATGGTTCCCACTGCTCTCAGTGTGGGGTTAATGGGTGAATGTATAATGCACATTGTTAAGCATGTAAAAGCTATATAAATGTGGCAATTGTGTCATAAAATGTAATGACACAATGATTTATTTTGTGATTTTTATTTGTGCTTATAAATAATATTGTATATATTTAATAATATTGCATTATAAGCAGGTTATTATAATGCATTCATGCTGTGTTGTTATTAGTGATAATAAAGCATTGTTCAGTGTTTTTCTTAGAATACAATAACTTATTAATTATAATCATTGTAAACAATGATAATGAATCGTGGTGACTACTGAGGTAATGTTTCAGTCTCTACTCACAGCAGGCACTGTGCTCGTTCTCACAGTCACATCTCCAGGACAATGGAATGCATGTGTCTTTCTGACAAACAAACTGAAGGGGGAGACAGAGGTCTAGGTTGAACATGTTACCCAAACAACCCAATGATACCCAAACATTATACAGGTATAAAACATTATATATAACCATTATATATTATATACTGTACAGTATAACCGACCGCCATCTGACATTATGTTGTACCAGGGATCTCCCATGAGTAAAGATGTTAGATAAAAATTGTTTGCTCTGAAATAAAATGCATTTGAAATTTTCACCATAATTTCCACAATATTTACGAAAATAGCAGATCAGTGCCGTGCTACAAGCTTGTAGATACTGCTATTTGTCAATAGCTAAAGTATAACAGACACCACAATGATTTCCCATCCTGAATAGGATAAAGTCAGACAGTGTAAGTGAAGCTGAGGTGAATCACCTGGCTGGCAGTGCAGTTATTGGACATGCACTGTTTGTTGTCAGCTGACAAGTCAGAGTCGGTGGGACAGGAACAGTTGTATCCTCCTCCAGGTGAGAGCAGACACAGGTGACTGCAGCCTCCATTGTTGATCTGACACGGATGACCAGACACTGCAGGGTGGAGAAAACATGCAACACATGTAAGGAACATGAGAACACACCTATATATCTATGTTACAGCAGTGCTTTATAAACCTGTTTGAACCAAGAGACACGCCAATGTGTGTGAGTAAATAATAATAAATAATAACACCTGTGTATTTATAATGAAAACAGCTGTTCTACAAGTTCACAACACATCCCACCACGATGCATTGTGAAATTGTAAATCTGCTATCGGTAGATGTTAAATTCATCAATTCAATAATGTAAAAAAAAAAATGTAATTAATTGATCAATCAATCAATTTCCCTTGTGTCATGTATTTATGCATTCATTTATATGTGTGTGTGGGAGGGGGCAGTTAAGTTTGCCTGTGATTATCATTATTCAGTGTAAGGGCAAAAATTACCCTATGTCATTTCTATCCCGGGGGTGGCGCTGTCGTTTACTTAGTAGGTGAAGTTCACGGGCAGGGTGAGGGAGATTTGACCTGGAAGGGCAAATGGCTTTGACCGCAGGTACGTTGCGAGTTTAAACGCTACATGTTTTTTGTTTCTTTGTTGTCAAATGGGATTTGTCAATTGTTATGCTAATCATGGGTTTGTTTTGTAAACGCAGATCGGATGCTGTACACTACAGGTGACTGTGAATAAACTTATGCACTGCATGATCAACCCGCAAGATCTACGTGTGTGTGTGTGTGTGTTCTGGGGCTAACACACCTAACAAACAGTACAGCAGTAGGATGGCGCGTCAGCCAGGTCCAACCACAGAGTCAAGTCTCAAGAGCTCCGGATGGAGGCTCTAATATTCAGTATGAACACCACCATGTTGTTTATACAGTAAAACACATATCAATGAATACAACAATACAGAACAAATGAAAGTCATGAAACATAACGAAGTGTAATACTGAGAGTTACAGCAGGTGGTACAGACCCTCAGGTTGTCTAGAGTGGTGGTAGATGTGGATGTCTCCTGGTCTGATCAGGTTACTGATGACTGTGGTCTTGTTGATACCATTAGTCTTGTTGGCTCTGTAGATGGATTTGGTCCCCCATGGGTATGTCCAGTAAATGTGATCCTCAAACACAGCAATATACCTGATGTTGTTCTGACTCACAACTACAGACACAGAAGAACCCCATATAAAGAATTATAAAATGCACATGAAGTATTAGAAATAGATAGTTCCGATTTTTTAAAGTTAAGCTATATGAAATACTACCATAACCATGTTGATTGATTGCCAGAGTCCCGATTAGGAGTTCACTCAGTTCAGCTATGGTTTTGGTGAATTAACACAAAGACTGCTTCCCTCATCGGATGGTGCAGACCATCATTATAATCCAAATAGATTTTGATGAGCTGCACCATCATATAAGCTTTATTATTGATATTAAACTGGATCTCTGTTTTCTTCTTCTTGTTTGTGCTCGGTTCCCCGTCTTTAAGTAGTTCTGGTCATTTTGCGGGGGTCACTGGGGCAACGCATTACAAATAAATGATTTAAAAAATGAACGTAATTTGTATCTTTGACCTATTTCTAAAATATTAGCACAGGCTTTGTTCATTTTTGACCCCTCTAACACAAGAACATGTCCATATCACTACATCCAAAAAGTAGTTCAATGTGATAACTATTGAAACCTGCACTGATGTTTGTTATTTGCATTCATTAACTTTTAATGCATGGCGACAGTGACCCCTACAATATGACCAGAACTACTTAATACCAAAACCAAAGCAGAACTCCCACCACAGAACTCTAGCAATCAATGAAAACGTTCAACATTTGAACTATCCCATGTGTGTGTGCAACAGGTTCTCATTACCAGCGTCAATAATTGACGCCGTTCTTGTCAAACATGGCATCAGAATGAGACGCTAAGGAAAGTGCTTAGCATCACATGTCCTCCTCCTGCGCCACCGTGAACTGTGCTGAATGTGCATAGTTTTACTGACTTTATAGTTTTACTGACTTAGGTTTAGGCATAGTTTTACTGATTTTATAGTTTTACTGACTTAGATTTTAGGCATAGTTTTACTGAGGTTAAGTTTAGGGTTAGGCATAGTTAGGTTTATGCCTACCCTTAATCTTAGTAAAACTATGTGCAAATCAGCAGGGTTCAGGAGGTAAAGCAGCATGGGCAGTATTCAGAAGGTTGCCTGATCGAGTCTGCATTAGTCTGCATCTAATTTGGAAGTTCTATAACTGGCCACAAGTGTTCAACTTATCGTCCACTTGGGACGCCTAAGAAGACTACCTTAGCGTCCAAAACGGATGAAAAGGTAGGAGCGTGCAGCGACCGAATTGGACGCAGTGGAGATGAGAAGGGGTTGGTGTGTGTGTGTGCGCATGTGAGACTGTGCGTGTGTGTGAACCTGTCTTTCTATTGGTTCCATCCAGGTTGGCAAACTCAATGTATTTCCCTTCGTTGATCCAATAGATGTGATCAGTGATGTAGTCTAATGTCAGGCCTCTGGGCTGAGAGATATTCTCCTTCACGATGACTGTCCTGTCGGTGCCGTCCATCCCCATCCTTCCTATGTGGGGGTTGTTGTCACCACTGTCTGACCAGTACAAGTATCTGTCAGGGAGACACTATGTCAGGTCACTATTCACACATAGTGGGAATACAATATGACGGACAGGACGGATGTTCAACATCAAAAACACAATTAACCTGTTAATTATGACAATGAATCATCCACTCAAAAGTGAAAACAGCTCTATTCACAGGATGGTTGATAAATCCAGTGTTTGGTTCATGATGTCACCACAGTGTTCTTACCCGTAGCGTACATCCACAGCTATGGACTCTGGCCAGTCCAGGTCAGTGTTGAGCAGGACTGTAGGGTACGACCCGTTTAGTTTGGACACACCTATGGTGCGATGCCGACGGTCACACCAATAGAGGTTTCCTCCTACCCAATCAACAGCCAGACGATCTGCTGTGATGGCTGCCATGTTGTGAATGACCTGTCAATGAACCATACATGAACTCTGAATATACTCACATGAATTCATTATATTAGACCAACTTGTCAAAGTGTGTGCTGTATGGGAGGTGCCTCTGCACGTGTGTGTGTGTGTGTGTGTGTGTGTGTGTGTGTGTGTGTGTGTGTGTGTGTGTGTGTGTGTGTGTGTGTGCGCGCGTGCATGCGTGCGTGCGTGCGTGTGTGTGTGTGTGTGCGTGCGTGTGTGTGTGTTAACAACAAAATAAGAACTAAGCTACAATGTCTATGACTACAACTACATGCATTATTTACTAGACTAACAGAATATAATAATTCTAATAGTAACTAGACCTGCGCCCCTTCAGGGCGCATGTCTCCACCGTCTTGGGTCACATCACCCTGTGAGGGAAACAGTCTCCTCTACAGGGTGACTGTTACGTGACCCTGTGAGGGTGACGTAACAGTAACTGGTGGTGACTACTGTAAGGCGGTGACCACCGTCTTGGGTCACGTCTAGGGTGCCCAGATGTCTCGCTTTGTGTGGGATTGTCCCGCATTTCACTGTCTTTTAAGGCGTCCCGCCGATTGAGACTTTGTCCCGCATTTTGATTGACAAGCTGTAGTTTTCATAATGTGCGCGGCAGCCTGCCTGTGAGCAGCGAAGCCTGTCCAAATGGGAAAGGGGCGGGCCGCGTGTGTGAGAGAGACGGTTTTATTTGCTGTCCCTGTTCCCATAGAAGTCTATGTAAAAGAGCCGCCATTGGACTGACCCCATGAAGTGAACGGAGTTTGGGTAACTCTGTCTGTATTCTTGGTAGAAGCGACATTGAGGTGTCCGAGTTTGAATGGCCTGTATAGGGACAAACTGGAGTTTCAATACTTTTTTCATTTTTATTTATTTATTTTTTTCAACAACGACGGTGGCGAAAATAAGCAGAACTATACGCCATATATATCCAACAGTATTTAAACAATTATTTAAAGTATTGTAAAGTAATAACTAAACAAAATGATTAAGAAGATAATGGAAGTTTGCCTGAGTCAATCTAATGCACTGCAACCAGCAGCTCCGTGTTGGGAAATCAATGCGCCTACTAGTAAAGTAAACGCCCACCACAACACAACAGCACTGTCTCACAACGTGTTAGCTGCGTGCGTTGCAATGAATGAATACATGAAAGAAAAGAAACAAGGAGGAGCCGAACGAAACTAAAAAAGGAAATATAGTAATAAGGACTGGGAGACCATGTATTCCTGGGTGAAACCAGTGAAATGCGATTCTGACAGAGTTTACTGTGATGTCTGCAGTGACACAGGGGGGTGAATACAATGTGAGACTCACAAGCAACGTCTTGCTCGACCAAAACAAGATTCGAACACAGACAAGGTAACGGCAGCTAAACTATCTTCTGTTTACCAGTGTTGCCAACTTGACGCATTTGTCGCTATATTTAGCTTTTTTCCAGACCCCCCTAGCGCCAAAATTAGTGAAAGTGCTGGTGAGTTGGGGTGAAATTGGTTGACAGGCGCCAGAGATAAAACCCTTGTTTTTCACCATTTTTCCTCCTATGGAGTCCTCCTTCCTTCCTAGAAAGGACCATTGGCAACCAAATGGAGCCGTAAGGGTCCATTTGGTTTGTGATGGACAAAACCTAAAAGTGCATAGCCTGTTCATGCTGCTATGACAGACACATATACAATTTGATGGCTCCAATGCTAACCAAACTTTTATTTATGTTTCTGGTTTTATTTATTTCATTCATTGTGTGCCTCTACAATTTCAGACTTGCAGTAGTTGTCTTTGTTAGGAGGAAGATACATTGACAACATTTCTTTATTAGTTTGTTATTGGTTGCTTTGGCCCTGGTCCCAGTGGCGTATTTGAGGGGTCCGCAAGCCCTGCCGTGCGGGGGGCCCCCAGCGGGGGGGTGGGGGTGGGGGGGGGGGGGGGGGGGGGGGTTTGGGGAGGGGCCCAAAGACACACTCGCCCAAAGACTCGCTCAAAGACACAATTTATATTTTAAATAAAGGCAAGCAAATATAAACCTTGAAATGTGAAACGAAATTACATGTGAAGGTGGCTGGCAATAGAATATATGATCAGAATTTAATATTTTATCTTCCATTAGAATTAAGAAACCGGTCCCTTTAGAATGCATGTGTGATGTGTCTCTGTTTAGTGTTCATGCTGTAGCCTGTACAATACATGCTGCCGCTGTCACACATGTTCATTACTACCGGGCTTAGAGCTAGAGCGGATGTTTTGATTTTCAAAATGAGCAAGAGAAAATACTGTGGTTCGTGAAATGATAATAATCAGAGAAAACAACCTAAGATTACGGCAATATATAAACCTACTAGTACTGCTGCCCGTGCAGTTCTACATGGAATGCAATTAACAGTGACGCGGACGTCGGGGAGAAGGAAGCCGCCGATGGTGCCGCTACTGCACCTGCAAGTCCACGTGCGCCGGGGCCCGGTCAGCGCGGCGGCCGGGGAGGATGAACCCGGGGCTGGGTGTGATTGTGAAGACACACCGGCATCGCTCTCCCAGCCCTACTCCCACTACCAGTAGGATTATGCGGCTCCCAGTGTCACCGACGTGGCCACTGCCCTCAAACTATTTTTGACTACCCCAGTCACCGTTGCAAGTGCAGACCAATCATTTTGCAAACTGAAAATCATAAAGACATCCGAGAAGCACAATGACACAGGAGGATAGATTGTCTTCTACTTCTGAACATAGAACCAGCACGCCCGTCAACTGGATATAGTTTGCGTGCAAGAATGCAACAAGGGAAGCATGCTTTGGACATTGTTAAGGTAAGAATATATCTGGGCTAATATAGGCTACTATAAATTAATATAGTGTTTACTAGTCCCTATTCAGGTTGCAGGAACAGTGCTCGAGCGCTCAGTTTCTGACTCCTCAATGTCGCAACTCTTCTACTAGATGGCTCTAGCTACACCTGTGTTCTATGGTTACCATGACAACCCGTATTACTCCCCTACGAAGTAAAATCACGGCGACAACGGCTCCAATGCGCGCTCCGATCCAAAAACTTGAGATTACAAATGTGCCATCCTCACTCAGTTTTCAAGCGATTGTTTTAATTCCAACTTGTCAATACAGTGTATAATTTATATATTTTATATTTTCATTGGGTATAGGTGTAGGCCATGTTTTTTTCATCAAACAATATGAAAATAGATTGTCGTCCTTTTTATCCACGCAGCTTAAGACACGTGCGGTGGCAGTCAATATTTGTCTGAATTGTCTCAAAGGCTGCAAGCCTCACTCTACAATACCTGGTCTGTCTGTTGGACATTTGTGTTTGTACAGTATTGGTGTGTTGGCTGCAGTTATTGGCTGCAAACATGCAGCATATTATCATTTGGACTTAAACATATTTTACTATAGGCCTATCCAATTTTGTGTGTAAATTCTTAATACAGCGAGCACTTAATGTATAGGATACACCAGGGGTGGCCAACCTGAGGCTCGTGAGCCTCATGCGGCTCTTCAGCTGGTTACATGCGGCTCTTAAGGGGCTTCCACATGAAGCTGTCAAAAACGCTTGGCCTCATGGCGCAGTCATTCATTCCCTATACCAGTGGTTTTCAACCTTTTTTTCTACCAGGGCCCACCATTTATTCAGAATTTGAGCCACAGACCACCATTTTAGCTCCATAGACCCCAAAGCTAAAGATTTCCTTTACTTGTGTCAACAATTCCAGGCTGAATTTCAGAGAAAACAAAACAGTGAAACATACAGATCAAAATGACCATTAATCTTCCACATTCTCTAGCAGTGTAGTCTTGGGCTAATTCACATGATGAATATTTTAACTCTTGAGAATGTCATATAGCCTACTTTTTTGGATTGTAAACCCCGTTTCAAAATACATGTCTGTATGTTTCTATTTGCGACCGTGACGACCGTGACGGCCGTCGCGGCGGTTTTCTAACCATTGTGACCATTTGATGTGGCTCTTTGCCGTAACGCAGTGAAAAACGTGGCTCTTAGTCTGCGACCGGTTGGCCACCCCTGGGATACACTGTTGTAAAAGGCCCCTCACCTAATCCTTGCAGGGGGGCCCCCAGATTTTCAGAAACGCCACTGCCTGGTCCAGTTATATTGTCCTGGTGTATAGTTTGTAGGTAAATGTCCACTAAATGGTTAATTTAAAAACATTTAAGTGCCTCTTATTAGTGGATGAATGAGATGCGCAAACTATATAGTCTAGGACCTGGCTAAGATTTGTATGCACTTCATTTAGCGGAGAATATCTCAACTGTTTTTTGCTAATATGGCCGCTGCGAACAACATGGGAACAGTGGCTAAGCCTCTATCCGGGACGAAATACCCGAAAATGACCACACCCCTTTTAAAATGACCCCTAATTCAAACATGGCCCTAACCTACAAACTGTTGTAGCTCCAGATTTTCTGAGGTGCTCAAAATGTTCAGAATACTCATATTTGGGGTATCTGTGCCTGAGTCAGCAACACTCTATAGTCTTTAGTGGCCAAATCCAATATGGCCGCCAGTTCGCCACCTGATTTTATCATTTTATCTAGAACGTCTGAACCAGATGAGCTATGAATGCAAACCTTGTGTCTAAATCATGTGTTTTGACAATTAGAAACATGCTGGGGTGCTCATCTTTATGAATGGGTGTGACTAAACATCTATTTTGCATATTTCAAAGATGGCGACCAACTGACAATTTGTTTTACTTTTGTCATTATTTGTAAACTTGCTGTCAATTTTGTGTTTTTTGAGCATTAGAAGCACATTGGAATGGAAAAAAATACATTTTTGTGCAATTTGGTGCACCACAACCAGTGCACATATACTCTCCTGACTTTGCGGGTTGGGGGTGCAATACAAGCCCTCAACAACACCACAATAACATAAATGACACACAACCAACAGACCAATTATCAATTAACATTTTGCCCAGACTGGCCCACCAGAGAGGTGGCCCACCGGGCATATTGCCTAGTACTTCCTGTAGACAGTCCAGCCCTGTTATTCTCTCCTAAAATGAAGTGCATACAAATCTTAGCCAGGTCCTAGGAATCAAAAGGACGAAGCATATCTCAACTGTTTTTGGCCAATATGACCGCTTCGAACAAGACACACACACACACACACACACACACACACACACACACACACACACACACACACACACACACACACACACACACACACACACACACACACACACACACACACACACACACACAGTGTATATTTGTATAAGTCTCAAAAAGTTCTGATGACCTATTTTAACAACATAAGTGTAATGCTCTATGGCATTGTCCAACAGTTTTTGTATATTTGTACTTGAAATGTACCAATTCCACATACTGATAAGTAGCATGGGTAAGAGGAAGGTTCTCAATGGACTTGTTTGACCAACATCAACCTTCCATTACTGTGTGAAAAGGAGCCTGAAAAAATCAACTCTGATATTAATACAATATTGATGTATGGTCATCATTGCATACAGCAAGAGCTTAGAGATAGCAAAGTCATACAGTGACTTTTCCAGTGGTTGACAGTGACAGAGGCACTTGCCTGGCAGGCAAGTATACAGGTCAGGTCTTACTTGCCCAAAGGTCATGCTCACTTGACCATTGATTAGCCTGTACTATAAAAAATATAAGCAAAATTCATGAGTGTAGTAACAGTGAAAACAGCACTTCAGAGTTAAAGCTTGCTCTTATTTTTATGTCATATACCAGAAAACAGACAAAAGTTTCATTCTCAGTTTTCAGGGGCACGTGGGCAATCATTAATGTCAGAGATCAGATATCAGACATAATAATATTGTGCACCACTAATAATAAGACAAACACACTTGGCCAAAGGATATCTGAGTTGATCTTTTCAGGTTTCAAGGAGAAAGTGACCAGCGTTTCTGTGAGACTCCTTTTTCATTTGTCAGCATGAGGGACATTACCCCTCCCCTTCAACGTTTTATCTTTAACTGATTAATTGAAATGAATTAATTACAGGAAAAATGATGCAATTAAAAGAATTACCTCATTTAATCACGCATAGATCTTGCACAACAGAACCTTTTTCACTGGACGAATTTCCACCTGCCAATTCTATCTCTAACCCTCAACATAACATGTCACAGTGTGGACACAGTGCTTAAAACAAGGTGGCAACCGTTATGCTGATGGTGGTATTCCAGTGCATGTTCAGAGTAATGGTACATATAGGATCTCTGGGACTTCAGATCTACGAACAGTCCCCACCAGTCAGACGATTAGTTGTTGTATTTAAGAAAACTCACTCATTGATATGCTATATACCAGTCTGTTTTAATTGACCAAAAAATACTTCTCGGGTAAATATTGGTAAGCGATTAGTTGAGATTATTTAATTACAAAACTGCAAATGAATTGTTATCAATAGATTCTGAATTATCTGGTGATCAGTGTTCACCTTGTTATCAAAGCCCAACTTGGCAGTTGTAAAACACTCCCTGAGCCCTTTTTAAGATGTTTGGAATTTAAAGATCTCCTTGAGACCTTGAGAGAACTACATTTTCCCGCACACATTTTCAAATTCCACACATTTTTACTGGGTAGAAAACCTCAAATATACATCCCTCTAATATACATAATACACATTTATTGATAATATTTTATTATTATGATTATTATTCAGAAAGTTGTACATTAAGTTGAGATATATATTTTTATATATCTAGTGTTGATGTAGCAAGCTACATCAAGCTACTTTTGTCATGTAGCTTGTAGTGTATCTTGCTACAATTTACTAGGGATAGCTTGTTGTGTAGCTTAGCTACATTTTTTCGAGAGTAACAAGTAGTGTGGGTTACTACATTTTCCCAGTAACTTGCCCATCACTGATTGCAAGTAATATAGCCACTAGCCACGACTTTTATTTATCTTCCCAACTTTTAACTATCTGCCATGATTATTACTTATCTACTGTGACGTTTGCCTGACCAACACCTCTTTCCACATCTACTGCAGCCTTTTATTTATGTGCTTTTAGTTATCTCCCTCACCTTTTATGCCAGTTACGTTCAGGCCTTGTTCTACTGAGATGAGGTTTTGAGTTTTTTTTTTTACTGAGGTTAGGTTTAGGGCTAGGGTTAGGTTTAGCATAGGCTTAGGTTGGTCACTTACTCAATGAGATCCTCACGGGATCTTGTAGATGCCAGTAAAGTTTGCAACATGCCAGTAAAGTTTGCAAGCTGGATTGTGTTGCTCGTTATAATAGAATTGTGTGATCTGACAAGAAAAGGCTTCTCCCTGAGGAATCAAAAGGACAAAGCATAACAGGGCTGGACTGTCTACAGGAAGTACTAGGTATATGCCCGGTGGGCCACCTCTCTGGTGGGCCAGTCTGGGCAAAATGTTAATTGATAATTGGTCTGTTGGTTGTGTGTCATTTATGTTATTGTGGTGTTGTTGAGGGCTTGTATTGCACCCCCAACCTGCAAAGTCAGGAGAGTATCTGTGCACTGGTTTTGGTGCACCAAATTGCACAAAATTTCATTTTTTTCCATTCCAATGTGCTTCTAATGCTCAAAAACACACAATTGACAGCAAGTTTACAAATAATGACAAAAGTAATGTAAGAAAAACAAATTGTCAGATGGTCGCCATCTTTGAAATATGCAAAATAGATGTTTAGCCACACCCATTCATTAAGATAAGCACCCCAGCATGTTTCTAATTGTCAAAACACATGATTTAGACACAAGGTTTGCATTCATAGCTCATCTGGTTCAGACATTCTTGATAAAACGCTTTTTAGGTGGCAAACTGGCGGCCATATTGGATTTGGCCACTAAAGACTATAGAGTGTTGCTGACTCAGGCACGGATAACACAAACATGTGTATTCTGAACATTTTGAGCACCCCAGAAAATCTGTAGCTGCAACGGTATGTAGGTTAGAGCCATGTTTGAATTAGGGGTCATTTTAAAAGGGGTGTGGTCATTTCCGGGTATTTCGTCCCGGATAGAGGCTTAGCCACTGTTCCCATGTTGTTCGCAGCGGCCATATTAGCCAAGAACAGTTGAGATATTCTCCGCTAAATGAAGTGCATACAAATCTTAGCCAGGTCCTAGACTAATAGTGGTGGTATGTGAAGGGAAGAGTAGAAACACCTAAATTGGGTACTATTTATTAATTTGTGACAGTCCGACACAACCCCGCATGTGTCCCACATTGTCCCACACAAACACACTGTTTGTCCCACATCTGGTGAGTTGGGATCTGGTCACCCTAGTCATGTCACCCTGTGAGGGCAACAGTCTCCTCCACAGGGTGACTGCTACGTCACCCTGTGAGGGTCAGCTGAAGAGGGTCACACTGACCTGGACGTCACTGCCGTTGATGTACATGACCCTGATCACGGTGCGTGGGCGTGTCTCTACCCAGTAGATCTTCTGCTGCTGATAGTCAAAGTCCAGAGACACTCCATCCTTCAAGTCCTGCCACACCACAGCAGTTGTGTTAGTATCAGACTGGAATACATTCCAGCAAATAATAATATTGTAAAGGATGTATAGGATGTAGGCATGTAACGATATATCGTATATCGATTTATATCGATGTGAAATGGGGCCAATACGAATCGATGTTATGAAAAGCTGTATCGCGATCCTAACAGTAGAGGGCGCACTCGCCTTATACTACCGTTATAGATCATTGGCGCTGCGTGCGCTGATCAATAGTCAATGCACAGTGAGGGGACAAAAACAATGAACATGTGCGACAGCGGCAGCATGTATTGTACAGGCTACAGCATGAACACTAAACAGAGAGCACCTGAGGTGCAGGTGAGTCTGGTGGAAACACTAGATAGATGCGCAAATCACCCTCATTGAAAAATCCAGTTGAGCACAGTGGAACAGTAGCCTACGACAGTAGCCAAGCTGTCTCGGAGTGAGAGTGAGAGACAGAAGGAGAGGGAGATAGAGGAGGGGGTGGTGGGGGGGGGCTGCACGGAGAACACCGCTGCTGTGTATTCTCCCTCTCTAGAGTAGAATGCAAACTAATCCACACATTACAGGAGAGACACAGGGAGCGACATCATGTAGGCTTGCTTTAGCCATGCTAGCTTGTCGTGTGTGTGTGTGTGTGTGTGTGTGTGTGTGTGTGTGTGTGTGTGTGTGTGTGTGTGTGTGTGTGTGTGTGTGTGTGTGTGTGCATGCGCTAAACGTCCGCCTCTCCTGAACATGAGTTGTTTTTTTTGTTGCCTTTTTGTCTACTCTAGAAGGCTGTTGAGTGTTGACAAAGCTTTTCCTATTATGCCTTAAAAATCCCAAAAGCAAATGTCTTCCATGATATGCTTACTCAAGGACCCCTAGGCCTATATGTAGCTATATGTATTGCAGACCCCATCTGAAACATATTTGTTGTTTGTGAGCTTGTAGATTGGCTGTTTGTGTGTGTGTGTGTGTGTGTGTGTGTGTGTGTGTGTGTGTGTGTGTGTGTGTGTGTGTGTGTGTGTGTGTGTTAGAGAGAAAATACTGGATTTCTTTGAGGAGAAAAAAAAGTCTAATTTGTCTGGAAATATGTTTTATTAAATATCGTAAAATATCATAAAAAATAGTATCGTGAACCTCATATCGTGATATCGTGAGTTTAGTGTATCGTTACATGCCTAATAGGATGTGTTGTTATTATGTCCAATGGTTTTCACCTCTTTGATCACTGTGGAGCTGGAGCCATTCAAGCTGATCCTCATCAGGTTGTTTCTGTCGGCTAAGATGAGGAAGGGCTCCACCTCTGGAGAAAGTGAGACATTACACTTGAGTTGGTTTACAGCCTGAACGTTACACGTTCAGGCCGAAAAGATTTTGGAGGTTCAAACTCCACAGTGTCCCTAAAATGCATAGGAAAATGCTTTTTGGCACAGTATAAAACACAACAGGCCTGCCTTACACCTGCATTAGGCTACCTACTTCATTACAGCATGATTGAATATTAATCAGTGTCTATTATTATTATTAGTCTTGGTTTCATTTGCATTGAGTTTATGCTGTATAGCCTACTATAGCCTAGTTTCAGTTAATTCAATGAATAAGTAGCTACAGTATAATGCAAACTGCATTGGAGGGAGGTGGGCCTCATGCCCAGGAAACATACACACGCTGAATTGCACGATATTTTCTGTGCGCTGATCTGCGCCTGTGGGCGCAATACTTGTAGATCCATGGAATAACAATAAATCACAGAATATCAGATTTGTTTCTTGCTTCACACTGATGGACAGTCATACAGACAGACAGATTATCAGACTTACTGGTGTTGTCTGTTGGTTTATCCTGGAGAGCTGAGGAGAAACATGAAAAACTAAATGAACTTCAGTGATTCAGTGTAGTCCTTTCTCCTTATTGGACTTTCAAAGGAAAGGAATTAGTGTAAAACACGGTCATTCCAAAGCCCAAAATACTTTTTTTTTTTTCATATTTTCATATTCACAAGGGGAAGGAAAACTATTGATGGAACACAGAATGTTCATTTGATATGTGTGTATGGAGCCTGAGGCTTCACCATTCCAACTCACTGCATTACTAACTGTCTCTAACCCTAATGCTGTGTTCACACAGGAAGATGGAACAATGTAAAGACATGTTGGGAGTTGATTTGGAGCAGCTACATGCAAGGTTTCACCTTCACAACATGGACTTGTGCTAACGCAAATGCATCTTTGGTGCATTTACAGTATATAGTGCCTTGAGGAGGAGCAATTACGGGTTAAGTGTTTTGCTCACTGCAGGGTAGCATGGTTTCGAACCGGTTGCCATCCGGTGACTCTACCCCTGAGCCCCTGCTGCCCCCAATTGTACGGCCGTGCAATGAGCAATGTGATTGTTATGCCCATATCAAGTACAGAAACATAAGGTCATGTTGCTGGCTTCCATTGACAATGAAAGGTAGACTGCATGGTTGAATCTGCCCTGTGTGAACGCAGCATAACCCTAAACACCAGCAGAAGCCTGGTAGTCTGAATGTCACTCTGACCCCAGGAATGTGGAACTATCAATCTCACATTGTTGTCATTTAGTCACACACACCTTTATCACTAAGAAACTTCAATTATTCTTCCAACTCAACAGGCTGTGGAACACTCCTAACAAGAAAATGCAAGAAAAGTGTATGATCGCAAAGCATTGTGAACTTTTAGACCGGCTTTGATCAAATGACTGAAATGTTTACTGTACTGTATGTCTTCTGAAACCGAATCTACAATGTAACTAGTAACAAATAAATGTAGTGGAGTAAAAGTACAATAGTTCAATATTTGCTTCAGATACAAATATCAGGGGTCCGATGGTCGGTGTATGACTGTGTGTGTGTGTGTGTGTGTGTGTGTGTGTGTGTGTGTGTGTGTGTGTGTGTGTGTGTGTGTGTGTGTGTGTGTGTGTGTGTGTGTGTGTGTGTGTGTGCGCGGAGACACATGGTCATTTTTCAGTCTTTACTCACAACAATCTGCAGGTTCGTCTGACCGGTCCCCACAGTCATCTACTGTGTCACATTTCCATGACAATGGAATGCACTTGTAGTTCTGACATATAAACTGAAGGGGGAGACAAGAGGATTCTGTTTAGAATCAATAATTAGTTCACATAACTTAGTTACAACGCAAAAATACATTATTATTATTATTAAAAACAATATCCTACTATCCTACTTCGGGTATTACTATCACTGTACCGAGGACATGTCTGTGCTGTGCGCGTCTGTGCTGCGGCTGCGTCCTCCTCCTCCACCTCCTTCCCCCGCAGTCTGTCTCAAAGAAACGGCTATGATCGCTTATTTGCTTACTTTTTGGATCCATGGCACAAACACCTAAAGTTCACCACCGACGAGATAAGAGCAGCCGTTCGTGAAATGTCACTGCTCTCTTGTCAAATCTCGAGCTCCAAAGCTTGAGTCTTTGGAGCGGGGCGTGCGCTCAAACTTGAAGATGTTTTTTTTTTTTTTTTTTTTTTTTTTTTTCCAGCTTTAGCCAGGCTAAAGCTATCCCGGGGGTTTAGGGGGGCATTCTTCCCCCTGTCCACACTCACTCCAGAGGATCACTACAGTTCCACACTCACTCCAGAGGGCCGCTACAGTTTCACACTCGCTCCAGAGGACCACTATAGTTACACACTCACTCCAGAGGGTCACTATAGTTCCACACTCACTCCAGAGGACCACTATAGTTCCACACTCACTCCAGAGGACCACTATAGTTCCACACTCACTCCAGAGGACCACTATAGTTCCACACTCACTCCAGAGGACCAGTATAGTTCCACACTCACTCCAGAGGGCCGCTACAGTTTCACACTCACTCCAGAGAGCTGCTATAGTTACACACTCCAGAGGACCATAAATTAGGATAAATTATATTGGTTATAGAAACCAACCCCGGTGGCCTTACCCAACCCCCCACCCACCACGTTTTGTACTTTCTTAGGAAACAAGATTTCAGCAACCCTGATACAGACTATGTATTCCCTTTTACATTCTCAGCTCTTTTCACTGAGAAAACAATTAGTGCATTCAATTTATCAATATGGGAATGTATCGATTTAACACCTGGATAATAGGTGAATAGATCAAGAGGCATAGATGTCTACATGTCAGAATTATTTGAACCAGACCTGTTGCACCAGATTTTAATCCGAATTATGTTTTCGGAATAGATATAATGACCAGGACCGTGACCTTTAAAGGTAAAAAACACAAATTGTCATAACAATAGAGGTATTTCATGTATATACACAAAAGTTGAATTTTCTAATTTCTATGGCGGACCCCTAGTCAAAAAAAATCGTATAGGATTTTAGAAAAGTCCTATCAGATTTTGGAACAAATCCTATTGGATTTCCAATAGGAATCCTATAGGATCTTATAGGAACAGAAAATCTTATACGATTTTCTTATAGGATTCCTATAGGATTTGGGGGAAAATCATATAGGATTCTATTGGAATCCTATTGGAAATCTTATAGGATTGTTCCAAAATCTGACAGGACTTTTCTAGAATCCTATAGGATTTTTTGACCAGGGGACAAGCACCTCGGTGATTTTTCACGTCTAGGGACCCCTTGACTCACACAAAATTGCCAGGTACTGTAAACTAACTGGACAATCAACCCTGACACAAAGGTTAAGAGAACTTGCACTGCACAGCCATCATGTAGGCCTAGGCTACTCACAAAAACGAGTCTTACTTTCGTCCCGTTTCACCTGGTTTGATGCGCCTGCAGTGCGCTGAGGTCCTCTGGTGGAGAAGTAGAAGTAGAACTGTTTGACTGCTTGAACTCTCGTCCAGCGACGTGGTGATGTGCTGCTGCTTTCACTGCCATCCAGTGGCGGCTGCAGGATTTATTTTTTCCCTGGGCCGGGGGCTATTTGACTGGGCAATTGGATCTACCCCCCCCCCCCGCCGCCGCCGCACAGCGAAGGCGGCTTTAGCCTATAATGACACTTGGCCACCCCCTCCCGTGTGTCAGCCCTTGCATTGGAACAGGGTCCCTCTAAACAAGTCTCTGGAGTTCCCTTAGCAAAAAAATAGTAAAAAAAAATACAAAACACCAAAACTGTGTGGATGGTGATACACATTGCACTGGCAGTCTACAACCAGACTGAGATTATTTGAAATTTTGAATAAACCACTATAACTATCTAATTGGTGGATTCACTTTCTCTCATTTCACTTTCTATTTTCACATCACTTTCAGATCCCAGACCCCAAGGAGTCCTTGAGGGAGTTTCAGGGGGTCCCCAGCTAAATGATGATGAGTTAATATAACCCAAATGGATCCTTATCTGTAGCTTTGAGTGAGCAAATGTAACCAATTGGAAACACTTCTCTCAAAGTTAAGTGTATACAAGGGAGTCCCAGAGCTATTAAATGGGGCTCTGTAGACTAATCTATGTATACTGAGGATCCTTGAAATGGACCAACGTTTTGTTGGTCAAATTGAATAAATGATGTCATCAAGTGGTGTTTCACCACGTTAATATTATTTTCAGACCTCCATTTCTAGGAAATAGATTGGGGGAACAACACAACATCTCTAAGGTGCATGTTAATTACTAGGCTGTTGTATTGTGCTTTCTGTAAGCATGTGTTACAGAAACATTCTTCTTCATTTGGTACTTTTATTTACAGTTTGGTATAAAAAAAAAAGATTTACAAGTCATGATTTGTTGTTCTCAGCGTCTTGTTTCCCCAATTACTCTATGCATATTGACACTATAGCTTGCAGTTAAACAAAAGCCACCTGATTATCATTTGAATATCTGATGTCCTGTTCTGTAGCATACATTTGTTTACATTTAGCAGTGATTATTAGCATGCCTTTAGCGCC
>CM076975.1:43694853-43702353 GCA_039105355.1 Benthosema pterotum | reverse complement strand
CTGAAACCCTCCATCACCTGCAGCCCCTGCTGCTGGCTTTCAGAAATGGAGTGTACTAAGGTATGCACTGATGTTGTGTGTCGAGTTGTAGGCAGAGATGTTATGTGTTGAGTTGTAGCCAGAGATGTGTCTTGTGTCGGATACAGAGATGTGGTGTTTTTTGTTGTATCCAGTGAAATGTGTTGTGTTATATCCAATAATGTTGTGTTTTGTGTTGTATCCAATGATGCCGTGCCTTCTGTTGCATTCAATGATGTTGTGTCTTGTGTAGAATAAACTGGTGTTGTGCCTTGTGTTGCACTCAGTGGTGTTGTGTGCTGTGTTGTATCCAAAGATGTTGTGTGTCGTGTTGCATCTAGAGATGTTGTCTGTTGTGTTGTATCCAGTGGTGTTGTGTGTTGTGTTGTATCCAGTGGTGTTGTGTTGTATCCAGTGATGTTGTGTGTTGTGTTGAATGCAGAGTGATTGACAGTTGGCTGGATGGAGCAGCTGGTGTTGAAGCTGGAAGCCTCCAGCTGCTGGCCTTCAGAAAGGGAGCGTACAAAGGTGATGGTTGGCTTAAACAGCAGATCTGGAACAAAACAGAGGCGATTGGCTGAAATTAGTAGTACAGTAGATTTACCTGTTTCATTATAGTATATTATGCTGACAGATAGATAAGATGATGTAAAAGTGTTTTACTAGAACAGATAATCTCCAGTCTGGCAGTGGAATTGCCAGACCGCTTTGTTCCACACTCCCTCAGGGAATACTCAGACCCAACACAGGAGGCTGAAATCCACCACACAGGTCCATGTGTAGAAGCAGAAGTCCTTTCTCTTGACACAGCAGAGCCACAATCCAGCTGTCGACACACTACAGATGATGACTTCAGGTTCCAGTCAGACCGACCATCCACTGGTCTCCACTCTCCCTGGTGTTTCATCTCCAGGATTCCAATACACTTACTGGTTCCTCCTCCAACCTCACATCCTCAAATTCTGTACAGAAGCCAAGAGTAAACAATAAAGATGGATATTATTCATTTATTAATGAAATAATAATCACATTTTTCAAACCAAAAGTTTACCTTGTATTTTACCTGAGCAGGTGAGTTGAACAGACTTGTAAGGTAAGCTTGTGTTTCTAGTTGAGTTTGAAGTTCCACAGTCCATGAGACCAGACTCATTGCCTTTACACTGGAACTTTCTGGCCCACACTGAAGCATTGGCCTCCCCATAGAGCGCCCCCTGGAGGACTGAAGGACGCCCACAGCCAAGGTGTCTACAGACCACCTCTGCATCCTGCTGGTCAAAGTCACCTTCATACACTGAGACCCACGACTCATCAGACCTCACCTCCACCCTGCCTGAACACAAAGTCGTCCCATTCACCAACCTCACAGACCCTGGAGAGAGAGAGAGAGAGATGCATCATGTATAATGGTATTGTGCATAATGCCCAATCAGAACGTAACATGTTGCTTAATAATAATAACAATCCACTAGTGTTATAATTATAAACAAGTAATGGCTCTGAATCGTTCAACTGATCAGGGACAGAGTTTCCTGTGGCTTTGTCAGACATTACTGTAGTTGAAGTAGCAGTTTATTACCTGAACAGTTCACCTCCAGAACGTACAAAGAAGTGGAAGACATCTTTTTCCCACAGTCACTCAGAGAAGGCTCTGACCCGACACAATGAGGTGCAATCCTCCATGACGGTTGATGTGTAACACTAGAACTCCTCTCTGTTGAAACAGCAGAGCCACAAGCAAGTTGTCTACACACTACAGATGAGGACTGCAGGTTCCAGTGAGACCAACCATCCACTGGTCTCCACTCTCCCTGGTGTTTCATCTCCAGTATACCAGCACAGGTACTGGTTCCTCCTGTCAACCTGACATCATCTGACTCTGTAGAGAACAAGAGAGTAAACAAAATAATCAATAAAATGGTGAGATGATCTGCTGCATCCATTATCAAGTACATGGCAATATACTATTTTGTTTTCCACAGACTTGAATGGAAATTGGGGGAGGAGTTAACATGCACACAAAGGTGTTGCGGTCAGCACTGGGAAGGGGAAAAAAGGAACAACAGCACCCAAAAGGTGTTTTTTTACCTGAGCAGGTTAGTTCAACAGACTTGTCCGATGAGCAGGTGTTTCTGGTTGAGTTTGAGACTCTACAGTCCTGGAGAGCAGACTCAGTGCCTTTACACTGAAACTCTTTGGCCCACATTGGAGCCTTGACTTGTCCATAGAGCGCCACCTTGAGGGATGAAGAAGCTCTGCAGTCGAGTTCCCTACAGACAACCTCTGCATCCTGCTGGTCAAAGTCACCTTCACACAGTGAGGCCCACGACTCATTAGACTTCACCTCCACTCTGCCTGAACACAAAGTAGGACCATCCACCAACCTCACTGACTCTGGAGGGGGAGAGAGATTACACAAATATGTTAGTGATCTACAAGACAGTGTATGTGTGCGTTATGGATGCAAATTGAATCTGATCACAAGGACTGCTGTCATTGTGTTACCTGAACAGTTCACAGTGGGTTTGCCTGTAATCAAACCTTTCTGTGTGACATGATTCTCCATTATGACACAGTGGCTCAGTGAGGACTCAGACCCAACACAGTAAGGTGTAATCCTCCACACAGGATGTTGTGTGAAGCCAGAACTCCTTTCTGTTGACACGGCAGAGCCACAGTTCAACTGTCTGCACACTACAGATGAGGACTTCAGGTTCCAGTGAGACCCACCGTCCACTGATCTCCACTTTCCCTGGTGTTTTATTTCCAGTATACCAGAACAGTGACTGTTTCCTCCGACCAACCTGACTTCATCAACCACTGTAAAGACACAAGTGAGTAAACATTTAAACAGTAATATTACTATCGGTATAAGAAAACATATTATTCCAGGGTGTAGCTTGTGTTTAACCTGAGCAGTTGAGTCCAACAGTCTTGTCAGGTGAACAGGTATTATTAGTGGAGTTTGAGGTTCCACAGGCCATGAGAACAGACTCAGTGCCTTCACATTGGAACTCTTTGGCCCACATTGGAGTGTTCACTTTGCCATATAGCGCCCCCTGGATGAGAGAAGGAGCACCACATCCGAGCTCCTTACAGACCACCTTTGCATCCTGCCGGTCAAAGTCACTTTCACAAACTGAGACCCAAGACTCATTAGACTTCACCTCCACTCTGCCAGAACACACAGTAGGACCATCCACCAACCTCACAGAGTCTGGAGAGAGAGAGAGAGAGAGAGAGAGAGAGAGAGAGAGAGAGAGAGAGAGAGAGAGAGAGAGAGAGAGAGAGAGAGAGAGAGAGAGAGAGAGAGAGAGAGAGAGAGAGAGAGAGAGAGAGAGAGACTTCACATGAAGAGGAATGGCATATTTTGAAATAGCATATTGATATAACACAACATTTTCATTGTTAATACACATATACTGTCTTTCTTCTTTCTTTTTTACCTGAGCAGTTGAGTTTCAGTGTATGAGTGGAATTATAGGACTTTACAGGTCCACACTCCATCAGCGAAGACTCAGAGCCAACACAGGAAGATGGAATCACCCATCCTGGCTGACGTGTAGAACTAGAAGTAAACTCTGTTGAAAGAGCAGATCCACAATCCAACTGTCTACACACTACAGATGATGACATCCTGTTCCAGTCAAACCAAGCCAGCGCTGGTCTCCACTCTCCCTGGTGTTTCATCTCCAGTATACCATTACAGTTACTGGTTCCTCCAGACAACCTGACATCTTCAGACTCTGTAGAGAGAGAGCAATAAGCAGTAAAAACCTATTACATTCATTACAACAACCTTGATAATGCAATATAGAACATCAGGCTCAGTTTGGTTCACCTATTGAGTTGTGAGTTGGTTTAAGTTGGAGAGCTGAGGAGAAACATAAGGATTTAATTAGTTACACTCTAATGTTAATGTGAAAATGAATGGAGGTATGTAGATGCATTTACAGTGTAATCAGAATTTACAATACATTTTACAATATACAATGTAAGCACTAAAACTGTAATACATTAGGCATCCTATATAAGTCACTTCAGCAAGTACTATGGGTTGGTATGTAATACAAGTGCTATGGGCTGAGATGGAGTCTGAAGAGGTGTGTTTTCAGACTGCGGCGGAAGATAGGTAGTGAGTTTGTGGTTCTGATTGCAGTTGGAAGTGCATTCCATAGTTTTGGAGCCAGGAGGGAGAAGAGCTTGGGGCGTGTGGAGCATTGTCCAGGAGGTTTTAGTGGGGGTACTGCCAGCTTCCCAGTGTCGGCTGATTGGAGTGCACAGGAGGGCTTGTAGGGTTTTATGAGGCCACTGAGATATGGTGGAGTCAAAACTTTGGTTGCTTTGAATGCAAGTGTGAGAGTTTCTACCGTGCAGCGACCGGGAGCCAATGGAGGGCATGGAGAAGCAGAGTGACATGTGAGAATTTTGGCGGGTTAAGGACCAGTCTCTACTCACGGCAGGCACTGTGTTGGTTCTCACAGTCACATCTCCATGACAATGGAATGCATGTGTCTTTCTGACAAACAAACTGAAGAGGGAGACAGAGGTTTAGGTTGAAGACCTAAATGTTACCCAAACAACCCAATGGTACCCAAACATTATACAGGTATATAACATTATATATAACAACATAGACGGATCAAGAAATTATGGGCCCCTGGGCTGCCGCCAGCCAAATATAATAATATAATATAATAATAATATAATAATAAACACCGAAAATAACTAAGACAAATAAATGCAAAATGTTTAAACACTTGCAGTAATTTACCGTATCATGATGGTTTAAGACTTTTGGGGTTATTTTATTGACACAAAAAGGACAGTATGTGCCACTTTTATACCCTGTTATCAGGGGCCCCTGGGCCTGGGCCCAATGTGCCCGTTGGATAATGCTTCCCTGTATAACAATTATATACTGTATAACCAACCACCATCTGAAATTATGTTGTACCAGGGACCCCTCACGAGTAAAGATGTTAGATAAAAAATAAAATACGTTCGAATTTTTCACCAAATTTTCACAATATTTCCTAGATAGCAGATCAGTGCCATGCTAGGAGCTTGTAGATACTGCTATTTGTTAATAGCTAAAGTATAACAGACACCTGAATGGGATAAAGTCAGACAGTGTAAGTGAAGCTGAGGTGAATCACCTGGCTGGCAGTGCAGTTATTGGACATGCACTGCTTGTTGTCAGCTGACAAGTCAGAGTCGGTGGCACAGGAACAGTTGTATCCTCCTCCAGGTGAGAGCAGACACAGGTGACTGCAGCCTCCATTGTTGATCTGACACGGATGACCAGACACTGCAGGGTGGAGAAAACATGATGCAACACATGTAAGGAACATGAGAACACACACCTATAGACCTGCGCAGTGACGTCACCGCCCCGGTTCCAGAAGTGTTTTCCCCATTCCGTCATTTTTCTCATAGACTTTTCGAAAATAATTCATATAAAGACGATTACAATGCGGATAAAGCCAACTCGGGTCGTGACAAATCATGACGACACGCAATCTTTTGGGACGATCAAATAATTTCTAAGATGAAAAACGAAACGAAAAGTGCTGTATCCTGCCGTTTTCTACTTCTTGCTAATATGATGATATTTTGTGTGTCATCATGATTAGTCACGACCCGAGTTGGCTTTGTCCGCGGCGAAATCGTCTTTATATGAATTATTTTCGAAAAGTCTATGAGAAAAATGAATGGGGAAAACACTAGTAGAAACGGGGCGGTGACGTCACTGTGCAGGTCTATATATCTATATGTTATATGTGCTTTATAAACCTGTTTTAACCTAGAGAAACGCCAATGTGTGTACTGTAAGTAAATATTATAAAGAACACTTGTGTATTCATAATGAAAACAGCTGTTCTACCAGTTCACAACACATCCTGCCACGATGCATTGTAAAAGTAAAAAATCTGTTACATGCTAAATTTATTCAGTTATTTTATTTTTATCTATTTATCCATTTTCCTTGCATCATGTAGGCAAGGGGGGGGCACCACTAAACCAACAGCATTTCATCATTGAAAACAGAAAACTCTCTAAGTCAGAGCTTTAGCTTTATGCATGCTGCGTGTCTGTTGCAACTTCGACAACAACTGATGCTATTATTGATGCTTAATAAATAAAGTCCTGTAACCAAAAATGGTATGGGTGTGGCTTCTGCGCCCATACCATTTTCTCATGCCCCCCCCGGATAGGGAAATTACATCCGCCGCTGTTGGCATTATTACATTACGAACACCACCATGTTGGTTATACAGTAAAACACATATCAATGAATACAACAATACAGAACAAATAAAAATGAAACATAATGAAGAGTAATAATGAGAGTTACAGCAGGTGGTACAGACCCTCAGGTTGTCTAGAGTGGTGGTAGATGTGGATGTCATATGGAAGGATCAGGTTACTGATGACTGTGGTGTTGTTGATACCATTAGTCTTGTTGGCTCTGTAGATGGAACTGGTCCTCCAGTCTGTCCAGTAAATGTGATCCTCAAACACAGCAATAGAGTCGATGTTCTCCTGACTCACAACTACAGACACACAGAAGAACCCCAAATAAAGAATTATGAAATGCACAAAGTCTTACAAATACTGCTTTAAAGGGATAGTTCAGATTTTTTTAAGTTAAGCTACGGTATATGGAATACTACCATAATTATAGTGGTGTCAACTAGGGATGGGCAGATATATCAGCCATAGAGATATTATCGGCCGATAAATGCTTTGAAAATGAATATCGGAAAATATCGGTATCAGGAAAATTATTATAAAAATATCACTATTTTTGTTTTTTTGAAGAATCGGTAAAACACCAACCACAGATGTATAGATCCACACAATCATGAAAAAAATAAAAACGGGACCTTCCTCCAATTATGATGGAGTGAGGCAGGCCTTGGTGCACATGCTGTTGGTCTGTTGGGAGTTTTACAAATCACACAAATCACTGAATGCTCAAATTATTCATTAATTTCCATGATTTTGTCATGGAAATGAATGAATAATTTGAGCATTCAGTGACTTGTGTGATGCATATATCGATATCGGTTGAACATATCAGTATCGGGAATTAGGATTTGGACAATATCTGGTTATCAGATATGGGTAAAAAAGTCAATATCAGACATCTCTAGTGTCAACCATGTTAATTGAGTCCCGATTAGGAGTTCAGCTCTGGTTTTTGGTGAATTAACACAAAGACTGCTTCCCTCATCGGATGGTGCAGACCATCATTATAATCCAAATAGATTTTGATGAGCTGCACCATCATATCAGCTTTATTATTGATATTAAACTGGATCTTTGTTTTCATCTTCTTGTTTGTGCTCGACTCCCCGTCTTTAAGTAGTTCTGGTCATTTTGTGGGGGTCACTGGGGCAACGCATTACAAATAAATGATTCCAAAAAATGAACGTAATTTGTATCTTTATCCTATTTCTAAAATACTAGCACATGCTT
>CM076975.1:43549853-43692353 GCA_039105355.1 Benthosema pterotum | reverse complement strand
AGGTAGACTGCATGGTTGAATCTGCCCTGTGTGAACGCAGCATAACCCTAAACACCAGCAGAAGCCTGGTAGTCTGGATGCCACTCTGACCCCAGGAATGTGGAACTATCAATCTCACATTGTTGTCATTTAGACACACACACATTCTCACTAAGAAACTACAATTATCCTTCCAACTCAACAGGCTGTGGAATACTGTTGCATCATGATCACAAAGCATTGCGAACTTTTAGACCGGCTATTTTGAAATGACTGAAATGTCCCTAGGTCTAGAGCCTAGAGCCCTGTGTGGGACTGATTATTCCCTCCCACTCCTGTCCGCTCCCGCTAGATTTCTGTCCATTCCCTCCTGCTCCTGCAATGATTCTGATTTTTGACCGCCCATGATGATCGGCTGTCCGCCACTCCCTCCCGCAACAAAAAAAGATGTCCCATCATTTAGTCCCGCAACATCCTGCATTTTTATCGATTAGTCCCACTAAAGCTAGAAAATTTACACTGAGTAAAGACAAGCCTATAGTATTTGTACTCATCTAGTCCAGTGTTCTGTTTCACGTTGTTTGCTGAGTGACCATGTCTAACGCAGCAGACGCACACAGGGAAAAGCAAAGAGGCAGGGAATCCATCCCAAGGAATGAGGAAAACAAACTCCTCTATCAAGTCGATTAGGCAATAATGAATGTGGAATGACAGGTGTGCGCGCGCGTCTGTTGTCTGCGTGGTGCGCTCTTTCATGCGCTTTGCTTTGAGAACATGCCTGACCATTGTCGAGCACAGTATGGAATGTTCTCCTCAGACATGCATATTTTGGTATGCAATGCATCATCATGTGGTTAATTGCGGGAGTATGCAGGATTTCGCGGGTCCCGCTTATTTTATCTTGACCGCCCCTCTCCCTCCCGCAGGCATTTTCATGCCGCCCACGTCGCAACATTTTGCGTTGGGTCCCACGGGCGCTGTGGGCTCCCGTTCCCGATGCTGGCCTCTAGTAGAGCAGGTCGTCCGATGGTCGGTGTGTGAGTGCGTGTGCGTGCGTGCAGACATATGGTCATTTTTCAGTCTTTACTCACAACAATCTGCAGGTTCGTCTGACCGGTCCCCACAGTCATCTACTGTGTCACATTTCCATGACAATGGAATGCACTTGTAGTTCTGACATATAAACTGAAGGGGGAGACAGAGGATTCTGTTTAGAATCAATAATTAGTTCACATAACTTAGTGGCAACGCAAAAATACATTATTAAAAAACAATATCCTACTTTTCTTTTTTAAATGAGTTGGTAAACAGTGAGGCAGAAGTAGTTTGAGGTGAACAAAGAAGGGGCCAGACCAGAGATGTTTTTTAATCCCATGATTTTGCAAGCCATTTTTTCAACCAGTGACACTATACCTAATTGTGATCCTGGGCTCTACACACCCTCCGCCAACCTGGGGAAGAATACTTCCTTCCAAGCAGTCCAAGCTTTTTCACCTGGTTCTGTTTAGAAGGAACACGTTATTCCATCCAGCCCAGGATTACAGCATGTTTTTGTGAGGGTAACTACACTAGGGGATACGGGAAGAACATGTGAGGGTATCTACCCTAGGGGACATGGGGAGAACATGTGAGGGTATCTACCCTAGGGGACACGGGGAGAACATGTGAGGGTATCTACCCTAGGGGACACGGGGAGAACATGTGAGGGTATCTACCCTAGGGGACACGGGGAGAACATGTGAGGGTATCTACCCTAGGGGACACAGGGAGAACATGCAAATTCCACACAGAAAGGCACTTTCGCCAACCCCACCTAAGGTATGGGCACTGATGACGCGGAGAAGAGACACGCCAGCACCAGTGAGTTGATTTGGGGCAGCTACATGCAAGGTTTCACCTTCACAACATGGACAGGTGATGAAATTAGCACATGTGCTAACACAAATGCATCTTTGGTGCATTTACACTATATAGCGCCTTTAGGAGGCAATTAGGGGTCGAGTGTTTTGCTCAGGTGCACATTGACGCCAACTGCGGGGGAGCCTGGGTTCGAACCAGTTGCCATCCGGCTACCCCTGAGCCACTGCTGCCCCCAATACTGCTGTGCAATGAGCAATGTGATTGTTATGTCCATATCAAATAAGTACAGAAACATAAGGTCATGTTGCTGGCTTCCATTGACAATGAAAGGTAGACTGCATGGTTGAATCTGCCCTGTGTGAACTGTGAACGCAGCATAACCCTAAACACCAGCAGAAGCCTGGTAGTCTGGATGCCACTCTGACCCCAGGAATGTGGAACTATCAATCTCACATTGTTGTCATTTAGTCACACACACATTCTCACTAAGAAACTACAATTATCCTTCCAACTCAACAGGCTGTGGAATACTGTTGCATCATGATCACAAAGCAAATTCACATGCAAATTCCACACAGAAAGCCGCTTTCGCCAACCCCACCTAAGGTATGGGCACTGATGACGCGGAGGAGGAGACACGCCAGCACCCACAGTATCCCTAGTGGAAATCGAACCCAGGACCTTCTAGTTGTGAAGCGACAGCACTAACCACCATTCACCGTGCCTCCTACCAGAATCATTTTTATTTGATTGCTTTCAAACATGTAACAATTTCCTGATGATCTAATAACTTCCACAATGATCTTATTTAATCGATTCATATCCCCCGTCTTTAAGTGTTTGGTGGAATATAAATAAATAAATTAAGTGGAAATGTAGTAATGTAACACAAGGGAAGCTGAGGTGAATCACCTGGCTGGCAGTGCAGTTTTTGAACATGCACTGCTTGTTGTCAGCTGACCAGTAGTGGTTGGTAGGACAGGAACAGTTGTATCCTCCTCCAGGTGAGAGCAGACACAGGAGACTGCAGCCTCCATTGTTGGTCTGACATGGATGACCAGACACTGCAGGGTGGAGAAAACATGTAGGGAATATGAGAACACACAACTATATACATTTCACAGCAGTGCTTTATAAACGTGTTTTAGTCAAGAAACACACAGACACTCTATGTATGTGCATAGAAAAAAAATACCACAATATAAACGATGAAGGACGGCTCCACTGCCAACATAGCGTTGCATCTGAGCATCTGTATTATGAATAATTATGAATTGCATATTTGTTTTACTATTTTCTAGTCCTGCTGTATGAACACAAGGCTGCTGTATTTTATACGTCATACAGCTATAAACTACACTGGTTCATCCTGATGTTCTGATCAACTGTATCAAGTTTTTCAGTAAAATTCCGGTAAGAGTAACGTGCGGAATATAACATCACAGTCACTGTACTGCAGTCTACTCCAACGTAGACTGCAGTATGCTAGACATACTTTTATTAAACCCACATATAGAAAGCTCAGGTTGCTGAAAGTGTTTTCAAAAGGCAGTCAGTGGAGCAAATTGCATTGATGTTGTCAGA
Organism: Benthosema pterotum; assembly: GCA_039105355.1. Lineage (NCBI taxonomy): Eukaryota > Metazoa > Chordata > Actinopteri > Myctophiformes > Myctophidae > Benthosema > Benthosema pterotum. The sequence continues at coordinate 43,688,930 of CM076975.1, read as the reverse complement.
ACACAAAGCTGATGCTGACACAACACACCCAGTGGAGTCTCCCTGTAACAGTCATAAGACATAATGAAGAGTAATAATGAGTTACAGCAGGTGGTACAGACCCTCAGGTTGTCTAGAGTGGTGGTAGATGTGGATGTCCCATGGAGAGATCAGGTTACTGATGACTGTGGTCTTGTTGATACCATTAGTCTTGTTGGCTCTGTAGATGGATCTGGTCCTCAGGTCTGTCCAGTAAATGTGATCCTCAAACACAGCAATAGACCTGATGTTCTCCTGACTCACAACTACAGACACACAGAATGCCAAATAAAAAGTCACTGTTGTAATATGCAAATGCTAGTATTTCCAAAAACTGCTTCAACATAAATCAGTACAATAATGTGAATAACATGTGTAATAACTCTGTGTGTGTGTGTGTGTGTGTGTGTGTGTGTGTGTGTGTGTGTGTGTGTGTGTGTGTGTGTGTGTGTGTGTGTGTGTGTGTGTGTGTGTGTGTGTGTGTGTGTGTGTAAACCTTTCTGTCTGTTGGTTCCATCCAGGTTGGCAAACTCAATGTATTTATCATCGTTGGTCCAATAGATGTGATCATTGATGTAGTCTAATGTCAGGCCTGTGGGCTTGGAGATCTTCTCCTTCACGATGACTGTCCTGTTGGTGCCGTCCATCCCCATCCTTCCTATGTGGGGGTTGTTGTTGTTGTCACCCACGTCTGACCAGTACAAGTATCTGTCAGGGAGACACTGTGGTCACTATTCACAACTAATCACACATAGTGGGAATACAATATGATGGACGGACGGATGTAAAAAAAAAAAAAAAAAAAAACACAATTAAATTGTTAATCACAGTAATTTCTATGACAATGACTCATCCACTTAAAAGTGTAAACAGCTCTATTCACAGGATGGTTGATAAATCCAGTGTTTGGTTCATGATGTCACCACAGTGTTCTTACCCATTGCAAACATCCACAGCTATGAAGCATGGATGGTCCAGGTCAGTGTTGAGCAGGACTGTAGGGTACGACCCGTTTAGTTTGGACACACCTATGGTGTGATGCTCAGGGTCACACCAATAGAGGTTTCCTCCTATCCAATCAACAGCCACATCCTGTGCTGTGATGTTCACTGTGTTGTGAATGACCTGTTAATGAATACATTCACTCTGAATATACTCACCATGAATTCATTCTTACATTAAAGCAATGTGTCAAAGTATGGGCTGTATGGGAGGTGTGTGCGCGCGTGTGTGTGTCTTTTAGAAGGTATTGGAATCAAGAGTAATTTAAATTATTATGTTATATATTATATTATTATTATTTCCCCCTCAACACCACCTGCACAACAACACAATCTGTTTATCCAGCTCCTGAATGCAATTCATTAATTCAACACCAAATGCAATGATATAATATTCCACATTGTAGTTTATATTAAATAATTAAATTTAGATATCTACTTTTAATATCAACACCCCCCCCCCCACACACACACACACACACACACCAAGTATCCTTCATTCATCTTCATAGTTGTCGTTGTCACTCTGACCTGGACGTCACTGCCGTTGATGTACATGACACTGATCATGTTGCGTTGGGGGAACCGTTGTGTCATCTCTACCCAGTAGATCTTCTGCTGCTGATAGTCAAAGTCCAGAGAGAATGCATCCTCCAAGTCCTGTCACAGCACAGCAGTTGTGTTAGTATCAGACTGGAATACATTCCAGCATGTCAAAAGCAGTGTGTGTATAATATTGTATAGGATTACATAGGATGTGTTGTTATTATGTCCAATGGTTTTCACCTGTTTGATCACTGTGGAGCTGGAGCCGTTCAAGCTGATCCTCATCAGGTTGTCTCTGTTGGCTAAGATGAGGAAGGGCTCCACCTCTGGAGAAAGTCAGACATTACACTTCACTTGGTTTATTTTAGAAATATACACAAATAAACCCCAAAGCAAGCAAGCCAGCCAGCCAGCCAGCCAGCCAGCCCGACCGCCCGACCGACCGACCTGTGGTATCATGTGATGGTGGTTTAGCCTGAAGAGCTGAGGAGAAAAACATAATCTAAATGAGCTTCAGTGTAACAACAGCTGGTATTGGTTTAATTGCGGTTTATATGTTGACATACACCAGAAAGATCTCCTTTGTCCAAACACATAGCGCTGCTATTTTTGCCACAGGATGGAAATGAGTTCTACACTTTATATGGAAGAAAATGAAAATATCTGGCAAGCAATAGTTTGTTGTAAATTAACAGGTTGGCCGAGGCTCACTGTTGTGGCTGAAAATGATCCCCAATAGATCACTCATGCCGGCAGGCTAAGCCTGGGAGTTAAACTGTATGACGCGCAACACAATAGACTAAAACACCAATGATAAAAACGATTCAAACAAGGAAACAAGTTCATACTGTTTATATAGATCAGTGCACCAAATCATTACAATCATTAGTCAATTCAATAAATACAATCGTAATAAATATGTGCAAAGACTACAAACAGTGAGGAATATACTATAGAATCAAATTATCAAAAGTGCAAAGTGCTAAAGTGCGTACGGTCAACAAATTATGTAGCCTCCCAGCTCACCCTGCCTCCAGGAACCAAAGCCATCCATGGAGTGAGCTGGGAATGACCATGCACTTGTAAGCTATGGTGGCCACCCACAGAGGTGCTTCAACCAATCAATGAAGCCCTGCGGCGCGCACCTCACCAACCCAGTGAATATGTATGTAATCTATAAATCATGTCATTTTGGCTCCTACATTCCGGCCCCTAATTAAGGCTGGGCATTAATTACAACCACTTAACATGTAGGAGCTCGAAATTAACCTTAGCAAAATACAAGAAATAGTAAAAATAGAAAATTCAATGCAATTCTATGCAAATAGTCAATCATCATAATGCATCATTATTTCTCGAATAGGATCTTCGTTCATCCATATTCTCCTCTCCATCTGCAAAACAGGGAAATAAAGAGAGTTCAAAGAGCTCAACAGCTCCAAACAAGAAAGGATCCATGGAGCGTGGGTGCTCCAAGTGAGACTTCAAGGCCCCTCTGCTTCCTGAAGCCACGTCAATCTGCATCACCTCTCTGCATACTGCAGCCTCCGTGGTCTGCATGCTTTCACGTAGTTTCTCTTCATCTGGCTGCGCAAGAAGCCTCCTGCTCTGAGCCAGGTCCAACATCTTCCTGACCCCAAGAAGCCAACTGACCACTTCTCCCAACCAGAACCAAGGCGGGATGCAACTGGTAAACGGCACGTTTTTCTCTGCATGAACTGCCCTCATGGAGACGTCTTTCGGAGAGACCTGCACAGAACGAGCGGATAGGTCTCGAGACTCCATTTCAGCTTGCACCGAACTGTTGGACGACAAGGGTTCCACACCAGTTCCACTGTCTGCCAAGCTCCTGCACACACAGAGCTCCTCAGTGAGATGAGGCTTGTAGAGCCAGGCTACCCATTGCTGGGCAGCAGTTATAGGCAACGCCTCACCTCTGCATGTCTGATCTTCACTGAGATGAAGTTCCTGGTGCCGGGCTGCCCATTGCTGGACAGCACTTATCGACAAAACCTCACCCCAGCTCGGCTTAGCTCTGCGTATGCCTTGCAGATGTTTCTCAGTGCCCAGCACCACAGGTCCAATAAATCCTGTGTGATCTTCCTCGAGATGAAGCTCTAAGCGCCGGGCTGCCCATTGCTGGACAGCACTTATCGGCAACGCCTCATCCCAGCCTAACTGATGTCTGCACTGTGTTTCCTTGGTACTGCACAACGCAGGTGTGGTGAAACCTGTGGGATGTCCAGCCACCTTCTTGTTCCGTCTATGGACACCAACCACCTGAACAGACCTTGTGACAGACCCTGTGCTGCCTTCTGTCGTCGATCCAAGTTGTTCATCCTTCGTGCATTCGGGGACGCCTGACTTCGTCTGCTGCTCCCACAGCTCGTCAACTCTGGCAACTGCAATCCGGTTCACAGTGACAGGATTCACATCTGTGTTGTGAAATCTGCCGCCTCCTCCAAGGGGACCATTCACGGTCCAACCCAACATTGTTCTGACCGCGTAAGGACCACCACCAACACTCCTAACCACCTCCCATGGCTCTAGAGCCTCAGGAACATTGGTGCCAATAAGAAGATCCACCCCCGAGTCGATCTCTGTGATCTTGAGGTGTTCAAGATGCGGCCATTTCCGCAAGTCTTCCTGCCTCGGGATGTTACCTTGATGTACAGGCATGCTCTCCTGCGTGTAGACTGCAGGTAGCTCACAGAAAACATCTGTGTCCAGCCCAGCTACCTCCAAATCCAACACAACCCTGCTACTGACCACCTTCTCCTGACCCATTGTCCTTAGGAGGATGTCAGTCTTCTTTCCTGAGAGTTTCAGCCTGTCCATGAGCCCCTCCGTGCAGAATGAAGCGGAGCTCCCAGGATCAAGAAAAGCATAGGTCACCAACATCTGACCTTTCTTGGACTTCACCGAACGGGAAGTATGGCAAGAGTGCAGTCAGACTCTCCGGCCCCAGTAAGACCACTGGACTGCACTGTGATCAAAGTGTTCTCCTCTGTCGTCTCCAATTCTTCTGGCGCTTGCACTGGACTCTGCTCTTCAGGGTAGACATGCAACAAGGTAGGATGCCTCTCACCGCACACTTTGCACACCAGACGTGCATTGCATTCACGGCTTCTGTGCCCAATGCACATACATCCAAAACACAACCCTTTTTCTCTCAAGAAGGACATCTTCTCATCATGCGTCTTCCTTTCCAATAGACGACATGTGTCCAAGGAATGCCCAGCTCCACAAAGCAAGCAAGTTTTGACAACAAGGCCAAGCTCTTTCTTCGGTTCGGTGTCAACCCTTTTGTCGACTGTAGCGACAGTAGTCGCAAAGCTACTTCTGTTTACTTCTGCAAAGTACTGAGGTTTAGCAGGCTTCACTTCTTTCTTCGACACTGTAGGGGTAGAATCCTGGATATCCCCAAACAGTGGGTCGCTCGCAATCTTCACCTGCCATTCAATGAATTCAACGATATCACCAAACGTGGCTCTGCGATGGTTCGTCTCCTGCAAGCTACAAGCGACATCTCTCCACTTCTCCCTGAGTTTGTAGGGCAACTTCTTGACAACAGCCTGCATGTTAGCAGGAACATCCAACTCGTATGTGGATTCAAACTCCCCAAGAGCATTAAAGCAGGACCGCAGCAAAAAGCTGTAGGACTGAAGCGCATCCACATCCTCGGACTTTATCACTGGCCACAAGAACACCTTGTTCATGTATGCAGAGGTGATCTTCAATGAGTTGCCGAAATGCTCTTGCAGCAAGGATTTGGCTGTGGCATAGCCAGTTTCAGAGGACATATGAAGACAACTACGAACCATGTCTCTGGGCTTCCCTTTCGTGTACTGCTCGAGAAAGTACAAGCAGTCCTTGGCGCTGTGAGTTTTCTCCTCGATGCAGTGTTCAAAGGCTCTCATAAAGGTTTGGTACTCCAAAGGATCACCATCAAAGGTTTGCATGTCACGTCGTGGAAGAAAAAACAAAGACTGTTGTTGAGCAAGTAAAGAGGTTATCTTGTTCTGCTCCTTTAAGACAGAGATCAACTGATCATTATTGTAGTTGTTCTGGACTAAAGGTGAAGGTTGTTGTGACTGCAACTGCGACTGAGGACGAACTTGAGGATCGGGCCATCCACTTTGCCACACTGTAGCTGCCTCAGGCCTTGGCTGCGATTGCAACCCTAGAGAAGTCACCTTAGGCTGAGCATCCAAAGAGGGAAGACGTGTCTGCTCAGGTTGAGCATCCAGGAACTGTGAACATGGCTGCTGTTCACCTGACATGTACTGAGATGGCTGCCATACTCGCTGCTGCCTCGTGTTCTTCACCAACATAGCTCGAGAATCAAGCAAAGATGGACGTGCGGCTGACTGCTTATGCCGTGCATCAAGTAGATGTGAACGTGACTGTGGTTCACCCATTACAACATGCTGAGAAGAGTGCCCCCCTGACGGAGGAACAAAGGTTTCAGCATCAGGATCCAATGGTTGAGAAAGCTTCTCTCTCCCTTTCTCAACATAAGAATTCATCCCATCTGACCTACTGGCTGAAGAACAAGACACCTGAGAGGAGGCCTTCAAGACGTTGAGCTTAGCTGCTGATGCCTCTATCTCTGCTTCCAACTCTAGCTGTTCTTTCCTTCTTTTTAGTTGTGCCTCTTGCTCTTCACGAGCTCTTCTGAGCTGTTCTAGAGCCTGTCTGGACTGTGCCTCTTGCTCTTCTAGAGCCCTTCTGGACTGCGCCTCTTGCTCTTCTAGAGCCTGTCTCTCTTTGAGCTTCTTCTGGCGAGCGAGAAGAGCTGCCATGTCTGCTTCTATCAGGCGTGCGGATGCAGCAGAAGAAGTAGTGGACCTACACTTACTACCTGCAGTGCTTCTTTTCTTTGATGGCTCAACTGACACATTAGAGATACTATCATCAGGGTTAACATCATCAATGACTGAAGCTGCCACCACACCCCCACGGTCATCTGGAACACAGGAAGCATTTGGGTTATTCACTGCATTAGATGTTTCAACAAGATGTGGGGGTATATACACAGGTATAATAGCCTCTTCATGTAACTGCGCTGTACTTTGAATGGAAAGATTTTGAGAGAGCCATTTGTTTGCATTTTCAGTAAAATCAACTTTGCGTTTTTGTATGTCTGAAAACCAATTGTTTTGTCTCTCTTGTTCCTCTGGGGGAAGCAATGGAATAACTGCATCATGGAGATGGCTTGCTTCATCGTACAGAGCAGATACATTGAAAAGATTAAACTGGACAGCCTTTGCATTTTCAGAGCTTTGCATGAGGTCATTAATTGCTTTTACAAGTCGTTCAATTTTGTTAACCTTAGCTTTGCGTTCGTTTTGAAGTTGTTCAATTTTGTTTGATAGTGCCTTTGCAGTGAGAGTTGATTGCCGTTTTGTCTCGTTTGCACTGGTAGTAGAACCTGGCCTTGATGAACTAGACATTTTGAATTTGCATTAAAATGATCAAAGTCAAAATCATTTGCATCCAAATCGAAATCCAAAATACACCGCAACAGCCCTAGTAGTATGTGCGTGTATGTGTGTGAATGTGTGGCTATTGTTCCCCACTAAACTGCCTAACGACCCGTAAACTACCGAATGCAGACCCTGTGTCTTCAGCACTTATGTGCCTATATATCTCTATAAGAGACGGCACCCCTGGGCCACCCGTTCCACGGGTTTTAGAATGCGGGCCGAACCCGTTCATGCACATGAAAAACAACAAACAATAGCCCACAGCCAAAGCTATAGGCTAAAGCCACTTTGCCTATAGGGGAACAATAGAGTGTGTGTGTGTGCGTGCAACAAGTGTGTGTTTGGGGCGGGCCGCCGCTATGCGAACGCAACGTGGACTCGAAAAGCAAATGGATTAAACAATAGACGAGTGCAACCTTATTGCCGCAGTGCACGTCTGTGCGCGATTCATTGTTTGAACGCCGCGGGGAACCAGGTAGGTTAAACACCCGACACCAATAGCGATCCAGATCGATACAAATTTGTTGACAATGTTGTGGCTGAAAATGATCCCCAATAGATCACTCATGCCGGCAGGCTAAGCCTGGGAGTTAAACAAACTGTATGACGCGCAACACAATAGACTAAAACACCAATGATAAAAACGATTCAAACAAGGAAATAAGTTCATACTGTTTATATAGATCAGTGCACCAAATCATTACAATCATTAGTCAATTCAATAAATACAATCGTAATAAACATGTGCAAAGTCTACAAACAGTGAGGAATATACTATAGAATCAAATTATCAAAGTGCAAAGTGCTAAAGTGCGTACGGTCAACAAATTATGTAGCCTCCCAGCTCACCCTGCCTCCAGGAACCAAAGCCATCCATGGCGTGAGCTGGGAATGACCATGCACTTGTAAGCTATGGTGGCCACCCACAGAGGTGCTTCAACCAATGAATGAAGCCCTGATGCGGCGCGCACCTCACCAACCCAGTGAATATGTATGTAATCTATAAATCATGTCATTTTGGCTCCTACACTCACATTTACTACAGAGCACCAACCTGGAAGAACAATGTGACCTGAAAGAGAATAGTGTTAACTATCATAACCATAGAGTAAGAAAATACAGAGACGCAACTCTATGACAGCTCAGCTCAGCTTCCTGAAGCTTCAGTCTGACATTGTCCGCTGTCTGAGAGATTTCAAATGGGAGGGGATTATGGATAGCAGATTTTAATACACCAGATAAGTACCTACTTAAAATACGAGTGACGCCAAGATCGAAAAGTGGTATATGGTATGCCGCTAGTGCCTCAGCGGCATATGCCGGTGGCTCAGCGGCATATGCCGGTGGCATATGCCGGTGGCCTAGCGGCATATGCCTAACCCTAACCTAACCCTAACCCTAACCTAACCCTAAAACGAGCGGCATTTGCCGTTGGGAAATGGTATGTACCGGTGGAACACGAGCGGCATACCACTCTAGAACCGGCATATGGCGCTGAGCCACCGGCATATGCCGCTGAGGCACTAGCGGCATACCATATACCACTTTTCGATCTCGGCGCTACTGTAAAATACTGCTGCTAGCAGGCAAAAAGGAAAATAACCAACAACCAAAAGGTTGCTGAACAGAAACACACCCACAGAAGGAGAGAGGACAACCATTGTACAGAATATGAAATGGATAAACTTACTTTCTCCATCAGGAAATGTACAGGTAAATTCTACAGCTACTGGCTGAAATGGACGCTACACATGAGGATAGATATGATGTCATTGCTCTGATGTTTTTCTCTTTCTGTTCCTGCACTCACTTCCTGTCTGACCTGTTATTTCTATTTCTACTGAATAAGAACTGTAATCACTCATTAATCATAATGAGTCTCTTGGGACTGTTGGAATAACACCAGTGTAAAACCCACTAATGTAACATGTGATGTATAACAATGTATTGTGATTCCCGTCTGACCTTCCTGTTAAAAAACAAAAACAAAAAAACAATGAAAATAAAGTTAAAAAGGGGGGAGGGGATTAGAATTTCCCTCAACCAATCACACCATGCCTGCATCTGATGTCAAACCAGACGTTTGTTGTCAATCAAGTGTTAACATTTGTGTGAATAATGAATTCATGGACTGAGCAGGAGCAGCTGAACTCATAATATCACAGCAGCTACAACGAAGACAGACAGCCAAGGGATGATGGGATTATCATCTGTATAATCTACTCATCACAGCTCAAAGATACAACCTGTCACACATCTGTATAATCTACTCATCACAGCTCAAAGATACAACATGTCACACATCTGTATAATCTACTCATCACAGCTCAAAGATACAACATGTCACAGATCTGTATAATCTACTCATCACAGCTCAAAGATACAACATGTCACACATCTGTATAATCTACTCATCACAGCTCAAAGATACAACATGTCACACATCTGTATAATCTACTCATCACAGCTCAAAGATACAACCTGTCACACAAGGAATACATTACCCCATTACCAAATGGACCCTTGAGGGTCCCTTTGCTAAGAGGGGCTCCAGGGAAAATCTCCTGTGACTTCATACGTATGACAGGCACATTAAAATGGCGCCCCAAGGGATAAAATTATGAACTATTTTTGAACTAAAGAACCTATTATATGTGAAATGTTCAATTCTAGTTATAGAGGACAAGTATAATGTATTTATCTTTTTAATGCTTATTAGCCTGGGATACTTTTAAAGCATGAACCTTAAAGTCATGTCATCGCCACACTCAGGGTAATCATTGAACAGTCGATAGAGTGGAACTCTCCTGTCTATGTTAATTTCATAGATTTCGAAAAAGCCTTCGATAGTGTGGATCGGGAGACACTGTGGAGACTGATGGCGCACTATGGGATTCCTCCAAAACTGATAAACATCATCAAGAACACCTACCAGGGGATGCAATGCCATGTCCTCCATGAAGGATGCCTGTCAGAGCCCTTTAAGATCCTGACTGGAGTGCGGCAGGGATGTATGCTCTCGCCCTTTCTGTTCATCCTCGGTATAGACTGGATTATGACACAAACAACTACCAACTGCAGAACTGGAATACAGTGGAATCTGACTGAACAGCTGGAAGACCTGTATTTTGCAGATGACCTAGCACTGTTATCACATACACACCAACAGATGCAGGACAAATCATCTAAACTGGAGAATGCAGCTGCCTCACTTGGGCTCAAAATCAACTCATCTAAAACAAAAATAATGAGAATCAACAATAAAAACACCACCCCAATAAACATGGACCAAAATCAACTTGAAGAGGTAACCGGCTTTACTTATCTAGGAAGCATAGTAGCTGTGGACGGAGGAACGGAGGAGGATGTCGGTGCCAGAATTGGAAAAACAAGGATCATATTCAACGTCTTAAATAAAATCTGGAAAGCCAAAAACATATCACTTAAGCCCAAACTGCAAATATTCAACTCAAATGTCAAATCCACACTACTATACAGTTCTGAAACCTGAAATTAACCATCATACTCAACAAATTACAGACATTCTTCAACCGCTGCCTCCGACGCCTCCTAGGAGTTTTCTGGCCCAACACTGTTTCCAACGCCACCCTGTGGACCCTCACTAAACAAGACACCATAGAATCACAGATCAGGAGAAGGAAATGGACATGGATAGGACACACACTACGACGACACAATAAATCAATCACTAAACACTCACTAACATGGAACCCGCAAGGAAAGAGGAAGAGAGGAAGGCCTAGAACCACCTGGAGAAGAACCACGGAGCAGGAGATGAAAGCACAAGGACTGTCATGGCAACAACTAGACCGAAGGGGATGGAGAGCCTCATCAATGGCCTATGTTCTTCAGGGAATTCAAAGGCCTAATTATAATGAATCATTAATTTCATCTCACAAGACTCAAGAGAGCTCATTTCTCAGCACCAACCGTGGACAATACAGAACTGGAGCAAATAGAGAAGCAACAAGGATGTTTTACAGCATGTTAGGCTGCAGTATTTCATATTGAAATGATATACATTCGATATTTGAATAATTCGATATTCGTTCGAATCCACATGGTGTTTTAAAAGGAATATTCGAACGTAATTATTGGCCAATTCAGAATAGAGCTGTAGAACTCTTATTTGAACCACAAACACTAATACTTGACAGGGTGTGAATCTGGGGGTGTCCCAGGGGGACATCACTGGCAGTAGATAGAGACCTGTTTATCAAGTAGTCTAGCTAGCCTAGATGACAGCCAGAATTTAGGGTCTGCGTTGGTGGGGAGGGTTCTCATCCACCGTTCTGTTCACGTCCAGAAATCACTGGTACCACTACCACAGGGGTTTTCAACAGGTGGTCCGGGGACCACCAGTGGTCCTTAAGAAGGTTCCAGGTGGTCCCCAGGTTAAATGATGGAAAGTTGGTTAACCAGATGTAACTCTTGAGAGTGTAAAAATGAAACCAAATGGACCCGCAAGGGTGAAAAAGACTAACTGTCTGTGTGTCAGACACTTCACCTATTAGAGCAGGTCTGAAATACATTTCAGAGCTTAAATCGACAAGTAAATATGAAATAAATGCTTAAATATGTAGCTTGGTGTAATGCTAGAGACCCCAGAAGTTTTCTGCAAGGTGTGGCCAACCAGTCACAAACTAAGAGACACTGTTTTACTCTGTTACTGCAAAGACCCATATGGAAAATATTTTATAGGCAAACTCTTGAAAGTTCCACCTTAAATATAAGACCAGAGTTAATATAAGATCCATACTATTTCTTTGTAAAGTGAAACCTATATAAAACATATACAATTTGGTGATTCATGAGAATTATATACAACATTCAAAGAGATATGAGATCAGTTGTAATTTTTTTTTAAAGTGGAACATACCGTATATAATTTTGTAATTTATAGGAATAATATGACATGCAAAACCGACTTTCTTGTAAAATGGCTTGTATGAAAGATGCCACTTTCAACAGTTCACATCTAAGTTTTCTCCATTTGGGGAGACACATCACGCACGCACGCACGCACGCACGCACGCACACACACACACACACACACACACACACACACACACACACACACACACACACACACACACACACACACACACACACACACACACACACACACACACACACACACAACACACACACACACACACACACACACACACACACACACACACACACACACACACATTAATATGGAATGAATGTCTGTGCTAGAGTGTTATTGATGCTTATCATGTGAAAATCCCTTAAGAGCTGCATGAAAGCAGACAAAATGGTTCATTTGTTCAAGGTGCTTTACATAGATTGAGCACCAAATTCACACACACATTCATACACTGATGGCAGTGGAAACTATGCAAGGTATCTACTAGCACATCAGGAGCAATTAGGGTTCAGTGTCTTGCTTAAGGACACTTCGACACTAACTCTGGAGGAGCCAGGGATCAAACCGTCAACCATGTGGTTACCAGTGACTCTACCGCTGATCCACTGCCACCAAAGAGCCGCATGAGGCTTGTGAGCCTCATGGTTGGCCAGGCCTGCTCTATACTATATATTACAGGTCAATTTATGTATTATTATTATTAATAATAATAATAATGAAATCAATGACAGCCGATCACTCAGACCCCCCTCCCCCCATCGCCTGGATGTCGGCTGAGAATTAAGTAGGACATCACCTTTTTCTTTCTTTCTAAATTTTTAATTCTGTTTAGAATTACCAGAATCCGGTGCATTCAATTCAAATGGGCGAACAATACACTGATCCCCCCCCCCCCCCCCCCCCCCCCCCCCCCCCCACACACACACACACACACACACACACACAGCATGTTAAGTCATGGTTCTCTCATAGCTTTCATAGTGGCTCCACCCTCACCTCCTGAATGACATAAAAACCTGGATCAGGGGTTGACACTAAGGTCTCGGAGGCACTTGCCCATCGGGCAAGTAGAAAATGTAGAAGATTAAGGTCATTTTGATGTGTATGTTAATTTGCCTGTTTTGTTCCCCAAATCCAGCCTGGAATTGTGGACAGCTAGAAAGCAGGGAAAGACACAGAGGCAGAGTGCAATGACTGCCTTCAAGACAAATTTATCTTGTGTTGTGTTATAGTGCAATATGTTGCACACTTGCCCGATCGGGCAACCAGGTAGCGGTCTTCACTTGCCCCACCATTTTTTTTACTTGCCCCGGCAAGTGTTAGTGTCAATCCCTGTGGATGCAAGCCAACTTTCTCAAACTCAACTGCAATAAGTCGGAGCTGACACACTCACCCGCTCCCATCATAACTTCTCCCTCACTATTCATGGTTCCACTGTTACCCCTTCCAGTGGCGTCGATGGTTGGTGAAACATCTTGATGACATCAAGATGTATTTTCACCATGTTGATTGATTTCTTTAGACGCTTCTATTTTTCTGAGCGTAACAAATGGAACCAAATGAACCTGTTAGGGTTCATTTGGTTGCATTGGTACGCTCTCAGAAAAAATAAAAATGGCTGAAATTCCTTTTTGGGGAAAGAGGGGGCCCATGTGGAAAAGCTTTGCAGGGGGCCCAGAATTGCTAGCTACGCCCCTGACCCCTTCAACCCAAGTCCGCAACCTCGGGGTCATCTTTGACCCCAGCCTCTCTTTCCAGCCCCACGCGTCAACCAGATCACCAAAACTGCATTTTTCCACCTCCGCAACATCACCCGCCTCCGCCCCCGCCCCATGCCATCACACACCGCCGCCGAAACGCTTGTTCACGCCTTCATTACATCCAGACTCGACTACTGCAACAGCCTCCTGTACGGCCTCAGTCACCACCAACACTCTCAAAAAGCTCCAGTACATCCAAAACTCTGCTGCCCGTTTGCTCACAAGAACCAGATACTTACCATCACATACAAAGCCCTCAATAACCAGGCCCCCAACTATCTCTCTGAACTCATCCAACGCCATGCCCCCGCCGTTCCCTCCGGTCAAGCACTGCCAACTTACTCACTATCCACAAGTCCAACAAACGAACCTGGGGTGACAGAGCCTTCACAGTGGCCCCCTCACTGTGGAATGCTCTTCCAGCCGAAATCAGAGCTGCATCCACCTTTGAAATGTTCAAAAGCACACTGAAAACCCACCTCTTCACACTTGCTTTTCCCCCATAGCTCTCCACCTCACACCCCCAACGTTTCACACCAACCTGCTTCTAGTTTTAAACCTTTTTAACCTTTTATCTTGCTTACTTCTCTAATAAAGTTATTTGTTTTGTTTTGTTCTTTGTTCTGTAAAGCGACTTTGGGTACCTAGAAAAGCGCTATATAAATTGTATGTATTATTATTATTATTATCATTATTATGAGAAGAAATATAATCGAAATTGAGGTTTCAGAATTTGGACAATGAAAAAAAAAAAAAAGAAATGTAATGAAAATCTAAAATCTACATTTACGGTTGAACTGTGTCACACTGGCTGCCTCACAGCCAGTACCATAAAAAGTGTTCTGTTGAATGAGAAAAGAAAAATGTGTTCTACTGTTTACTAGAAGAAAAGGCAGTCCAAGACTCTAATAAGACAATAAGGGAGGGGGGGGGGGGGGGGGGTCTTCATTAAAAGAAAGAAAAGTGAGGTTTGCACTTTATCCATTATCTTTGTTCAGATATAACCAGCCTATTCTCTGTTGGACTGAGGAGAATCAAATAAAACATATTTAGAATAAATAATTGTCTCCTTTTCTTTGTAGTTTTAGCTCAGAAATTCGAAATTGAAAATCGAAATTGAGGTTTCAGAGGAAAAAGTGAGTTTTTATTTTAACCCATTTAAGCCTGACCTAAGGTTTTTGAAGAACCTGAAATATTCATATTTCAGCATTAAATAAAGTTAATTATGGAATACTGTACATACTGTACAGAATCCAAATATGGATTCCCGGCCTGAAAGGGTGAAGCCCTACAGCAGGGGTTTTCAACCTTTTTGACACCAGGGACCACCGTTCATTCAGCATTTGAGCCACGGACCACCATTTGTTTACATTTTCACCCCAAAGACCTAAAACTAAAGAATTATTTTGGTTTTGTCCACAATTCCTGGCTTGATTTTGCAAACAAAACAGTGTAGAGTTCTTAATTAAGTGGTGCTAATTCAGATGATGAATATTTTAACTCTTTGAGTGTGTAAACATGAAACATGGTTTCATTTTTACACTCTCAAGAGTTACATCTGGTTAACCAGCTTTCCATCATTTAGCCTGGGGACCACCTGGAACCCTCTCAAGGACCACTGGTGGTCCCCAGACCACTGGTTGAAAACCCCTGCCCTACAGTGTCATTTCACATCCACATCAGCCAACAAGTGTCATTCAAGCAGAGTGATTACCTGAGCTCCAGAGCAGGAGGAACACTATCACTGTCTTATCCATGTCTGGATTCTCTCACACTGGACTCTCAACTGGAACTTCACCGTTCTGCAGCGACTGCTTCTGGTTGGGATTCTGCTCAACACTCTCTGTCGTCTGTGTGTTTTATCAGTGACATGTCAGCTCCTCATACAGTATCTCTTCATCATCATCATCACAGGGTTAAATTCACACCTTTCTTGTTTACAGGAAGCTAAAGTTCCTCCCCATAATGTCACCTATTATGCAAACTCTTGCATAATATGACGTGCATGCAAGTGGCGCCTTTCATACTGCCACTTCACGGAAAATGCTATGGATCTTATATGTGTTTCGAATGTTACTGTATATATAATTCACAGAAATTACAAAATTATATACAATATATATATATATATATATATATATATATATATATATATATATATATATATATATATATATATACTGTATATAATATGTAATAAATAAATAAATAAATAATGTGGATCTTATATTAACTTTATTCTCTTATATGAGGATTGTATGCAAGGTGTCACTGTAGTATCTGGAGGAATCCACATCATGTCACAGTATGGTAGAATAACTCAGGAACCAGGAATAATAATAGTAATAATAATGGATTGCATTTTTATAGCGCTTTTCCAAGTGCTCAAACGGTCCATTCATTCATACATTGGGAAGTAGAGGGGCGAACAGTCGACGCTCAGCGTCCTAAACTTCAAACATTCACACATCAATGGTGGCAACAAGCTCACACTGACCAACTCATTGGAGGCAGTTTGGGGTTCAGTGTCTTGCCCAAGGACACTCTTAGACAGGAGGAGCCGAGATTCGAACCGCCGACCCACGGGTTATTGGACGACCTGCTTTACCTCCTGAGCCACAGCCGGAATCAACAGGAATGCCACTGGGTCAGAAAGTCATCTAGGTCATCAAAAAGTCCTAGGTTTGGGGTAATAAACATTCTTTTTTATTAATTTGTGCTCGGAGACACGGGGGTAATTAAGTGTGCACACATACAACATGCACTGGTCAGTGTGCATGTAGATACACACAATGGTTAAGTAAATTCTAAAAGGCTCTGCTGAGGTGCAGAGAGGGGCTGCTGTTGTCAGGAAACTGGGCTCAGTCACTCTCTGCAGTTGGGGAGAGTAGGGCAGGGAGAGAGAATGGCTGCTCTGAACATGATCTGGTGGAACTAAGCTGATGTCCTTAAAATGAAATGACAGCAAAAGAGGACATTGCCTGGACTCTACTTCACTCCACACATGGTTAAAAGTACTCCTATAGAAACAACATCACTTCCAACATATATAACATTTTCCATATGGGTCCTACATAGTGCAAAGACCCAATGCCATGTTTGGCACTCTGCATTAATGGGTTAGACCGGTGGCTCTCAACCAGTGGCCCAGGGACCACCAGTGGTGCTTGAGACAATTCCAGGTGGGCCGCATGCTAAATTCTGGAAAGTTGGTTAACCAGATGCAACTCTTGAGAGTGTAAAAATATTTTTAATATTCATCATCTGAATTAGCCCCAAGTCTACACGACTAGAGAAAGTAGAAGATTAATGGTCATTTTGATCTGTATGTTTGACTGTTTTGTTCTCCAAATCCATGCTGGAATTGCGGACGAAATCAAAAGAAGTTTTGGGGTCTGTGGGGCTAAAGTGTCATCAAATGGTGGTCTGTGGCCTGGTATCAAAAACGTTGAAAACCACTGGTTTATACTCAAATATATAACCTGGCTAATAAGCCAAACCTGACTCTGCAAAAAATAAAAATAATAATAATAATAATAATAATAATAATAATAAACGGCACGATTTGACTAGGAGTCTTGAATTATTAGCCAGGCTTGGTCAAATCAACTGATCAAATCATCTCTGAGCATGAGTTTGAACTACTTGCAAGTGCATCCTGCAGAAAGCATGCATTACAGCCAAAGAGAGCACATGAACTGCTGCTGCTTCTCACAGATACTTGTTGACAAGTCTTGTCTGTCTGTATCGCTGATACGATGGATAATCAGATATAATATGACACCTGTGCTCACACACATACAGATAAGAGTCGAAACAGATAATAATCTTATGAAACTCAAGGTGCAACATCCTCTCTCAGCAAACATTTCTTCCTGTGATGTGAGCCTGTATTCCTGCATGCAGCAGCTGCACAACAAAAACTCCTGTAGTGTGAAATACACGACTATCTGTTCACTCGCCCACATCTTTAAAACTCCTCTACAGTCTGTAGGAGCCGTAAGAGGTTGCAGGTTTGATTCCCAAGCCAAGTACACCATTAGAATAACTCTGTACATACACAGACTAATAATGCATCCACAAGCTGATGTATAGAAAACACAACATTGTGTTCTGCTCAGCGTCTGTTTGTAGATCTTACAGAGAAGCAGGAGTTCTTAGCAAGGCTCAGGATTACCATCAGATTCAAGGGTTCAGGCCTGCAATTTCTCCTCATTAATCAAAGATGTACATCCTGCTCTGCTCTCACATCCTCTGCTCCGGTACACACTGCCCTTTACACCCACACACAACATACATACAGCTCTGCTTAACTAGCCTAACTGAATGTTCCATCAATGTCTTTATGAGATGAGATGAGATAAACTTTATTAACCTCTGGGGGGAAACTGAAACACGACAACCGTCATCTCTGGAGTGGAAAAACAACTGCCATAACTAACTGACTAAATAAAGATTTTATATAACTT
Organism: Benthosema pterotum; assembly: GCA_039105355.1. NCBI lineage: Eukaryota > Metazoa > Chordata > Actinopteri > Myctophiformes > Myctophidae > Benthosema > Benthosema pterotum. The sequence goes on along the minus strand of CM076975.1, from coordinate 43,670,732 downwards.
AAAGGCAAGGGTGTAGTGGAGAGGGGACACAGTCCACTTTTCTATCATGTAAAATATTTTGGGGGGCAAAAATATGTTTTATGACTTGTCATTTACTGCTATGGATGCAATTAAGCATTGCAAACCATGTATCTCAGTGGTTTTCAACCTTTTTCATACCAGGGCCCACTATTTATTCAGAATTTGAGACACGGACCACCCTTTGATGACATTTTAGCCCCACAGACCCCAAAACTAAATATTTATTTTGCTTTTGTCCACAATAGCAGGCTGGATTTCAGAAACCAAACGGTCAAACATACAGATCAAAATGCCCATTAATCATCTACTTTCTGTAGACTTAGGCTAATTCACATGGATATTTCAACTCTCGAGAGTGTAAAAATGAAACCAAATGGACCCGCAAGGGTCCATTTGGTTTCATTTTTATACTCTCAAAGAGTTACATCTGGTTAACCAACTTTCCATCATTTAGCCTGGGGACCACCTGGAACTCTCTCAAGGACCACTGGTTGAAAACCACTGGATTCATTTGCAGGCCTGATTTGGCCCCCGGGCCTCGACTTTGACATTATGTGATCTAAAGTGTCTGTACTCAACTAGTTGCCATTGAGATTCCCTTTTTAGCCCTTTGATTCTGTAACCTATTTTCACCCATGTGTCAATTAGCTACTGTGACTGTGATACTGCAGAAAACAATTCATGGAAAGAGAGAGAGGATTATCTGGAGTAAGAATAAAGGGACTGTGTGCATTCCTGCTGTATATACTGTAGGCTGCTATTATGCTGTACCTTGTCTCCCCCTAGTGACCGCATATGGACACACCACGCTCCATCGCTACTAGAGAGAGAGGGCAGTAGGGCAGTAGGTGCAGGCTGGCTCCTGTGGCAACACAGGCAGGTTATTAAAAGGAACAAAAAGGTTGACTAACCTCCAGTAGTCTCCTCCATTTTAACTGTGATTTCTGGGACGTGTGAGGCGATGTCTTCATCCTGTTCACTTTTCACTGCTGCAGACGTTGGACCATCAGCCTCCTCTGGTCTTTGAAGGATCTCCTTGTGTTCCTCTGGTTCCTCCTGGAGCAGACTGGAGATCCTCTCCTGTCCAGGAGAATCCTCCTCTTTACACACAGCCATGTGGAGGATGTCTAGAGACAGAACAATAACATCATGAGTCAACAATGGATTCCTAAAACATGAAGACATCCTTAGGGGCTTATTATTATGGTATTATTGATGCTTATACTTGCCTAATATAATTCCTGTAACCAAAAATGGCATGGGGACGGCTTCATCGCCCGTGGCGCGAAGCGACACGGACGATGAAGCCGCACCCATACCATTTTCTGCTGCCCCCCCCCCCCAAATGGGACGGGGAGTAATAAATCGTAACTTCTAGTACATTTTCAACAGGACGTTTGTGCTTAGAAAACACCACCAGATAGAGCAAGCATGTGACGGCAGGTGTTATCGCACAGCGTCCAGATTTTCTAACAGTCTATGAGGAAAATGAAAGGGGAATCCATTTCTGGAACAAGGGCGACGCCACGAGAGGAGCGGGACTGCACAGCTCTATACGAGAGCCACAGACCTTCAGGAGAAATCCTGAATAAAGTGTTCCAATATGTCCATTAGAACCATTCAAATGATTATTTGTTTCTAAGGTTGTGACATGTTTTGCTTGTACAATTACCAATACGGAAAATTATATATAAGTGTCATATAAGCAAACTCTTGAAAGTGGAACGTTTCATACAGGCCACTTTACAAAAAAAAATAACTGAGGCCTAGATTTTCATGACCGCTAAACCCCTTATCCCTTAACTTCTTTGCCTTTTTAAAGCATTTTAAAATGCATTTTTCAATAGTTAAAAGGGCCAATCTACAAGCTCACAACCTGTCAATAGATTTGCATGTTGAACTATACCAATAGTCTTTCAAAATAGTAAAAAGGGGATTTGGGATAAGGGGTTTAGCATGTATCTTATATCAGTTTTGCATGAATTTTAGATTACATATTACTGTAATATTATTACCGGTACTTTTGCTCCAAAAAGTAAAGTAATGAGAATACTCTGCAAAAATGGGTAATAAGTAATGCATTACTTTGCAAGTAACGGCAAGTTACTTGTTTAAAATGAGCTTGTTGTTGCATGCAAAAATACAACAGATTTACAAGCTATCGACAGGTACTGTAACAACAGATGTGCGCTAGTTTGTAGATCCAGTCCACACGCTGCATCCTGCGCACAGTTATGTACACTACAAATCGCTTGCTGCTTTATTTTGTATTTTATTTTTAAATACAAGACCTCAACTGTCTATGAAAACAATTGTGAAAAAATTTAAAAAGTCAAAGAGACAAATTTCAAAATCTGGTTTTGTTAGTTGCAGGTCTGTTTTGTGATTCAAGGTTAAAATGTTCCCATTGCTTCTCTCTGCTCCTTTTATTTTTATTTATCTAAGAAAGCCATTTACAATGTCGGATTTTGTTGGCTTTAATTTCAGGTGCAGTTTGTGGGATTGGGGGAGACTATTATTATTCCAATAAATTGGATTCAGTTCTAAAAAAGAGCTTGCTAAACAGATTATGTTGTATTCTAAATGTGGGAGTTGAGAACTTGGGAAAGTAATAATGTAATATGTAATATATTACTGTTCGATTCCAGTAATAAGTAAAGTAATGATATTACTTTGTCGAGTAAAGTAAAGAAGTTACTTTCCTAAGTAATATAAATGTTTATATCACCCAGGCAGCAGGCCCGGATCTAAGTCTAACATTTCCCAATTCAGGGGGGTGGTGGTGGGGGGGGGCTAAAGGTCTGACTCAGAGAGTTTTCTCTTTTCAATGAAAACAGAAAACTCAGTGACATGAAATGCTGTTGGCTTAGTGGTGCCACAACTGCAGTTAGTTAGTAGCAGTAGTAGTGTTTCAAATCATTTTAAATATAAGTACTTTAATTTGGAATATCTTTTTTGCATGCCATCATGTTTGGTGGAGCAGTCAGGGCATTTAGGGTGGCATTGCCCCTCCCCCCATGCCCATGCCTAGATACGGCCCTGCCAGGCAGACGCTAATGTCTGGTAGGTGTGAGATAACGATCTGCACACGCTGCTCATTAGAAAGCTGCACGCATGTGTGCGTCTTTTTTTCCTCTTTGTAAGGGTAGTGCTGGTACGTAAATCCTCCAACCACGCAATGTTCCTTCAGCAAACGCTTAGTTTTTTTTCCAGATCTAAATCTCCCTGCCTCACTACCAGTGCAGCCAACTGCCAAAATCCAAAATGCACTAGTGGCACTTCCTAAATGCACTAGAATGCACTAGAGCAGTGGTTTTCAACCAATTTTATACCAGGGCCCAGTCCCACTATTTATGTTGAGTTTAGTCCCTCAGACTAATTTAGGACAGATAACTGGCAAAATGTTGGTCAAAATAGCAATTCTTTTACATTTTCTAAATGTGTAGATTCTTGAAAAGTAATTTAGAATTAATTTAATATAATTTAACTCTTGAGCCTAAAATGAAACCAAATGGACCCTTATAAGTTAGAGATCTATAAGGGTCCGTTTGATTACCAATGGTCCTATCTAGAAAGGAAAAGGGACTATCATAGGAGTAAAAATGGTGAAAAATGAACCAATTTAAACACGACTCACCAGCAAAAAAAGCACTAGATTTTCCGCCAGGAGTTTTTCACTAATGTTGGGGCTATGGGGGTCTGGAAAAAAGCTAAATATAGTGTCAAATGTACCAAGTTGGCAACACTGCCCACTACTGTGTGCAATTCATGATTATGCTTTACTTAAAAGAGTCTCTTGGACAAGCCAGTGGTTTATCAGTCATGACTGATTATCAAATTCGATATTCATGATTTTACTAATAATTGGTATCTGTGCAAAAAAAAGAGCAGCTGATTATTTAAGTAATTATTTAAGTAAGTAAGTAAGTAAGTAAGTAAGTAAGTAAGTAAGTAAAGTAATAATAGTAAGTATCGTATAGGCTGATATCGGCCATCAGTCTTTTTGATGTTCCACTAATCGGTGATCGGCTGATCTCTAGTTTGAAACCACCACCAAGAATGGAAGCTGTGGCTGCACTGCTGCAGGCCTCACTTCATGGAACTATTCAAGGAAGATCTTAACAAGGGAGTGTCATGGACCGCAGTTACATGCACACAATCATGAAGGCGTCAATTCCAGTCATCAGAATAGAAATGGCTGTGTAAACACCTCATTCGGAATAGAATATCGCTTCCAGAATGAAAATTTCATTGGGGTCAGGAGAGCTGGTATAGACCTTTGCATCGGTACAGACCTACCATATAAACACTTGATTCAGAATGAGAGCTGGTACAGACCTACCATATAAACACTTGATTCAGAATGAGAGCTGGTACAGACCTACCATATAAACACTTGATTCAGAATGAGAGCTGGTATAGACCTACCATATAAACACTTGATTCAGAATGAGAGCTGGTACAGACCTACCATATAAACACTTGATTCAGAATGAGAGCTGGTACAGACCTACCATATAAACACTTGATTCAGAATGAGAGCTGGTACAGACCTACCATATAAACACTTCATTCAGACTGAGAGCTGGTACAGACCTACCATATAAACACTTGATTCAGAATGAGAGCTGGTATAGACCTGGGCAGTGACGTCACCGCCCCTGTTTCACAAGTGGATTCCCCATTCATTTTTCTCATAGACTTTTCGAAAATAGTCTATATAAAGATGATTACGCCGCAGACAAAGACAACTCGGGTCGTGACGAATCATGATGACACATACAATCTTTTTGGACAATCAAATAATTTCTAAGATGAAAAACGAAACAAAAAGTCTCCTGCCGTTTTCTAATTCTTCCTAATTAGATATTGCATGATGATATTGTGTGTGTTGTCATTATTTGTCACAACCCGAGTTGGTTTTGTCCGCGGCACAATCGTGTTTTTATTAAGCATTTTCCAAAAGTCTATGAGGAAAATGAATGAGGATTCCATTGCTGGAAGAGGGGCGGTGACGTCACTGCGCAGGTCTATAGACTATGAACAAACAATATTTATGAACTATAAGTGCCATGGCTGTAGCTGGTTGCCCATCCATATAGAATATAGAAAATATGTTACTATATGAAGTTTAAGTGCCATGGCTGTAGCTGGTTGCCCACCCATATAGAATATAGAAAATATGTTATATGAACTATAAGTGCCATGGCTGTAGCTGGTTGCCCACCCATATAGAATATAGAAAATATGTTATATGAAGTATAAGTGCCATGGCTGTAGCTGGTTGCCCACCCATATAGAATATAGAAAATATGTTATATGAAGTATAAGTGCCATGGCTGTAGCTGGTTGCCCACCCATATAGAATATAGAAAATATGTTATATGCAAACTCTTGAAAGCGGCACCATTCATATACAGTAAGAGAATAAAATCAATATAGGATCCATACTATTTCTTTGTAAAGTGAAACATATAGAAAACATATATTATAATGTTATGATTTGTGAGAATTATATACAACATTAAAAAAAAAGATCTAAGATCCATGAATGAATTATTTTTTTTTTTTTTTTTTTTTTTTTACAGAAATGAGACTTACAGTACAAGTCAAGTACACACTCCAACAAAACTGATAACAGCTTGGAGAATTACTGTACAATTCATGTACAACTAAAGAAAATCTGAAAAACTGGTACTTAGGAACCCACTAGTTAAGAATACACTTGTACAATAGTGGCCAAATTGTTCATTTCATTAAGACATTCAAATACAAACAACATAATGACTCCAGTAAAGTCAGAAACAGCAAATCGTAGAGGTAAAGTCATAGTGGAGGTAAAAAGGGAAAAGAGTAGCATTTTTTTGTAAAGTGAAACATATATAAAGTTGTAATTTATAAAAAATAATATAAGACATGCAAAAAAATGCTTGTATGAATAATATAATATAAGTTATAAGTTTTGTTATGTGAGCAGCTGAAGGTAACCTGACTCTGCCAGATGGGGCAGCAGAGAGGAGGTTAGGTTAAGCTGAATCATGCACTCACCAAAACCAGTCTTTCTTTAGTCCTGTTTCACCTGGTTCAGGGGTTTTCAACCAGTGGTCCGGGGACCACCAGTGGTCCTTTAGAGGGTTCCAGTTGGTCCCCAGGCTAAATGATGGAAAGTTGGTTAACCAGGTGTAACTCTTTGAGCGTAAACATGAAACCAAATGGACCCTTGCGGGTCCATTTGGTTTCATGTTTACACTCTCAAGAGTTAAAATATTCATCATGTGAATTATCCCAAGTCTACACAACTAGAGAATGTGGAAGATTAATGACCATTTTCATCTGTATGTTTGGCTGTATTGTTTCCCAAAATCCAGCCTGGTAGGCTATTGTGGGAAAAAGCAAAATAAAATCTTTAGTTTTGGGGTCTGTGGGGCTAAAATGTTATCAAATTGTGGTCCTCTGTGGCTCAAATTGTGAATTAATAGTGGGCCCTGTGATGAAAAAGGTTGAAAAGCACTGACCTGGTTTGATGCGCCAGCAGTGCGCCGACGTCCTCTGGTGGAGAAGTAGAAGTAGAACTGTTGACTGAATGCTTCAACTCTCTGCAGTATTAAAGCAGCGTCCAGAGCCATAGAGTGTAGACAGAGTTACGACAACTCCGTCCACTTCATGGGGTCAGTCCAATGGCGGCTCTACTTAGATTTGGACGGAGAATGGGGACAACAAATAGGGACAAGTCCTGGACCTGAAGTAGGCAGAATGCATTGGACTCAGGCAACAGCCCAGCTTTAATGAGCTTAACATTGTTACTGTACAATAGGCCTACCGTTGACATGTTAAAAACATGGATAATACAGCTCGTATTTGCTCCTTCGTTGAAAACAATTCATTTCGGGCTGCATGCCATGAACAGCGCTCGAATGCTCAGTTTCTGACGCCTCAATGTCGCTACTCTTCTACTAGATGGCTCTGCCAGCGACGTGCTGATGTGCTGCTGCTTTCACTGTCATTAATCTGACATTCTGAAGGTAGTCTTCTTGGCCAGGGTTTTTCAACAGGTGGTCCGGGGACCACCAGTGGTCCTGAGAGGGTTCCAGCCCAGGTGACATTCTGAAGGTAGTCTTCTTGGCTGTTGGGTCACAGTTTGAAGCATCAGTTCAGTAACAGTTCAGTTTGGTTTTCCCTCTGAAAGGATTTGAACTGAATCACAGCAACACACAGTAATGACATAGCGGTGGAGAGGAGAGGTGTGCTGCATCAAAACAAATCCGACTTGGTGCAGAAACTGTAGAGGAACTGGAGTCTTTATTATTGCATTGTGTTGGGCAATATTAATTCAGAGAGTAGGCCTAATATCTTTACTTTACCCCTTAGAAAATACTAATACTACTACTACTTTACTTATTACTTGAATGAAAGAATGATATATTACATATTAGAATATTGCTTTCCCCAGTTCCCCTGGCTGCCACCCTAGGGTTGCCACATGTGTCTGACAAAAATCCTGGACATTTTGACCATCCAATCGGCGGCCTATTATCGGCGGCGATTATCGGCCTTTTGGTCAGAAGCAACGCACCTCTTTAAACATCTAACCCAGAAATATATCACACTTTTACACTGAAATGTTACTGCTCTCATTATTGTATTACTCTTTTACATATCAGATTAATAATTAGGCTACTTAACCATTAATTTTCAACTCTTTCTGGAGCAGTCCAGTTTTCATTTTTCTCATCTCAGTTATCTTTAGATAAACAGATTTAGATTCAGGAGTTTTCCACTCATTTTGGCGGTAGGGGGGTCTGGAAAAGAGGTAAATATAGCGACAAATGTGCCAAGTTGGCAACACTGGTACGTACAGACATGCTACAATTTAATAGGACTATCATACTGATCTGAGACTGTGAGTGACGCAAGTCAGGTTAGTTGCGGTCTCTAGTCTCTAGAAAAAAAAAGAAAAAAAAAAAATTTGACCATGTATAAAAATCCGGGACATTCAAGTGTCCAGGATTTATTTTATTTTTTCCTGGACAGACCATGAAAATCCGGGACAATCAGGAAAATCCGGGACCTGTGGCAACACTATGCCACCCACAAAGGATGTGTGTAGAATGCTGTGGTGGATTAGGATCTACAAACTACAGTGCATCTCTATGTGATTGATAGCTTGTAAATCTGCTCTATTTTCACATGCAACAAGCTCAAAAGTAATGAGGCGTGTTTTTATTACTTATTAGACCTACACATTTTGGCAGAGTAATGTTTTACTTAACTTTGGCTGTAAAATGTAATATTACAGTAATAGTTTATAAGTTACGTTATTGCCTAACACTGTTTATTAAACTACATGCACGCACGCACGCGCACGCACACACACACACACACAGACACACACACACACACAGCTGTGTCACTCTCTCTCTCTCACACACACACACACACACACACACACACACACACACACACACACACACACACACACACACACACACACACACACACACACACACACACACACAGGTCTATAGGCCTAAACATTAAAGTAATTGTGGGGTACTACTATCCAATCTTTTATATTTAATATTCCTCACTTTCATTTCATGTTGATTCCATATCCTATAGGATGCTGTGCTACAACTGAATGCAGGTTTAATGTCTGTCAGTCTTCTTTTCTTTTCAGCAGACATTAAAGCTGAATGTAAAAGAAGTGCACCCAGCTTTACATTTACATTCATGAGATAGAGTAGTTTAGGGAGTATCAGCAGAGACATGGCAGCATGCTGATAGACAATGAGGTCTTGAAACATGAGGGCAGGGCAATCAGGTAACGTTCAGGCTATGCAGGGCCGGATGTAAGCTGAGGCATGGGGGGCAATGCCCCCTAAATGCCTTGACTGCCCCTACCAAACATGATGGCATGTAAACAACCCACATTTCAAAGACATTGGAAATGAAAGTGCTTATATTTAAAATTATTTGAAACACTACCACTGCTACTAACTAACTACAATTGTGGCACCACTAAACCAACAGCATTTCATCATTGAAAACAGAAAACTCTCTGAGTCAGAACTTTAGGTTTATGCATGCTGCGTGTCTGTTGCAACTTCAACAAAAACTGATGTTATTATTGATGCTTAGTTGCCTAATGTAAGTCCTGTAACTGAAAATGGTATGGGTGTGGCTTGATCGATGGCGATGAAGCCGCCCTCATGCCATTTTCGCCTGCCCCCCCAATCGGGAAATGTTGCATCCGGGCATGACTGTTACCTTTAAAAAATGCTGTATAACCATGACATGTACCTGGTAACCAATGATAACTTCTTGCTCACACATGTAGGAAATGTACACAATCTTTATTTTCATCAAAATGTAATAATTAAACATAGCATAACATAAGTGAAGTATGGATGTACGGTATCAGGGCGTCAATATCAAGCTAGGTACCGACTTTTAATCTGTATTTAACATGCTCCATAAATATGAGACATTGTAAGAATAAACATTATATTTGCATATGCAAACTTTTGTAAGTCATAAGATTCTCATATAAGAGAATACAATTAATATAAGATCCATAGTACTTTTTGCAAAGTGAAAAATACATAAACATACAATTTACAAAGAATTATACAGTGTATGATATTTAAAACAGATATGAGATCCATAGTATGTATATATATCTTTTGGTAAAGTGGCTTGTAGAGTTCACATACAGTATAGTATATGACATTTATATAAATTCTTCCATGTGGGAACCCTCCTGTGTCTACCTGAACACCCACATCATCACACTGTAATTCTGGCTCTTCACTGGGTTCAGCCTATAGGGGTCCTTCTATGCCCTGTATCTGTGACCTGTACTGTTGTGCTCTCTCAAAACCCTTTAATGATCCAATTCACAGGAGACAACACAGTAAGTGTCCTTCCCCCCTCAGTGCCTTCTTGTACACCCACATCATCATATTGATGGTATTCTGTGTCTTCACTGGCTGCAGCTTCAGCACCTCCTCCTACACCCACATCATCATATTGATGGTATTCTGTCTCTTCACTGGCTGCAGCTTCAGCATCTCCTTGTTGATCTGTCTCTTCACTTGGTCCGGCTTCAACATCAACATCGGAACGAGCAAATTCATTATAATAAACTATTTCAACGTTTTCCCGTCTTACATTGTAATAAACAACGCCAATGTCCTGAGATCTCACACACCGGCTTCTGGTGACCTGGAGAAACATAGCAGTGCCTGGTTTTAATTAACTGTCTCTCTTAAATTAAAAATGTCTGACTAAACCGCTGACTGAATTTGCATTGCAGTCATATGTTTAATAAAAAAATAAATTAATTCATTAAAATTACCTTCCAGAGACGGTAGAGTATCAGGATCAAGAGCAGCAGCACCAATACTGTACTTTTGACAATATTAGATGTCAGATGAGAAGCTGTGAGAGAAATGTGCTAAATATGTTAGAACATCAAACACCATGAATAAGAACAGCTCAAAGATTGCTTGAATAAGTTTATAAGTGTGACTTTGAAAAGCTCACATTTCACGTTACCTCTGACAGTGATATAGATGACCTCGCTCTTAGAGGAGAAGTTGTGAAAGAAAACATGGATGTGATAAACACAGCTGTAACTTCCCTGGTGGGTGTGGTTTGCTGCAGGAAACAGGAATGTGGCAGTCTGATTGACAGCTGTCTGGGTGTGGTTCTGAGTTTCGTTGCAACCAGAGATGTTGTGTGTTGTATCCAGTGTTGTTGTTTGTTGTGTTGTGGCTAGTGGCGTTGTATGTTGTGTTGTATCCAGAGATGTCTGTTGTGTTGAATACAGTGGTGTTGTATCTAGTGGTGTTGTGTCTTGTGTCATAGTCAGTGATGATGTGTGTTTTGTTGTATCCAGTGGTGTAGTATGTTGTGTAGTATCCAGTACTGTTGTGGGCTGTGGTGTATCCAGTGATGTGTTGGATGCAGTGTCATTGTGTGTTGTGTTGGATACAGAATGGCTGTCAGCTGGCTGGGTGTAGTTGTGTGTTGTGTTGGATACAGAATGGTTGTCAGCTGGCTGGGTGTAGTTGTGTGTTGTGTTGGATACAGAATGGTTGTCAGCTGGCTGGGTGTAGTTGTGTGTTGTGTTGGATACAGAATGGTTGTCAGCTGGCTGGGTGTAGTTGTGTGTTGTGTTGGATACAGAATGGCTGTCAGCTGGCTGGGTGTAGTTGTGTGTTCTGTTGGATACAGAATGGTTGTCAGCTGGCTGGGTGTAGTTGTGTGTTGTGTTGGATCCAGTGAAGGTGAGGAGGAAGAAGCCTCCTGGGTACTGTGACCGGATGGAGCATCTGATGCTGAAGCTGAAACCCTCCATCACCTGCAGCCCCTGCTGCTGGCTTTCAGGAATATAGTGTACTGAGGTATGCACTGATGTTGTCTGTTGTGTTGTAGCCAGATATGTTGTGTGTTGTGTTGTAGCCAGAGATAGTGTGTCTTGGGTTGGACCCAGAGATGTGTTTTGTGTTGGATCTAGAGATGTGGTGTTTTGTGTTGTACCCAGTGAAATGTGTTGTTTTGTATCCAAAAATGTTGTGGCTTGTGTTGTATCCAATGATGTTGTGTCTTGTGTTGTATCCAATGATGTTGTGTGGTGTGTTGAATAAACTGGTGTTGTGCCTTGTGTTGCATCCAGTGGTGTCGTGTGCTGTGTTCCAACCAAAGATGTTGTGTTTTGTGTTGCATGTAGAGATGTTGTGTGTTGTGTTGTATCCAGTGGTGTTGTGTTGTATCCAGTGATGTTGTGCATAGTGTTGAATGCAGAGTGATTGACAGCTGGCTGGATGGAGCAGCTGGTGTTGAAGCTGGAAGCCTCCAGCTGCTGGCCTTCAGAAAGGGAGCGTACAAAGGTGATGGTTGGCTTAAACAGCAGATCTGGAACAAAACAGAGGCAATTGGCTGAAATTAGTAATACAGTAGATTTACCAATTTCATTATAGTATATTGTACTGACAGATAGATGAGATAATGTAAACGTGTTTTACTAGAACAGATAATCTCCAGTCTGGCAGTGGAATTGCCAGACCGCTTTGTTCCACACTCCCTCAGGGAATACTCAGACCCAACACAGGAGGCTGAAATCCACCACACAGGTCCATGTGTAGAAGCAGAAGTCCTTTCTCTTGATACAGCAGAGCCACAATCCAGCTGTCGACACACTACAGATGATGACTTCAGGTTCCAGTCAGACCGACCATCCACTGGTCTCCACTCTCCCTGGTGTTTCATCTCCAGGATTCCAATACACTTACTGGTTCCCCCCTCCAACCTGACATCGTCAAATTCTGTACAGAGACCAAGAGTAAACAATAAAGATTCATATTCATATATTCATGTAATAATAGTCTAAAATTCAAAGCCAAAAGTTTACCTTGTCTTTTACCTGAGCAGGTGAGTCGAACAGACTTGTAAGGTAAACTTGTGTTTCTAGTTGAGTTTGAAGTTCCACAGTCCATGAGACCAGACTCATTGCCTTTACACTGGAACTTTCTGGCCCACACTGAAGCATTGGCCTCCCCATAGAGCGCCCCCTGGAGGACTGAAGGACGCCCACAGCCAAGGTGTCTACAGACCACCTCTGCATCCTGCTGGTCAAAGTCACCTTCATACACTGAGACCCACGACTCATCAGACCTCACCTCCACCCTGCCTGAACACAAAGTCGTCCCATTCACCAACCTCACAGACCCTGGAGAGAGACAGAGAGATGCAAGATGTATAATGGTATAGTAATGTGCATAATGCCCAATCAGAACATAACAAGTTGCTTAATAATAATAATAATCCATAAGTATTATTATATTTACATACATACACATATAGTTTTCATTGGCTTTGTCAGACATTACTGTAGTTGAAGTATCAGTTTATTACCTGAACAGTTCACCTCCAGAACGTACAAAGAAGTGGAAGACATCTTTTTTCCACAGTCACTCAGAGAAGGCTCTGACCCGACACAGTGAGGTGCAATCCTCCATGCCGGTTGATGTGTAACACCAGAACTCCTCTCTGTTGAAACAGCAGAGCCACAAGCAAGTTGTCTACACACTACAGATGAGGACTGCAGGTTCCAGTGAGACCAACCATCCACTGGTCTCCACTCTCCCTGGTGTTTCATCTCCAGTATACCAGCACAGGCACTGGTTCCTCCCATCAACCTGACATCATCTGACTCTGTAGAGAACAAGAGAGTAAATACAAAATAATCAATAAAATGGTGAGATGATCTGCTGCATCCACTATCAAGTACATGGCAATATACTATTTTGTTTTCCACAGACTTGAATGGAAATTGGGGGAGGAGTTAACATGCACACAAAGGTGTTGCGGGGAGGGGGAAAAGGGGTAAAAAGGAACAACACCACCCAAAAGGTGTTTTCTTACCTGAGCAGGTTAGTTCAACAGACTTGTCCGATGAGCAGATGTTTCTGGTTGAGTTTGAGACTCTACAGTCCTGGAGAGCAGACTCAGTGCCTTCACACTGGAACTCTTTGGCCCACATTGGAGCCTTGACTTGTCCATAGAGCGCCACCTTGAGGGATGAAGAAGCTCTGCAGCCGAGTTCCCTACAGACCACCTCTGCATCCTGCTGGTCAAAGTCACCTTCACACAGTGAGGCCCACGACTCATTAGACTTCACCTCCACTCTGCCTGAACACAAAGTAGGACCATCCACCAACCTCACTGACTCTGGAGGGAGAGAGAGATTACACAATTATGTTAGTGATCTACAAGACAGTGTATGAGTGCATTAAGGATGCAAATTGAATCTGATCACAAGGACCACTGTCATTGTGTTACCTGAACAGTTCACAGTGGGTTTGCCTGTGATCAAACCTTTCTGTGTGACATGATCCTCCATTATGACACAGTGGCTCAGTGAGGACTCAGACCCAACACAGTAAGGTGTAATCCTCCACACAGGTTGTTGTGTGAAGCCAGAACTCCTTTCTGTTGACACGGCAGAGCCACAGTTCAACTGTCTGCACACTACAGATGAGGACTTCAGGTTCCAGTGAGACCCACCGTCCACTGATCTCCACTTTCCCTGGTGTTTTATTTCCAGTATACCAGAACAGTGACTGTTTCCTCCGACCAACCTGACTTCATCAACCTCTGTAAAGACACAAGTGAGGAAACATTTAAACAGTAATATTACTATCAGTATAAGAAAACATATTATTCCAGGGTGTAGCTTGTGTTTAACCTGAGCAGTTGAGTCCAACAGTCTTGTCAGGTGAACAGGTACTATTAGTGGAGTTTGAGGTTCCACAGGCCATGAGAACAGACTCAGTGCCTTCACATTGGAACTCTTTGGCCCACATTGGAGTGTTCACTTTGCCATATAGCGCCCCCTGGACGAGAGAAGGAGCACCGCATCCGAGCTCCTTACAGACCACCTTTGCATCCTGCCGGTCAAAGTCACTTTCACAAACTGAGACCCAAGAATCATTAGACTTCACTTCCACTCTGCCAGAACACACATTAGGACCATCCACCAACCTCACAGAGTCTGGAGAGAGAGAGAGAGAGAGAGAGAGAGAGAGAGAGAGAGAGAGAGAGAGAGAGAGAGAGAGAGAGAGAGAGAGAGAGAGAGAGAGAGAGAGAGAGAGAGAGAGAGAGAGAGAGAGAGAGGTGAGAGGAGGTGTTGTATTAATCAAGTTGCATCTTGTGTATACAGTATCAGGAGTGTCAAATAATTTTCATTTCATCAACAAATTCCCACTAGCCGAAAGCCTGAGAAGAGAGTTTTTCAGATGTTTTTCAGACCTGTGCCCAGAAGGGGTCTCTACTGACATGACATCTTTCCTAGTATGTTTTAGGCACTACACAGTTCTCTCTACACTTGTTTTTGCATTTGCGTGATTCTTTAAACTAGCATGCCTGAAGAAAAGGCATCAGAATTAGCATTGATTAAATTTGTATTCGTATCATCCCAGACATGTTCAGGTGTCCAACATTTCTGGAATGATATAATGATGGATAGTGATGGTCAATTAAGTTAAGTAATTTTAAAATATGAACCACAATAAACGGTCAGAATTACTTCTCAGGCGTTCTAGTGTAAACTTGTTTGTTGACTACAGTTCATACTTGTTTTGCATATTCTAATCACATATAAACTTTGCTCTGTATGATGACGTAAATGTGGACTTCACATGAAGAGCAATGGCATATTTTGAAATAGGATATCGATGACACCACAACATTTTCATTGTTAATACATAATACTGTATATTCTTTTTACCTGAGCAGTTGAGTTTCAGTGTATGAGTGGAATTATACGACTTTACAGGTCCACACTCCATCAGCGAAGACTCAGAGCCAACACAGGAAGATGGAATCACCCATCCTGGCTGACGTGTAGAACTAGAAGTAAATTCTGTTGAAAGAGCAGATCCACAATCCAACTGTCTACACACTACAGATGATGACATCCTGTTCCAGTCAAACCAAGCCAGCGCCGGTCTCCACTCTCCCTGGTGTTTCATCTCCAGTATACCATTACAGTTACTGGTTCCTCCAGACAACCTGACATCTTCAGACTCTGTAGAGAGAGCAATAAGCAGTAAAAACCTGCATTCATTACAACGCCCTGGATAATACAATATAGAACATCAGTCTCAGTTTTGTTCACCTGTTGAGTTGTGAGTTGGTTTAAGTTGGAGAGCTGAGGAGAAACATAAGGAAATAATAATTAGTTTCACTCTAATGTTAATCAGGTGGAAATGAATTCTGCAAATATCTGTTGGAAGTTTTACTGAAGATGGATGAATGTAACATGTCTGTCTGTCATGTATTGTTGCATACTGCAAATAACCTTATAAATGTGTACAAATAAATCGAGTAAATCAGGAGTCTGTCTATGATCTGTGATGTATGTACAATGTACATGCATAAACAGGTGTGTTCAGTGGTCAGTAGTCATTAGCAGCAGTCAAACAGGTGTGTTCAGTGTTCAGTAGTCATTAGCAGCAGTCAAATAAACAGGGGTGTCCAAGTGTCCTTCCTTGAGCAAGACACTGTAGGCTAGCGCTGACTGCATGGTTCCCTCTGCTCTCAGTGTGGGGTTAATTGGTGAATGCATAATGCACATTGTTAAGCACATAAAGGCTATAGATGCGTCATTATCTTGTAAAAGTTAATAAATCATTTGCACTGATTAAAATGGTTAATAACATTGCATTCATGCTGTATTGTGATTATTATGAGAAAGCATTCATCAGTGTTTTTTTGTTTTGTTTTGTTTTTTAGAAAACGAAGAATGACTAATTATAATCAGTGTAAACAGTGATAATAAACCATGACTACTGAGGTAATGTTTCAGTCTCTACTCACGGCAGGCACTGTGTTGGTTCTCACAGTCACATCTCCATGACAATGGAATGCATGTGTCTTTCTGACAAACAAACTGAAGAGGGAGACAGAGGTTCAGGTTGCAGATTATGTTACCTAAACAATTATAGCCTATACAACCTTCCGTCATCTGAAATCTGAATATGTTGTACCAGGGACCCCCCACAAGCAAAGATGTGAAAAAAATGTTGGCCTTGAAAGAAACGGGATACATTTTTGCAACAAATTTTCACAATGTTTCAAAAATAGCAGATCAGTGCCGTGCTACGAGGTTGTAGATACTGCTATCTCTCAATAGTTAAGTATAACAATGCTTTAAACACCAAAATGGTTTCCCATCTTTAATGGGATAAAGTCAGACAGTGTAAGTGAGGGGTTTTCAACCTTTTTCATCTCAGGGACCACCATTTATTCAGGATTTGAGCCACGGACTACCATTTGAGGATATTTTAGCCCCACAGACCCACAAAACCAAAGATTTATTTTGCTTTTGTCCACAATTCCAGGCTGGATTTGGGAAACAAAACAAGCAAAACATACATTCCAAAATGGCTAATTCACATGGTGTATATTTTAACTATTGAGACTGTAACTATTTTACGTTCTCAAGAGTTACATCTGGTTAACCAACTTAGCTGAGGACCACCTGGAACCCTCTCAAGGACCACTGGTGGTCCCCGGACCACTGGTTGAAAACCCCTGGTGTAAGTGAAGCTGAGGTGAATCACCTGGCTGGCAGTGCAGTTATTGGACATGCACTGCTTGTTGTCAGCTGACAAGTCAGAGTCGGTGGGACAGGAACAGTTGTATCCTCCTCCAGGTGAGAGCAGACACAGGTGACTGCAGCCTCCATTGTTGATCTGACACGGATGACCAGACACTGCAGGGTGGAGAAAACATGCAACACATGAAAGGAACATGAGAACATACACATATACTGTATATCTATGTTACAACAGTGCTTTATAAACCTGTTTATAAACCTGAACCAAGACACACACCAATGTGTGTGAGTAAATAATAAAGTAAATGAATACACAAGGAACTCTTGTGTATTCATAATGAAAACAGCTGTTCTACAAGTTCACAACACATCCCACCACTATGCATTGTTGAAACTGTAAATCTGCTATTGTTACATGTTAAATTTATTCAGTTATTGTTTTATCTATTTTATAGATGTAATTAATCAATCAATAAATTTCCTTTGTGTCATGTATTTATGTGTGTGTGTTGGGGGGCAGTTAAGTTTGCCTATAATCATCATTGTTACAGTATGAACACCACCATGTTGTTTATACAGTACAACACTTAAAGGGATGCTGACATATCCAGGATTTATTAGCACATCACATGGTCTAATTGAAAACATTTTGTAGCGTGTGACTGAGTGAGGCAGCCTACCTGTTAAGGCTCAGTCATAGTCCACAGTGAAGTGGCTCATGGTCAAAGGGTTTCACCGTGGTGTAGTTTTTTTTTAAGGCTTCACCCTGTATCATACATACTCCAGGGTGAAGCCTTAAAAAACTACACCACCACGGTGAAACCCTTTCACCGCGAGCCACTTCACCATGGACTAGCATGTCTGTTGTGTGTGTGTATGTGTGTGTGTGTGTGTGTGTGTGTGTGTGTGTGTGTGTGTGTGTGTGTGTGTGTGTGTGTGTGTGTGTGTGTGTGTGTGTGTGTGTGTGTGTGTGTGTGTGTGCGTTGCAAAGTGCATTCCCTCAAGCTGAAAGTATCAATATACTGTGGGGGGGCTAAGATATTCGAGTGAAAATAATAATTTTCAAGTGGATATTTGACCCAAATGTATCACCAAAACGACTAGCATGTTGCTACTGTATGCTTAGTGTTGTTAGCGCTGCTAATTGATATGCCACCCAAACCTGGCATAGAAGACAATGGGGAAAGCCACGCCTCTGCGTGATGTCACAACAAAAAATAGCATCTGAATTACCATTTGTTAGCTCCCAAGGGGCATGACATGCACCCTTTAACAAAGCATAGCAATGAATACAACAATACAGAACAGATAAAAGTAGTGAAACATAATGAAGAGTAATAATGAGAGTTACAGCAGGTGGTACAGACCCTCAGGTTGTCTAGAGGGGTGGTAGATGTGGATGCCCCATGGAGTGATCAGGTTACTGATGACTGTGGTGTTGTCGATACCAGTCGTCTTGTTGGCTCTGTAGATGGAACTGGTCATCAATCGGTCTGCCCAGTAAATGTGATCCTCAAACACAGCAATAGCACCGATGTTGTCTTGACTCACAACTACAGACACACACACACACACACACACACACACACACACACACACCAAATAAAGACTTAAATGCACAAATAAAGTATTAGAAATGCTGCTTTAAAAGGGTGGTTCTCTATGAAATACTACCGTTAATAGGCTATGGTGGTGTCGACCATGTTAATTGATTGCCAGAGTGCAGTATTAGGCGTTCTGCTCTGGTTTGGTGAATATTAGCCTCGACACTCAGGCTTTCATTTTCATCCGAGTTGCACAAAAACGCCTGGAGTAATTTGTTAGCCATCGTGGCCTAGAAGTGGGAGTCAACTTTTTGGGGTGGGCGTCACTTCAAATGATGTGACGAATCACAGCAGTCATGCACAGTCATGTAAGCTTTAATATTGTTGTCAAACCAGATTGCTGGTTTCTTTTTTTTCCTACTTCTTTTTTTGGGCTTGGCTCCTTATCTATACAGCACATTGCTCATGCGCACTAGAGCTGGGGTCGGGCCGACTTTTTTCAGCCCGACCCTACCCTAGGGTAGGTCGGGCTAGGGCCAGCCCGGCCCTAGCCCGACCATTATTATTAAAATATATGCGCAGCCCGGCCCGAAAACCCGACACCCTTTTTTTTAAAATAAAATTAAAGTTGTAAAATAATATTATATATAAATATAATAAATAACAGCAAGATAGCCCAGCCCGAACCCGTCCGAAAACCCGACCACCAATTAAGCAAATGAGCCCTACCCTACCCGGCCCGTCGGGTACCCGGCGGGCCGGGTCGGGTTTCGGTCGGGTTTCCCACCTCTAATGCGCACTGCCATCCACCTCCATTCTGATGTAATTTGTATTGTTGTACATTTCTTAAATATTAGCACATTGTCCATTTTTGACATTTTGAATAATTCAATATTTGAACTCATTAACTTTCAATGCATGGCCCCAGGACTCTTCTGGCATTCAACTGACGCTCGACACCACTATTAATGAAATGTATTTCATAAAACTTAAGTTAAATAAATCTGAACTATCCCTTTAACATACATCAATAGAGTATAACAAAGTAAATAATGTTGACTGTGTGCGTGTGTGCATGAGTATGTGCATGTCTGCACATGTGTTGTGCACCTGTCTGTCTGTTGGTTCCATCCAGGTTGGCAAATTCAATGTATTTCTCATTGTTGGTCCAATAGATGTGATCATTGATGTAGTCTAACGTCAGGCCTGTGGGCCAGGAGATCTTCTCCTTCACGATGACTGTCCTGTCGGTGCCGTCCATCCCCATCCTTCCTATGTGGGGGTTGTTGTTGTTGACACCAATGTCTGACCAGTACAAGTATCTGTCAGGGAGACACTGTGTCAGGTCACTATTCACAACTAATCACACATAGTGGGAATACAATATGACGGACAGGATGAATGTTCAACATCAAAAACACAATTAAATTGTTAAACACAGTTATTTGTGTGACAATGAATCATTCACTTACAGGTGTAACCAGCTCTATTCATAGGATGGTTGATAAATTCAGTGTTTGGTTCATGATGTCACCACAGTGTTCTTACCCGTAGCGAACATCCACAGCTATGGACCGTGGCCAGTAGAGGTCAGTGTTGATCAGGACTGTTGGGTACGACCCGTTTAGTTTGGACACACCTATGATGTCATGCACAAGGTCACACCAATAGAGGTTTCCTCCTATCCAATCAACAGCCAGACCAGATGCTGTGATGGTCGTTGTGTTGTGAATGACCTGTTAATGAATCATACATGCACTCTGAATATAATCACCATGACTTCATTCTTACATTAGAGCAACTGGTCAAAGTGCACATGTGTGTGCGTGCACGTTTGAGTGTGCGTGTATGTATTTGTGTGTGGTGCGTGCATGTGTACTAAGAAGCAACTTGTTAATACCCAACTGGCTATTATAAGTACTCTGAGTACCGTAGTAGTATAAATACAACAAGTATCCTTCATTCATCTTCATAGTTGTCGTGGTCACACTGACCTGGACGTCACTTCCGTTGATGTACATGACACTGATCTTGCTGTGTGCAGGGTCCACTTGTGTCATCTCTATCCAGTAGATCTTCTGCTGCTGATAGTCAAAGTCCAGAGACACTGCACCCGTCAAGTCCTGTCACAGCACAGCAGTTGTGTTAGTATCAGACTGGAATACATTCCAGCATGTCAAAAGCAGTGTGTGTATAATATTGTATAGGATTACATAGGATGTGTTGTTATTATGTCCAATGGTTTTCACCTGTTTGATCACTGTGGAGCTGGAGCCGTTCAAGCTGATCCTCATCAGGTTGTAGTTGTTGGCTAAGATGAGGAAGGGCTCCACCTCTGGAGAAAGTAAGACATTACAGTTGAGTTAGCCTGGTCTAGCCCTCAATGATTTTGGCCTTGGGGGGGCGGGGTGTCGTGGGATCCACACGGCGGAAGTGCTGCGCTCTGATTTGATCTCACTAACGTGTCGTCATCTCCGGCCCCTCCCACGCCCGTCCACTGCTGTTCTACGTCACATCATTTAGAGCGACGCCCACCCTGGAAGGTTGACACCCCCCTCAAGGCCACTTTCCAACGCGCGTTAGTCCAGGCTTTCCGTTTTCGCGCAAGGCGGACGAAAATGAAAGCCTGGGTGTCGAGGCTACAGTTGGGTTTACTGCAATTAAGTATTAAGTAACTGGATTAAAAATACACTAATTACATCAAAGCAAGACTATCCCATTCCAAATCCAGACACCCACACACACGGGCGCGCACGCACACACACACACACACACACACACACACACACACACACACACACACACACACACACACACACACACACACACACACACACACACACACCGAGAACCCAATGTGCTGACAGAATTACAGATAAATACAGAAATAATAAAAATATACAACACATTCCATCTAGGTAAAAGCTAGTGAAAATAAATACGTTTTCAGTCTGCTTTTTAATATATAGAGCAAGGTTGCTGATCTTAATTCAATGGGTAAGGAATTCCATAATGTAGGACACCATAGTGACTAAAGGCACCATAACCAAATCTCGAGTTAATCCTTTTTATACTGAGGAGCCCTTTGTCAGATGGCCTAAGGGTCCTAGAAGGTGCATAAGGTTGAAGCATGTCAGCGATATAAGAAGGGGCCAAGTCATTGACAGATTTAAAAACTACCAGAAGCACTTTGAAATCCACTTTCTAACCATGTAATATGAATACCGGCTAGAATGTTTGTAAAAAATATAATATACTAATTGGCTGCCCCCCCTCATCTGAAAATAGGTTGTTTACTTTGTTTACTACTCTCACGATTTTTCAAGAATAGCAGATCTACAAGCTCGTAGCGCTGCACTCTGTACCCTGCTATGACCTTGTAGATATGCCATTTTTCAATATCTAAAGTATTACATATTGTTTAAAACACTAGTGCTGTAGTGTTTCATGCATGTTTTGGAAAAACAAAATCTAAATAACTAGTACATTGTTACTTTACACCAGTGATAGACGGTAGGGTTTGTTTACTTTAGTCAGTCAGACGGCCGTTCGTTCGGTCGGTCGGTCAGACAGACAAACAGAGAGACAAAAAGACAGTCAAACGGATGGATGGTCAGACTTACCTGTTGTGTTATCTGTTGGTTTATCCTGGAGATCTGAGGAGAAACATGAAACACTAAATTAACGTCAGTGTTAACAGCTGGTTCAGTGTAGTCATTTCTCCTTATTGGACATTCAGAGGAAGAGAATTAGTCACCATCATTACAAAGCCTGAGATTCTAAGGTTTCATTTACACATCTCAAACTGACATTCTGTGTTTTGTATGTGTTTCATTTCCAATGCACCTCACCCTGTGGGGTTAATCAAACACTAGCCTGGTCTAGCCCTCAATGATTTTGGCCTTGGGGGGGCAGGGTGCCGTGGGATCCACACGGCAGATCGAGCTGATCTGATTTGATCTCACGAACGTGTCGTCATCCCCGGCCCCTCCCGCGTCCGTCCACTGCTGTTCTACGTCACATCATTTAGAGCGACGCCCACCCCGGAAGGTTCACTCCCCCTCAAGGCCACTTTCCAACGTGCGTTAGTCCAGGCTTTCCGTTTTCGAACGAAAATGAAAGCCTGGGTGTCGAGGCTAATCAAACACAAGTGTTTGGTCAAACCATGTGACTTCCAATGAACACAGAGGCTTCACCATTCCAACTTGAAGCATTACTAACCGTCTCCAACCCTAATGGTGCATTCACATGGGAAGATGGAACAATGTAAAGACATGTTGTGAGTTGGTTTGGAGCAGCTGCATGCAATGTTTCACCTTTCAAACATGGACAGGTATGGATTAGTCATGAACATTAGAGTGTGTGCTATTAAACACAAATGCAGCTATGAATTGTACGACTGCAATGTGAGTAATGTGATTGTTATGTTCATATAAAATAAATACACGTAAAGATAAGGTCATGTTAATGGCTTCCATCGACACTGAGAGGTAGACTGCATGGTTGAATCTGCCCTGTGTGAACGCAGCATAACCCTAAAACACCAGTAGAAGCCTGGTAGTCTGAATGGAGGTGTGTCAGAATGACACTCTGTCCCCAGGAATGTGGAACTATGAATCTCACATTGTTGTCATTTAGTCACACACACTTTCGCCACTAAGAAACCACAATTATCCTTCAACTCAACAGGCTGTGGAGCACTCCTAAAAAGAAAATGTAAAGGTAAAGGTTTAATATTTGCTTCAGATACAAATATCAAATTGTGTGTGTGTGTGTGTGTGTGTGTGTGTGTGTGTGTGTGTGTGTGTGTGTGTGTGTGTGTGTGTGTGTGTGTGTGTGTGTGTGTGTGTGTGTGTGTGTGTGTGCGTGTGCGTGTGCGTGTGTGTTTTCAATCTTTACTCACAACAATCTTCAGGTTCGTCTGACCGGTCCCCACAGTCATCTACTGTGTCACATTTCCATGACAATGGAATGCACTTTTTCGGACAAATAAACTGATGGAGGAGACAGAGGATTCTGTTAGAAACAATTTAATATAGTTCAAATAATATACACACAAAAAACATTATTAACAAACAATATACAACGTTTCTTTTTAAATTAGAGTCAACACAATTAGAGAATAATCTGAACGTTCACAGTTATTGAGAGGGATCAATGTAAAATATCACTGTGTTTCTGTTACTTACTGTGCAATAACTATGGCACAATTGAAACAAGGTATGACATGACTTACAAAATAACGTACATTTACATACATATAACGTACATTTTAATGTTTAAAACATCATATTAAATAGAATAGCTTGGAATGTAGGTTTTCTGGCACAGAAGTAGTTTGAGGTAAACAAAGAAGAGGCCAGACCGGATACGTTTTTATACACATAAGTTCTCTATTTTTTTGTAACATGTAACATAATTTACTGATGATTTTTTAATAACACTGATTTTATTTAATCTACTCCCATTCCGCTTGTCTTTAATGGTTTAGTGAAACCTAAATGAATAAATGATAAATAAATAAAATGGAAATGTAATCTAAGTAATGTAACACAAGTAAAGCTGAGGTGAATCACCTGGCTGGCAGTGCAGCTGGACATGCACTTGTATCCTCCTCCAGGTGAGAGCAGACACAGGAGACTGCAGCCTCCATTGTTGATCTGACACGGATGAACAGACACTGCAGGGTGGAGAAAACATGTACGGAATATGAGAACACACAACTATCTAAATTTCACAGTGCTTCATAAACATGTTGTAAGCTGGAACATGCCATGTGTACATAAAGAAATATGGAACACCTGTATTCATAATTCATAATGAAATTGTAAGTCTGCTATTGTTCATTTCATTTATTCTGTTCATAGCATTATCACAATAGAAACAGCTGTTTTAATCAATGAAGGGTGGCTTCACTGCCAACAAAGTGTTGCATCTAAGCTGCGTTTGCAGACGGGTCAAACTTCCTAAAAAAGCCTGGTAAGTTTTAGACGACTCATGTATAAAATATATACAATAGGATTTTTTTATTTCTGTTGTATGAACACAAGGCTGCCGTACTTTATACATTGATTGATTTTTGACTTCTGTTGACTTCTGTTTCTCTCCAATGTAGAATGTTGCCACTACTGTTTACGCAACTATAAATTAAACGGGTTCATCCTGATGTTGGTGTAACAAAAACGATGAAATCAGTGGTAGTGACTAACAACTTTAATCTATATACCGGTATGTGCAGATATCATTCACAAACACAAGGGATGTCACAAAAATCCTACCATGTTTTTTCCATGAAGCAGTAAAACTATACTGTTTTAATGAATATCTAGCAACACCACATCATGAATACAGCTGTGTAGTGTCATTCAAACATAGCCTACAGTACTCTATGTCGGCATACTTTTATTAAATCCACATATAGAGGGTCAGGTTGCTGACGCAATGTTTTTAAAAGGCAGCCAGTGGAGCACCTTGCATTGATGTTGTCAGAACACAAAGCTGATGCTGACACAACACACCCAGTGGAGTCTCCCTGTAACAGTCATAAGACATAATGAAGAGTAATAATGAGTTACAGCAGGTGGTACAGACCCTCAGGTTGTCTAGAGGGGTGGTAGATGTGGATGTCATATGGACGGATCAGGTTACTGATGACTGTGGTGTTGTCGATACCATTAGTCTTGTTGGCTCTGTAGATGGATCTGGTCCTCAGGTCTGTCCAGTAAATGTGATCCTCAAACACAGCAATAGAGTCGATGTTCTCCTGACTCACAACTACAGACACACAGAGCCCTAAATTAAAAGTGTGTGTGTGTGTGTGTGTGTGTGTGTGTGTGTGTGTGTGTGTGTGTGTGTGTGTGTGTGTGTGTGTGTGTGTGTGTGTGTGTGTGTGTGTGTGTGTGTGTGCGTGTGTGTGTGTGTGTGTAAACCTGTCTGTCTGTTGGTTCCATCCAGGTTGGCAAACTCAATGTATTTCCCATCGTTGGTCCAATAGATGTGATCATTGATGTAGTCTAACGTCAGGCCGTAGGGCCTGGAGATCTTCTCCTTCACGATGACTGTCCTGTCGGTGCCGTCCATCCCCATCCTTCCTATGTGGGGGTTGTTGTTGAGACCACTGTCTGACCAGTACAAGTATCTGTCAGGGAGACACTGTGTCAGGTCACTATTCACAACTAATCACACATAGTGGGAATACAATATGACGGACAGGACAGATGTTCAACATCAAAAACACAATTAAATTGTTATCTGTCTGACAATAAACACTTAAAAGTGAAAACAGCTCTATTCACAGGATGGTTGATAAATTCAGTGTTTGGTCACCACAGTGTTCTTACCCATAGCGTACATCCACAGCTATGGACACTGGCAGGTCCAGGTCAGTGTTGAGCAGGACTGTTGGGTACGACCCGTTTAGTTTGGACACACCTATGGTTTCATGCACAAGGTCACACCAATAGAGGTTTCCTCCTATCCAATCAACAGCCAGACTGTATGCTGTGATGGTTGACGTGTTGTGAATGACCTGTTAATGAATCATACATGCACTCTGAATATACTCACCATGAATTCATTCTTACATTAGAGCAACTGGTCAAAGTGCACATGTGTGTGCGTGCACGTTTGAGTGTGCGTGTATGTATTTGTGTGTGGTGCGTGCATGTGTAATAAGAAGTGACTTGGTAATACCCAACTATTTTATAAGTACTCTGAGTAGTAGTATGAATATAAGTATCCTTCATTCATCTTCATAGTTGTCGTTGTCACACTGACCTGGACGTCACTGCTGTTGATGTACATGACACAGATCATGGTGTCATCTGGTTGTGTCTCCTCTATCCAGTAGATCTTCTGCTGCTGATAGTCAAAGTCCAGATACCAGGCATTCTTCAAGTCCTGTCACAGCACAGCAGTTGTGTTAGTATCAGACTGGAATACATTCCAGCATGTCAAAAGCAGTGTGTGTATAATATTGTATAGGATTACATAGGATGTGTTGTTATTATATCCAATGGCCTGTTTGATCACTGTGGAGCTGGAGCCGTTCAAGCTGATCCTCATCAGGTTGTAACTGTTGGCTGAGATGAGGAAGGGCTCCAGCTCTGGAGAAAGTGAGACATTACACTTGAGTTGAGTTGGTTTACAGACAGACAGACAGACAGACAGACAGACAGACAGACAGACAGACAGACAGACAGACAGACAGACAGACAGACAGACAGACAGACAGACAGACAGTCTTACCTGTGGTATCATTTGATGGTGGTGTAGCCTGGAGAGCTGAGGAGAAACATAAACTAAATGAGCTTCAGTGTAACAACAGCTGGTATTGGTTGTATTTTGTGGTTTATCTGTTGAAGTATACAAGAAAGATGAACCTTTCTTTCTCATCTTGGGGAAACAATAAAAAATATCACTGCTGGGAATGAGTAACTACAATTTCTATGGGGGAAATGAAAATAGCTGGCAATCAATAGTTTGTTGCAAATCAACAGGTTGGCCGAGGATCACATTTACTACAGACTACAGACAGATTATCCAATGGGTCTGTTGGGCTCATTCTCAGTCCTGAGGACATCAGTTCAAATGAGCAAAATTTCAGTCTTGGGACTTTTGGGGGGCTTTAAAGTTAGTTATTCTGTCTGTTTATTATATAATCCTTGCTGTAAGTCAGTGAATGCTGAAATGCTTATGAATATTGGAGGCCTATGTCATAATTGTTACGTGTGTGTGTGTGTGTGTGTGTGTGTGTGTGTGTGTGTGTGTGTGTGTGTGTGTGTGTGTGTGTGTGTGTGTGTGTGTGTGTGTGTGTGTGTGTGTGTGTGTGTGTGTGGAGACACTATGTGCTGCGGTATCTCAGTATGGATGTATTAAAAACATACACTTGCAATGACGAGAATGGATCAACGTAAAGAAGTTATGGGGTGACAAAATGAAATGTTTTTTTTTTTTTTTTTTTTTTTTTGTGAATAATTAATTCATGGACTGACCAAAAGGAGCTGAATAATAAAAATACACATCTACAATCTCACATCATGCATTGTTGATCAACGGACATCAAACAACACCCTAATATCCCTAATATATAACCCTATAACCCTAATATCACAGCAGCTACAATGAGAGCCAAGGGACGATGGGATCATCTTCTGTATAATCTGCTCATCACAGCTCAAAGACACAACATGTCACAGAAGGACTCCATTCATACAGTAGATTCACTCCATTGAGCAAACCTTTACACTACAGGGAACACCCATAGTTCAGATAATCTCTGTGAGTCTGAACATGCTCTGCTCCTGTGCCTGCAATTATGTTTAGGTTTGTGGTATAAGACTTCAGTGTTTTGTATCTTACAACATTATGACTATGATACAATACAGAGAATGTTTTTATCTTTCATATTGGTTTAAACCCTGTGGAATTGTTGTATTTAGTCTTAGAATCCATTGTTTTTCTGCAAACTTTCTCTCCCCCTGCAGTTATGTTTAGGGTTAGAGACAGGGTCAGTCATTTCAGAACAATGAAACTTTGGAGTAATGTCATAGCACCGTTATTACAGCTGGAGACTCCAGGTAGTGAATAACCATTCTGTCAGAATCACACACACGCACACACGAACACGTACACACACACACAAACACGTACACACACACACAAACACGTACACACACGCACACGCACACGCACACGCACACGCACACGCACACACACACACACACACACACACACACACACACACACACACACACACACTGAGCTTATAAGACTCTTTTTGGGCAGAGGCCTTTGGCCTGAGGAGACAAATATTACAGACTATGACATAACAGGATCAAACCTATTAATCTAATATTGAATGCACAGTCATGGTATAACACTGTGCTCCACTGGCTGATTTTCTTACAAGAAACATTGACTGACCACAAGCCTCATCACAACCATGTGTGTTGATCACAGCTACACCTCCAGCCTATAGCCTATGCCCACCCAGGCTCCCGCACACACACGCACGCACACACACACACACACACACACACACACACACACACACACACACACACACACACACACACACACACACACACACACACTCTTTTTACCAGACCACAAATGCAGCATTTACTATGGTGGACGTATGCCAGCATTAATTAATTGATTGATTGACCGATGGATTTTCTTATTAACAGCTTGGAGTTTTACAGTAACCTACATTTGTAGCACATTCAATACACTGAGAAGCATTTTTTCCCCTCTGAGTCTCTCTCTCTCTCTCCCCCTCTCTCTCCCCCTCTCCCCCCCCTCTCCCCCTCTCTCTGTGTGTGTGTGTGTGTGTGTGTGTGTGTGTGTGTGTGTGTGTGTGTGTGTGTGTGTGTGTGTGTGTGTGTGTGTGTGTGTGTGTGTGTGTGTGTGTGTGTGTGTGTGTGTGTGTGAGGATTGGTGAGGATGTTCTAAAATTCATCATTAAGGCCAGACTGCAAGTATTACCAACTAAATACAATCTGTCAATCTGGTACCCCGACAGCCATACTCCACTCTGTATAAACCACCAGGGTTCTGAACAACACCTAGAATCTATTGCACACATAACAAATGGCTTTAGTGCATACAAAAATTTGTATATTGCTCACCATGACCGTATTGTTGACTTTGTGTCTGATGCAGTGCGAAAATATGTACCATCTAGTGCGGCAATGTATAAACATACAAGAGTGCTACCACTTCGGTTTAGCTGCGAACGTGATGTCTTTGCTAATATCCCAAATACACCTGATGTTGTTTTTGTCGACATAAGTCACAAGGAGGTTTTGATTTTGGAGGTGGGCTGCGTCTTTGATTCGTACATGGAGCAGGCATTCCAGGATAAAATCTCAAAGTATCAACCATTACTTGGAATTAAGACGGGTCTAGGATATCGATGTAGACTTGCCATATTGATATTTGGGCCATGTGCATAAACTGTGAGTGGCCTATGAATAGCTGGCATGACAAAGAGTAAAGCCAAACAACTCAATTCAATTCAATCAACTAAATTCTGTTCTGTATCAGCTGTTATAGGCAGTTTGTCTGTGTGGAGGAGGAGGTGCTATGTGTATCCTTAAGTGAACATGAACTGTCAGCCCCGTTATATTTGTTTCCCTGTAAATTAATGTAATTTGTGGATTCAAATAAAGAATTAATGTGTGTGTGTGTGTGTGTGTGTGTGTGTGTGTGTGTGTGTGTGTGTGTGTGTGTGTGTGTGTGTGTGTGTGTGTGTGTGTGTGTGTGTGTGTGTGTGTGTGTGAGATGCACAATAAAGTGCCCTGGATAAAGGTGCTATATGAATGCAAAATAGGCAATGCACAACAACACGTGCGTAGTAGGGGGTAGAAGTTCTCGACTTCACAATAGGAAAAAACACTGGCAAACTTTCTACAATTGCAGTGAATCAGGGAGTAGCAAAGTTAAAAAAGATACAGCCTGATGATGGCACTGTGGCCGCATAGGCCGAAACGTTGCTGCTCCCTTATTAAAGTTCACTGCCATGTGAACCAATTACCATTCACACACACATACACACACTGAACTCACAACCATGCAGGCCTGTGTATTATTCGGCCACCTTAAATCGGAATTTCATAAATTGTGGTTCAGCCCATTAAGACCTAACTGTGGCGGCGCTGCATTGCCAACACAAGCCCAAATTAAGACAGAACCTCGTTTGGGGGTGAGGTCCACCAGTAGACCCCCTGTACCCTCCAGGAGACTCGCCTGGTTCCACGTCCAACGGTCCGTCCCATGGACCCTGCTGCATAATTCTAACCACCATGCCTGGTCAGAGACCCACATGGTAGTGGTCGTGGTGCCAATACATAATCAATGGATAAAGAATCAACAGAATAACTCGGATTCAGTGCATTATAAGTAGCCTATTGTCTATGCAACGCATTGTGCATGCAGGTTGGTCCAGACTGTGCTGTGCTCACAAGCTTTATATTTATATTGTATATTTGTACAACAGTCAGAAAGTCTGTCCGTCTGTCTGACGCAGGAAAAGCAAAAGATTAAAATAAATAATAAACAGTCATGACATGGACCCTGGATGTCCAGGAGAGAGATCTCTCCTTCGGACACGAGCGACACCAGGCCTCGGCCCCTCGTCGAGTCGTCACCTCAAAGTTGGCCAATAATTCCGTATTCAGCAGGACGTTTTTCTTTCATTCAAAATTCTTAATGTAGTTTAGAATAGAACCACAACAACGGAAATGTGGTGTATTTAACCAATTATAATTAAAATGGCTGAAAATTACACTGTCATGGTTCTCTCCTAGTCATGGTTTTCATGGCAGTGTCATTTCACATCCACATCAGCCAACAAGTGTCATTCAACCAGAGTGATTACCTGAGCTCCAGAGCAGGAGGAACACTATCACTGTCTTATCCATGTCTGGATTCTCTCACACTGGACTCTCAACTGGAACTTCACCGTTCTGCAGCGACTGCTTCTGGTTGGGATTCTGCTCAACACTCTCTTCTCTCTGTGTGCCTTTTATTGACATGCCAACTCGTCATATCTCTTCATCATCATCATCGTGTGGTTAATGCGAGGTTCCAGGAAATGCCAAAAGTGAGACTTTGCTATCATGATTCAGCATTTTTTGGGGGGTTAGGGTTATTATTTGGCTTGCTTTAAACACATATTTAGAGGAATACAGACATCTCACCCTAGAAAACAGTCGATGAAAAACTATATGAACATTTACAGTATATGCCACATACGATTAACATACAGTATATATAGGCTATATTGCTTACACTGCTAAATAAAATGCCATTATCTACCATATGATTCTGAATAATAACCCACCTTTTGAGTAATACCATTTAACAAAATGACAGATAAGACATGGTCGGTTTGTCTTTCTGTTAAGAAAACATTATTGGAGAAACTGATTTGTGTAGGGACACCTGATGTCAGGCTGGACAACGATGGGTCTGTTGTCAGTGCACAATGTCGGCTCCACACTTTGCTTGTGTACTGCCTGTGTTTACGGACAAGCTGTGACGTCACTTCCTAATTTTGTTCTTTTCCATTTCAGGGCTTGACACTAACAGTGAAGACACTAACAGTGAAGACTGCTACCTGGTTGCCCAATCGGGCAAGTGTGCAACTTAGTGCACTATAACACAACACAAGATAAATTTGTCTTGAAGGCAGTCATTGCACTCTGCCTCTGTGTCTTTCACTGCTTTCTATACCTATCCACAATTCCAGGCTGGATTTGGGAAACAAAACAGGCAAATTAACATACACAAAAAAAACTAATCTTCTACATTCTCTAGTTGTGTAGACCTGGGCTAATTAAGATGAATTTTAACTCTTGAGAGTGTAAAAATGAAACCAATGGACCAAATGGTTTCATTTTTACGTTCTCAAGAGTTACATCTGGTTAACCAACTTAACTGGGGACCACCTGGAACCTTGAAAAACCCTGGTTTAAAGCACCCAAGTAGGAAGTAAACTTAAATGCAAAATTTACAATATATTTTTGGGGGGCAAGTGACCATGACCTGAGGGCATGTAGAACCTGACAGGGGTTGACCTGTGTCAACCCCTGCATTTTTATCCCCTGATTTTGCAACCCATTTTTCACCCAGTGCCAAGGGCTATACCTACACCAACCTGGGGAGGCAGGGGACTGGCCTCATGCTTCCTTCAATGCATGAGCTGCCTTCTTTTCAAATGACAGGGGAGTTTCCCTGGTTGGATGTGGCATGTGGAAGCACGTTACTCCAACCAGTTCCCTCCATCAGGTGTCCCGGCTGGCCAGAGGGAGGTAGTTTAGAGCCCAGGATTATAGCATGTTTTTTTTTTTTTTTTTTTTTTTTTTAGGGTATCTACCTGAGGGGAACGGGGAGAACATGCAAACTCCACACAGAAAGGCCCTTCTGCCAACCCCTCTTCAGGGGTTGACAGACACTAAGGTATTTGAGGCACTTGCCGATCGGGAAAGTGCAAGTCAGGTTCTACTCGTCCTCAGGTCATGGTCACTTGCCCATCAAAATATATTGTAAATTTTGCATGTAAGTTTACTTTCTACTTGGGTGCTTTAAAGGTAGGGAAAATGATTTCACTTTTGTCAGATATCACCCAAAAAATATTTTTTCTGTTAAAATGCTCTATTATAAGGTGTGCAGACCATATATGGAGTTTCCCCCTCCCCCACGTTAGCAGAGGAGCTAAGAAAAGTTCCCCAGGTGGAGGGTGAATTCTCCTCCAATCAGGATCGAGCAGCAGGTTCACATAGTGTAGCTACTCTTGGGCGCCCCTAGTGCACCAGGCTGGTACTACACAATGAATTTGAAATCACTTACCCTACCTTTAAACATTTCCTTTCGCAGTCGAAGACTGTTTTGTTAATAATAATAATAATGGATTGCAGTTTTATAGCGCTTTTCTATGCACAGCGTGTATACTCAAAGCACTTACAATGGTCCATTCATTCATACATTGGGAAGTAGAGCGGCGAACAGTCAACGCCAGCGTCCCCACTTCCCACATTCATACACCAGTGGTGGTAACCACTGGAGGCAAGGTGGGGTTCAGTGTCTTGCCCAAGGACACTTCGACATGTAGACAGGAGGAGCCGGGAATCGAACCGTCGACCACTGGATCATTGGCCGACCTGCTCTACCTCCTGAGCCACAGCCGCCCCAATAAGTCACAATCAGCTACAGTAAATATTCAACTTGTAAATCAGTGGTTCCCACAGTGGTTCCCATAGTGCACCCCAGCAAAATGATAGTTTGGAACCAAATGGACCTGGGAGAGAGATGGGAGAGAGAGCTAGAAAGCAGGGAAAGATGCAGAGGCAGAGTGCAATGACCACCTTCAAGACAAATATATCTTGTGTTGTGTTACAGCGCACTAAGTCACACACTTGCCCGATTGGGCAACCAGGTAGCAGTCTTCACTTGCCCGACCATTTTCTTACTTGCCCCGGGCAAGCGGGCAAGTGTTGGTGTCAAGCCCTGCTCTTCATTAATCAAGATATACAGTACATCCTGCCCTGTGACCACATCCTCCCCCACCCCCCCCCCCCCCCCCCCCCCCCCCCCCCCCACACACACACACACACACACACCTCCACTTAACTACCATAACTGGTATGGAATGTAAAACAATTAACACTCATCTTTTACTTTCTCTGATAACATGAACCTTGGTTGAAAAGAATGCTAAAGGCCATTTGGACACTTTTTCAGGAGTTGAAGTTGTGACCATTTTCATGGCAAACGCCTGAATAGCATTTGTGCCTGTTGATGCTGGCTTACAAAGGAGGTTATATCAACTCTGAATTGAATATACCGGTATTTATTTAATCTGTAGTATATTTATTGTGGAGAGAATTACATTCAGCTTTAGATGACTCCAACATAAGACCTGAAGCAGATGCACCAGTCTGAAGTACAGTACTAGTATGGATAAATAGACAGTATATAGACAGTTTTAGGAGAGGCCCAAAGCCATGGAGGGGCTCT
Source organism: Benthosema pterotum (assembly GCA_039105355.1). NCBI lineage: Eukaryota > Metazoa > Chordata > Actinopteri > Myctophiformes > Myctophidae > Benthosema > Benthosema pterotum. The sequence goes on along the minus strand of CM076975.1, from coordinate 43,636,520 downwards.
AAAAACTCAGAGTAGTAGGGCTTTATTTGTATTTATACTACAAGGCTTCACATTGGGGGCCCTGTGATAAAAACAGAAAAATCAGGGGGCCCAAAAATGCTGCAACGCCCCTGGTCAGGGGTGACATTAGCTCACACCAGAACGCTAAAACTGGTGGTATTTGTTTTCCCCCCATGAACAAAACTGTTTCATTTTAATCGGAAAGTTGCCCATTTTCAACATAAAAGTGTTTAATGTACTGCATCCAAATAACTTTAGAAAGGGGCCATATAAGCCAGTAATTATCTGGGCTATAATTTAACTCCTGCGGGTTATAGTTGAAGATTGCTTACTAAGAGCATGCTACAATCTACCATGAACTTGACACTATTATCTGTTTTTTTTTCTTTGTGGTATACAGCAGGGGTTTTCAACAGGTGGTCCGGGGACCACCAGTGGTCCCTGAGAGCGTTTCAGGTGGTCCCCAGCTAAGTTGGTTAACCAGATGTAACTCTTGAGAAAGTAAAAATGAAACTTTTTTTTTACACTCTCAAGAGTTAAAATATTCATCATCTGAATTAGCCATTTTGGAATGTATGTTTTGCTTGTTTTGTTTTGCAAATCCAGCCTGGAATTGTGGACAAAAGCAAAATAAATCTTTACATTTGGGGTCTGTGGGGCTAAAATGTCTCCAAATGGTGGTCCGTGGCTCAAATTCTGAATAAATGGTGGTTCCTGAGATGAAAAAGGTTGAAAACCCTGGTATAAAGTATAATCATACCGGTAAGTGCATTTACATGTAAGTGCTGTACCTGGATTTTTTTTTTTCCTACTCCACCGCCTCTCACAAAACAAATTACTGTAGGCCTACGTTTCACAACACTACAATTATTTGGAAACTTAAATAAGTTGGTCTGCGGATTTCAATACAAAATATAGCTGCAAGCAGCAATAAGACGTGAACAAGCAAGCAGCAATAAGGAGTCAGAACAATACGCGCAAGCCACAGTAACATGGGAGCCTGAACTTGAGAAATACATCAGCTAATTGTGGGAGCAGGGTAGGGTTTTTGAAGACTGACAGACTCGCGCTTTGGATTGTCAGTCGCCAGACTTGAAACCACAACATTCTGTTCCGAAGTCTGGCGCTCTACTGACTGAACTATCCAGACTGAATAATTTCCTTCATTGTTGTTAACAGTATGGCAGTATGACAAGCACAATAAGCCATATGTAACCCAGGTAAAACTCAATGTAATGGTAATGGTGGTTGTCACTATTTGGCCATGATCGAGTCGAAATGGTAATACTGTGGTAATAATGTGTTATTACCATTTTTACAGTGTGTACCAGTTCCCACTAATATCCAGCAACTTCACATTGCCATTGAAGAGGAGTGGACCAACATTCCACCGGCCACAATTGACAATCTGATAAACTCTATGCGAAGAAGATGTGTTGCACTGCATGAGGCAAATGGTGGTCACACCAGATACTGACTGGTTCGGAGTCCCATACCCCCAATAAGGCAAAGAAAAATTGCACATTTAACGGTGGCCTTTTGTTGTGGACAGTCTAAGGTACACCTGTGCACTAACCATGATGTCACATCTACATCTTGATGTGGCACACCTGTGAGGTGGGATGGATTATCTTAACAAGGCAGAAGTGCTCAATATCACACATTTAGGCAGATTTGTGAACAGTGTTTGAGAGAAATGGCTATATTGTATATCTGGAATGAATTTTAGGTCTTTAAGTCCATTGCCTGAAAAATGAGAGCAAAAACAAAAGTGTTGCGTTTATATTTTTGTTGAGTATAGTTTGTGAGAATATGTTTTTGGACCAGTACTGCGACAGAAGTAGGTAGTTTTTAGAAGGAAATTATAATGAACCATAAAGAACACAGGACACTGTAAATTATGCTTAATTAAATTATTATTGAATTAATGAAAAGAAAATGAAAACCAAAAACCAAATAAAATGCAAATTAATTAAATTAAACCAACATAGATTCGACCCAAGTCAGTGTTTAGTCAATTGTCCAAAGTTCATCCGGGATCAGTGTCATTGAGAGTCAGTGTGTGTGTAGTCAGTAGTCAGAGTGTGTGTTTGGACATGGAGGGTCCTACCGTCAGGTTAGGACAGAAACAGAACAGTAGGTTTGTTTTGGGTTAGCTTGCCATTGTCTTCACTTTCATCGTCACCATGATCAGACGGTCGAAGAGTTAACTGGAAAAACCTGAACACAACAAGGCCAAATTAAACATCTACAATAAAACAACTAACTGATCTACAAGTTCAAATAACAAAAATCAGTATTCACAAATAATGTCAATATTATACCATCAAATCCAAACAAAACGGATCAAACAAATGTTTCCAAAACAAAACTCACCAATTCTGTTCAGATTCACAGCTCATTCATGCTCAGTACGCTCACCTGTGGGGTTTGTATGTAGGTCTAAAAGGATGTTAATCTGTGTTAGTATAATGCTTTATATTGCAATGTTTGGGAAAATGTTTGAGAGAAGGAGAGCATACAGACCTGTCCCCAGCCAGTGATGTGCACCTCACTGACTGAGACAGAGTACTGGCTTTATACTGGGGGTGTGGTGTGTGTGATTGCAACCTAGTGTGACGGAGTGAATGATTGGTGAGCTCTGAGTGAGTGGTGAGCTGAGCTGTGAACTGTCACTAGTGACAACTTGGCCGAATAGGGACAGTCAAAAAGATACAAGCGAGCAATTTTCATATATATATATATATATATATATATATATATATATATACAGTATGTCACAAAAGTAAGTACACCCCTTGCATTTTTTCAAATATTTATTGATATATCTTCCTGGGAAAACTTTGACGAAATGACACTTCAGTACAATATAAAGTAGCCACTGTACAGCTTGGAAAATGCTGTAAATTTCATTTTTTCATCAAAATAACTGAAACACAGCCATTAATGTCTAAACCGATGGCAACAAAACTAAGTACACCCTTCAGTAAAAGTGTCCTAAGTCGCCCAAGTAGACATTTTTCCTCCCCAGTTCCATGTGACTTGTTAATGTTAACACAGTCTCAGGTGTGAGAGGTGAGCAGGTGTGTTAAATTTGGTAATATCGCCCCCTACATCTCATAATGGTCACTGGAAGTTCAACATGGCACCTCATGGCAAAAAAACTCTCTGAGGATCCGAAAAAATGATTGTTGCTCTAGATAACATGGGCCTCGACTACTAGAACATTGCCATCATCCTGAATTTAAGCTACAGCACCATGGCCAAGGGCATACAGCAGTTTAAGAGGACAGGATCCACTCAGAACAGGCCTCACCATGATTGACCAAAGAAGTTGAGTGCACATTCTCAGCATAAAATCAACAGGGAGACGTCCGGAAATGGTCATAGAAGTTCTGTAAACATTGCTGCAGAGGTTGGAAGACTGGGGGGTCACCCTGTCAGTGCTCAGACAATACACCATATGCTGCATCAACTTGGCCTCAATGTCTGTCACCCCAGAAGAAAGGCTCTTCTCATAATGATGCACAAGAAAGCCCTCAAACAGTTTGCTGAGGACAAGGAGACTAAGCATATGGATTACTGGAACCAAGTCCTGTGGTCTGATGAGGCTAACAAACATTTTGATGGCTTTCTTGTGCATCATCATGAAAAGAAGCTTTCTTCTGGCATGACGGCCATAAAGGCCAAGTTGATGCAACATGTGGCGTATTGTCTGAGCACTGACAGGGTGACCCCCCACCCTTCCAACCTCTGTAGCAATGCTCACAGAACTTCGACGGCTATTTCCCTACGTCGCCCGGTGGATTTGATGCTGAGAACGTGCACTCAACTTCTTTGGTCAACCATCTTGAAGCCTGTTCTGAGTGGACCCTGTCCTCTTAAACTGCTGTATGCCCTTGGCCATGGTGCTGCAGCTTAAATTCAGGATGATGGCAATGTTCTAGTAGTCGAGGCCCATGTTATCTACAGCAACAATCATTTTTTCGGATCCTCAGAGAGTTTTTTTGCCATGAGGTGCCATGTTGAACTTCCAGTGACCATTATGAGATGTAGGGGGCGATATTACCAAATTTAACACACCTGCTCACCTCTCACACCTGAGACTGTGTTAACATTAACAAGTCACGTGGAACTGGGGAGGAAAAATGTCTAATTGGGCGACTTAGGACACTTTTACTGAAGGGTGTACTTAGTTTTGTTGCCATCGGTTTAGACATTAATGGCTGTGTTTCAGTTATTTTGATGAAAAAATGAAATTTACAGCATTTTCCAAGCTGTACAGTGGCTACTTTATATTGTACTGAAGTGTCATTTCGTCAAAGTTTTCCCAGGAATATATATCAATAAATATTTGAAAAAATGCAAGGGGTGTACTTACTTTTGTGACATACTGTATATTGTGGGAGGTCTGAGACAAATCGAGGACAGAGACAGTACCAGTGTGTGGACGCACGGTGGCGCCCCTTTGGTTTATTAACAAAAAACGTAAATAAATTGCCAGTTTTCAATCAGCAGCCAAGGATGGTTAACAGTTCAATCAAGAAGTGTAGGGGGTTCCAGAAGTCTTCGTACTGCAGGGGGCGAGAGAACAAAGTTAGGTGAGTCTACATGAGAGGTGGAGTAGTAGTTGGGGCCTCAGGCTCCTGTCTGGGCTGTCAACCAACTGATCTCTTTTCTTCTAGGGTTCGGGGGGTGGAGGCGGTATGGAAAGGTAAGTATGGTCTCTTTCAGGTGTCCGGTAAGTATTAGCATAGGTTGGGGTCCTCCAGGGGGTGGTTTTGAAAGCAGGGCGCTCAAATTACAGGTTTGAGTATTTAGAGTAAAAATACTTTCAGGAGGTAAGTAATCTGGGTAAAAGTACTTTACAGGCTATGTAATTGGAGTACAAGTACTTTCTTTAGGCGGAAAATAATTAGAGTAAAAGTACTTTACAGGCTATGTAATTGGAGTACAAGTACTTTCTTTAGGCAGAAAATAATTAGAGTAAAAGTACTTTACAGGGCAAGTAATTAGAGTAAAGTACTTTCTTCGGAGGTAAGTAATTAGAGTGAAAATACTTTTTAGTTAGGGACGAAAGAGCACCTCGTAGGGACCCCGTGGGTTCGGCCGTCAGGTAAGTGCTCAAGTAAGTATTTATACTCAATTACACGGCGGGGGGTTGGGCTGATCTACAAACTCAGTGGCAGAATAAAGGGACAAATAAAGTTCTTTCACGACGTGAAACAAAAAATATCCTCTTCAGTTAACGTCAACTTGTGTCTTCAAACAAAATCTTTATCCTTAGCGACTTCTAGGCAGTGCCGCTTTAATTCCATTAAGTGGTAAAAAAAAATAGTCTTTTCTTACGACCTTGGGTGGCTTGGAGATTCAGGCTTCCTCTTGTCCTTGCATCAATCCAGCTCCAGGTACGTCCAATGTAAACAAAGGGTTTTTCTCCGGGCACAGGTTACGGGGGACACAAGCTCCTGTTCGTGTTTCCAACCCCACTCGTAGTTGCCTATTAGGTTGGAGCACAGAGAAGTGTTAACATCCAGTTTACAATGTCTTTAAAAGTACACCTATCTAATAGCGAGAGTGTGTTCAGCTTACCGTCCAGAGCCAAGAAACAAACACGCCGCCTGTCAGGGTTTGAGGTGAACCAGTCTATACTGCTGCACTGTTTGTGTGGGCTTTATATAGTGCCCAGCTGCTGCTGATTGGTAACGAGCGGGAGTCGGCTGTATTAGGCGCAGCTGGCGGAGGAGTGACTTGGGAACATACACTCCCTCTATGACACGTCCGTGGGCAGGCCGTGCTGTTCCTGTTTGACCTGTTACCCTGGAAACACAGTTATGGCTCTGGATCCCCAGTGAGACACCACAATATATATATATATATATATATATATATATATATATATATATATATATATATATATATATATATATATATCCTATGTGGGTGTACACTTGCCACTCATTCATCACATGATGGGAGCTTTTATATCTTGGTACCAAGTATTCGAACTTTGCACATTGACATGCTCGTAACACATCATCACATCACAGATACATGCAAGACCACCAAACCGTCTGACAATATGCAAACACCACTATATGCACAATAAGCCATATAAAAATGGAAAACTCGCCTTGCAAATTGGAAGACCATATTTCACATGCTTCCATAAGTTCCACATGCTTATTGCTCTCACACAATCTGGCACAATATACTTGCTCCAGTGTTGCCAGAGAGAAACAAGCAGAAGAAGACTGTAGCTAGTGGCGCAATGGATAACTGAAGTAATTAATTAATAATTGAATAATTGACTGAATTGTAAAAATAACCATTAATGACTGCGTACAACCAGAAGTAACTAGATTCGGCAAAGGAGCTCAATAGAATGGGGTGAAACCAATGAGACACAAAAGCAGTATTAAAGTTTTAAACACAAAATTATTATTGACCTTGTTTGTATTGAAGCACAGTACATTTGGGTGTAGAAAATAAAAAAAGAAGAATGGGGGGCCCTTTAAGTCCAGTCAAGGTTTTAGTCTCTGTGAGTCAAGTCTCTTTCTCCTTGATGGAGAACCATGAACTACATACAAAGACTGAGTGGGTCTGAGGTGGGGTTCCTGGGTCGGCTCGCCAGGTCTGGAACCAGCCGGTTCCAGAACCATCCAATGTTGGGTCCAAGGTGTTCTGGGCACACAAAAAAAAAACCCTGGCCTGGAGGGCCAGGTGTCTACATCAGTTCCCATTGTTGTACAAACAAAGCAATATAAAACATAAATTAAATCAAATATCATGACGAAATGACTTGATGTGATCAAGATCAAGTCATTTCACTCATTGATCATTTTCATCCATTTTCATTAATTTAAATTGTTTCCATATTAGCATGCTTTTAATCTTTAGTAGCCCTACTTAATGTTTTAGTCATCTTAAATATCTTTGAATCAATTCATGAATTCATTTCTCTTAACTTAAAACCAACTTTTAGCTTGACCAATCATGTAAACAAAATGATTTACCTAAAAGTATCTTTTCAAACAAAAATGCCAATTCAAAACCACATAATGAAATCAAACATAACTCAAAACAATTGTAAATAACTCAAAATCAAATACATCAAATAATCAAATAAGTGAACCAATGATCAAACTAATGATACCAAGCCAACTAACTCACCGCTGAGTGGAGTAAAGTCTAGTACAAAGGAGTTGTTGTGGAGAAGAGAGGAGCTGCTGCACATGTATCAAACATTTCGGCCATCTTGCCACAGAGGGTGAAGATGGGAGTGGAGTGAGTGAGAACTGTCATATGTGTGAGTGGATTGCCAGGTTGGTGGAAGGTAAGCGGGTTGCCATGTTTGTCAGAGGTAAGCGGTTGGCTGGGTTACAAGACTCTTCACAAAGCAGCAATTTTCATTGGCTTATAAAAATGTCATTTTTTGATGAAAACAAATTTGCTTCGGAACTTTTGTCCGGATGGGGCCAAAGTTCTCATGTAGCAGGTGTCATGCAAATTGATCAAAAATCCAGGCAGAAAATCAGGCATGAGCACTTTTCAAACTGCTTAAAATGGCAGACACTCTGGGGGTGGAGCTTACCGGTCAAAGTTACAGATGCGTTCCACATGAATCAAGGAACATGTAGAAACAAGTCCCATGATTTTTGGCCAAACGAGGCCCGAGTTGTGGTTGTTCAAATGTTTCAGTTTCAAAGAATTGTTATAGCGCCCCCATTTGAGCAATTGGAGTAAGACTGGTTTTGCTGCTATTTGGCATCCCCCTCTACAAAACTGTAAAATATCAGAAGCAGATTACGCTGCATGTGTAGATTAGGGGCATTAGAATCATTTTCACAAACGAGCAATTTTCATTGGCTCGTAAAAACATCATTTTTTTCACTAAAAACATGATTCACACCCATCCCATGTTTGTATGGCTCCAAAGTTCATGTGTAGGTCATTGTTATGCATTTTGATCAAAGATTGTAGGAGAAGAGACATTTTAACTGTTTTACATATAATTCAAGATGGCGGTTCATCTAAAGGTCAGAGGTCAAAAGTCAGACTACAAAAGTTGTTCGGCATAAGCAGACGCATAAGTGAATATAAGTTACATTTCTGAGAGTCGAGCAGTTCATGAGTTATAAGTGTTTAAAGTTTGCAATTTCAGTTGAGTGCTATAGCGCCACCATTTGACCAGTGGTCACAGGCTTCGCATCATCACCGTTTGGCATCACCCTCTACCAGATTACCAATTTTCGCGAAAACCGACTGCACGGTTCAGCCAGAACAGCTATTTCTGGCGGAAAAAGAAGAAGGAGAAAAGCAGTCAATATCAATTAAGTGAACAAGTCACTTCGTGACTGCTTGTTCACTTAATAAGTGAACAAGTCACTTCGTGACTGCTTGTTCACTTAATTATACAGCAGGGGTTTTCAACAGGTGGTCCGGGGACCACCAGTGGTCCTTGAGAGGGTTCCAGGTGGTCCCCAGATAAGTTGGTTAACCAGACGTAACTCTTGAGAACGTAAAAATGAAACCAAATGGACCCTTGCGGGTCCATTTGGTTTCATTTCTACACTCTCAAGAGTTAAAATATTCATCATGTGAATTAGCCCAAGTCTACACAACTAGAGATTGTAGAAGATTAATGGTCATTTTGATCTGTATGTTTTGACTGTTTTGTTTCCCAAATCCAGCCTGGAATTGTGGACAAAACGGCAAAATAACTCTTTAGTTTTGGGGTCTGTGGGGCCAACATGTCCCCAACTGGTGGTCCGTGGCTCAAATGCTGAATAAATGGTGGGCCCTGGTGTCAAAAAGGTTGAAAACCCCTGCTATACAGTACTATTCACTGTGACCCACCTGGGGAGGGGAGTCATGGAGTCACCAATATCACTTTGGTTTATCGTACTGATGAAAATGTTTATTCATTTTTTGAATCTTTAGTTATTGATGTTGTTCTTAAGAAGACGGGTATTCATTGTACACAGCAACACGCACACGCACACACACACACACGCACGCACACTTTATTGTACCCATCAAAATAACTTACAACGAATCATAGTATGTTGTCCAGCTTGTAATGGTATAAATTAATTCTATCATTATTATTATTAAAAGTTAAGACATTGGGATTATGCATGTAAATCTTGTGTCCATGTCTTTAAAAAATGCCAACAGACCCAAATCTGAGTGACTAAAGATTATTTTTCATCCAGCACAGACAAACCACATCTCCTCCCATATGCGTCACCAAGACCATTTTTATCGTCAGTAATCAGTTTCACAGTAAGGAGGAACTCTTTAATCAGAATAGATGGTAATCTCTCTGTGGTGGAAAATATAACCATAACGGTAAGTTCATTTACGCAATTTCTGTACCCAAGTATGTTTTTTTTTTCCTTTTTCATTTTGCATCATCATTCAGCTATCCGTCTGCTCTCATGAAGCTTAAATCCTGAATTATTTTTGGAATAGTGACATCGGGAGCCAGTGTCTGCCTGACAGTGTCACTCCAGAGGGGTCACATATTGCATAGTGTCATTATTAAAAATAGCCGATTTACAATATCAAACTGCGTTGCGTTTTAGATCAGCTGTTTGTGCTGTATTTGAATTTAAATCCTGAATTATTTTCGGAATACTGACATCAAGATAATCTGCAAACCACATTTCGTCCCGTTTCTCACACATGCAACACTTCTGTCCCTCTTAATGAACAATTTGGGCCTGGTCACCCTAGCCGCCAGCGGTGACGGCGTCTCTCTCACCTGCGATGTTGCCGGCCCCTCCGGTGGGCACCACCACCTCCAGCGGAGGCAGGGCAGCCTCACGGTGCTGGTGGTGGTGGGCCTCCTGCTGCTGCTCCGCCAGGGGCCCCAGGTGGAGGTAGGCGTAGATGAAGTGTGCCAGCTGCACCATCACTCTGGACCAGTTGACGGAGTTCAGACTCATCAGGCCGCGGCTCCTCACCAGCTCCTGGTCGGCGAACAGCCTCCGTATGGGAACGTCGATGTCGTCCGAGCTGCCGTCCGCTGCCGAGACGGGAAAGAAAGGATTCCGGTAAGTGGTCCCGTCCCTCTGGGTCACGGGTTCAATCGCTGGGTCACGAATCGAGTGAAAATCCAATTTACTTTTAATTTAGGGTGCAACTGTAATTTAGGGCTGCAATAGTTAATTGATTTAGATTAATCATAGTCGAATCGATTATTAGAACTGGCCCTTTGGTATATTGCACATAACAAATGAATGCAACTAATTGTATTACTTTCTCAACTCAATTGATTTACTCTCTCATTTTACTATGAAAGCAGTGCTTGGTGAGAATCATAGAACAGTTTCATCTTCCATTCATTTTGCTGTTAAGAGAGTGAACTTTGGAGGAAATGATCGTTTTTGCTGTCTGGCTAGGTAGGACATCTTTGTAACGGGTGCCTGTGCGTGTGGAAACATGCCTTCGACTTGTACCGATGTTTCTATTTTGGCCCGCTGTGTATTTGAGTTTGACATGCCTGCCTTAAAGCGTTCTATAACAAGCCATCGAGATGTCACATTGTGAGCTTGTAGATTATGTACGGTAGTTGTTCTGACCAGTGACAGTAGCGTCTAAAGGCGTAACGACATCAACGTCGTTTCTGTTTGGTTTGGTGAGCCTCCGTTGGGCCGCTGACTGTTCACCTGCAAACACATGCACGTTGTGGTCCAGGCATGTGGTCATCTGTTTCTCCTGAACGGCGGTGATGCGTCCTCTAGGAAACGCCACCACCACATCCAACCCACTGAGACCTTTAACACTGTGGATGGCAGAGCCACACACACACACACACACACACACACACACACACACACACACACACACACACACACACACACACACACACACACACACACACACACACACACACACACACACACAAAACTAAGACAGTGGTTCTCAACCTTGTTAGGTCAAACACTAGACAGCGAGGAACCTAATAATGGACCCTTATAGAGCTGTGCAGTCCCTCCCCTTTCATGACGTCGCACATGTCCCAGAAATTAACTCCCTATTCATTTTCCTCATAAACCTCTCCAAATGATTTATATAAAGATGAGGAATATGAATGGGGGAATTACTTCTGGGACACAGGCAACATCATGAAAGGGGTGGGACTGCTCAGCTCTATACCGCGAGTGTGAAATTAATATGGAGTATGGACTCATATTACCTCCTGAGAGGGTAAAACCCCAAAGGATCCATTTGGTATCATTTCACACTCTTATGAGGTAAAATAATTATTGTTAACATCTGCACTAATAATTATAAGTGTACACAATTGGGGAAGGTAAACAAATTGCTATGTTGCTCTATGCTTGGCAGTTATTAACATTTTTTCATTTCCATTTTTTTTTTTATATGTTTTTATCCCACGATTTTGTTGCCTGTTTTTTCACCCAAAGCCAATTCCTAATGTGATCCTGGGCTCTACATGCCCTGGTCTCATGCTTCCTTCAATGCATGAGGAGTCCAAGCTGCCTTCTTTTCACATGACAGGCGAACCCAGGACATATCTGTGAGGCGACAGCATTAACCACTGTGACAACGTTCCCCCTCCATTTCTAATTTTAGTTATAGAGGGACAGTAGAATATAATCATGGCATAAGACTTTTATTAGCCAGGGATCTGTTGTTATACAAGCATTATTACTTTTAATAATCTAAGGTGTCTTATAAGTAAAGTAAAGATATTACTCTCCTAAGTGCTGGAAAAACATTGACTTTTACCAGCTATAGCCTGGGATTTAGACAGACGCCTAGGGGTTTTCAACAGGTGGTCCGGGGACCACCAGTGGTCCTTGAGAGGGTTCCAGGTGGTCTCCAGACTAAATGAAAGTTGGTTAACCAGATGTAAAAACTCTCAAGAGTTAAAATATTCATCATCTGAAGTCTACACTGTTTTATTTGCAAAATCCAGCCTGGAATTGTGAACAAAACCAAAAGAATTCTTTAGTTTTAGGTCTTTGGGACTAAAATGTCATCAAATGCTGGTCCGTGGCTCAAATGCTGAATAAATGGTGGTCCCTGGTGTCAAAAAGTTGAAAACCCCTGACCTATAAGTGCTGGGATTGGACCCTTTCTCACCAACGACGACCGTTTCTCTCTGGTGAGGAAGTAGTTGAGGAAGTGCACGGTGCAGCTCATGGCCAGGTCTTTGAAGGCAAAGGTGCTCCCATGGAACAGTTCCAGGACGTTCAGGCCGTTCTTCAGCCGGCGCACGCTCACCGCTCCTGGGACCATGAAGCCTGACAGGGCTGCACCTACCAGATCTGTAAGGAGAACCAGGGAAAGAGGGAGTGACAGGGCTGCACCTACCAGATCTGTAAGGAGAACCAGGGAAAGAGGGAGTGACAGGGCTGCACCTACCAGATCTGTAAGGAGAACCAGGGAAAGAGGGAGTGACAGGGCTGCACCTACCAGATCTGTAAGGAGAACCAGGGAAAGAGGGAGTGACAGGGCTGCACCAACCAGATCTGTAAGGAGAACCAGGGAAAGAGGGAGTGACAGGGCTGCACCTACCAGATCTGTAAGGAGAACCAGGAAAGAGGGAGTGACAGGGCTGCACCTACCAGATCTGTAAGGAGAACCAGGGAAAGAGGGAGTGACAGGGCTGCACCTACCAGATCTGTAAGGAGAACCAGGGAAAGAGGGAGTGACAGGGCTGCACTTACCAGATCTGTAAGGAGAACCAGGGAAAGAGGGAGTGACAGGGCTGCACCAACCAGATCTGTAAGGAGAACCAGGGAAAGAGGGAGTGACAGGGCTGCACCTACCAGATCTGTAAGGAGAACCAGGGAAAGAGGGAGTGACAGGGCTGCACCTACCAGATCTGTAAGGAGAACCAGGGAAAGAGGGAGTGACAGGGCTGCACCTACCAGATCTGTAAGGAGAACCAGGGAAAGAGGGAGTGACAGGGCTGCACTTACCAGATCTGTAAGGAGAACCAGGGAAAGAGGGAGTGACAGGGCTGCACCTACCAGATCTGTAAGGAGAACCAGGGAAAGGTAACTGGTACACACTGTAAAAATGGTAATAACACAATATTACCACATTATTACCATTTCGACAGCGCATACCAGTTCCCACTAATATCCAGCAACTTCACATAGCCATTGAAGAGGAGTGGAGCAACATTCCACAGGCCACAATTGACAATCTGATAAACTCTATGCGAAGAAGATGTGTTGCACTGCATGAGGCAAATGGTGGTCACACCAGATACTGACTGGTTCGGAGGCCCATACACCCAATAAGGCAAAAGAAAGTTGCACATTTCAGGGTGTCTTTTTATTGTGGAGAGTCTGAGGTACACCTGTGCACTAATCATGATGTCACATCTGCATCTTAATGTGGCACACCTGTGAGGTGGGATGGATTATCTTAACAAAGCAGAAGTGCTCAATATCACATATTTAGGCAAATTTGTGAACAGTGTTTGAGAGAAATGGTTATATTGTATATCTGGAATGAATTTTAGGGCTTTAAGTCCATCCCCTGAAATATGGGAGCAAAAATAAAAGTGTTGCGTTTATATTTTTGTTGAGTATAGATCTACATCAGGGTCGTTGTTTGACTCTGTATTCTCAGCATTTGGATGAACTGAGTCAGGGGCGTCATCTCAGGAATGTAACATAAAAGCTCTTTACACTGACAAAACAACCCAGAGGAAAGCAGAATCCAAGTTTGAGATCTCCTGTACAGCTCCATGTGAGACACACCAAGTCTATTTCTCAGGAGAAAACAATCAGAAACATAGATTTGAGATACAACAATTGAGCAATATTTGAGATTGATGTGAGGCAAAAAGGAGATATAATCTCATGGCTCCTGTTTCTCATGGTTTTCTCCTGAGAAATACACTTGGTATGTCTCATATGGATTCTCTGATGAGCTGCTATACAGGAGCTCTCAAAAATGTCTTAAATATTGCTCAATTGTTGTATCTCAAAGCTACAGTGTGTTTCTCGGTGTTTTCTCCTGAGAAATAGATTTGGTATGTCTCAGGTGGAGCTGTACAGGAGATCTCAAACTTGGATTCTGCTTTCCTCTGGGAAGTGGTGCATTAAATTTATCAATATGGAAATACCGGTATATCAATTGAACATGTGGATAATAAGTCAGTCGATCGAGAGGCTGCTGTTTCGATATGGAAATAAACAGCATGCATTATCTGGGTGATGCAGTGTTGACACACGTATCTCTGTTATCTGTTAGGATGTATTGTTTAGACATAATTTATAGGTCATTGTGAGGGTGTTTTTATTTTGTGCAATATATTTTGAATGAATATATAAACATATACTGTATATCAATATGTAAGGCCTGGGATTCGAACTCGGGTCTCTTAACCACTAGACCAAAGGACATCCCCTTAATCCGGGGGCAGATACTAGACTTTAGAATCCATCACGACAGAGGCTGTAGCCACCTGCTACACTCACCTCCCTTTTGACCTCCTTCCACGGGGAAACCCGATCCAGGTCACGGCACCAATGTAACGCCTGGGATTCGAACCCACTAGACCAAAGGGACATCCCCTACTCCAGGGGCAGATACTAGACTTTGGAGGCCATCACGACAGAGGCTGTAGCCACCTGCTACAAATACAAATACCATTAAATTGATATATTGATAAATCGTAGGCTACATGTGTGCACATTTAATAAACAATTAATAAACAATGTCCTCATGTTAATTCCCTTAAATCACTCAAAGTGAGTGACTCAAGGTCAACACTTGTCAGTCACTTGCAGTGTTGCCAATTTGTCACTATATTTAGCTTTTTTCCAGACCACCCTTGTGCCAAAATTAGTGAAAAACTCCTGGCGGAAAATCTGGTGCTTTTTTGCTGGTGAGTTGGGGCGAAATTGGTTGACAGGCGACAGAGATAAAACCCTCATTTTTCACCATTTTCCTCCTATGATAGAGTCTTCCTTCCTTCCTAGAAAGGACCATTGGTAACCAAATGGACCCTTATAGATCTGTAACTCTTGAGATCGTAAATGGACCCTTACGGATCCATTTGGTTCCATTTTACGCTTTCAAGAGTTAAATTACATTTAAACATCTGAATTACCTAATTTTCAAGAATCTACAAATTTAGAAAATGTAGAAGAATTGCTATTTTGACTAACATTTTGCCAGTTATTTCTCCTAAATTAGTCCGAGAGACTGAACTCAACATCAAATGGTGGTCCTCCGTGGCTAAAATGCAGAATAAATAGAGGGCCCTGGTATGAAACTCGTCGAAAACCCACTGCTCTAGAGTATTCTAGTGCATTTTGGAAGTGCCACTATAGTGCATTTTGGATTTTGGCAGTTGGCAACACTGGTCACTTGGCATCCAGACATCCAGTAGTAGCACACAGCATGCAGGGTGGAATGCATCAGTAGTAGCACACAGCATGCAGGGTGGAATGCATCAGTAGTAGCACACAGCATGCAGGGTGGAATGCATCAGTAGTAGCACACAGCATGCAGGGTGGAATGCATCAGTAGTAGCACACAGCATGCAGGGTGGAATGCATCCAGTAGTAGCACACAGCATGCAGGGCAGAATGCATCCAGTAGTAGCACACAGCATGCAGGGCAGAATGCATCCAGTAGTAGCACACAGCATGCAGGGTGGAATGCATCCAGTAGTAGCACACAGCATGCAGGGTGGAATGCATCCAGTAGTAGCACACAGCATGCAGGGCGGAATGCATCCAGTAGTAGCACACAGCATGCAGGGTGGAATGCATCCAGTAGTAAAGATCTCAACGGGCCTGAAAATTAAGGCCCGGCCCTACCCGGCCCTAACAGTTCAGGCCCTAGGCCCTACCCGGCCCTACTAAATGGAATAGATTTTAGGCCCTACCCGGCCCTAAACTGTCGGGTTTGGGCAAAATTTGAGAATTCGCCACCTATTAAAATTGAAATGGCAATCAGCACCATCTTCAGAATAGGTAAATACAGAAAATAACTATTATTCTTACTATATTAAAATAATTCAATATATATTATTTTTTCATGGGGCCCGAGGCCCTACCCGGCCCTATTGATTAGGATAGATTTTCGGCCCTACCCGGCCCTAAATGTCGGGTCGGGCCTGTTCGGGTTCGGTCCTGGTCGGGTTCGGGCAGAGTTTGAGAACTCTATCCAGTAGTAGCACACAGCATGCAGGGTGGAATGCATCCAGTAGTAGCACACAGCATGCAGGGTGGAATGCATCAGTAGTAGCACACAGCATGCAGGGTGGAATGCATCAGTAGTAGCACACAGCATGCAGGGTGGAATGCATCAGTAGTAGCACACAGCATGCAGGGTGGAATGCATCAGTAGTAGCACACAGCATGCAGGGTGGAATGCATCAGTAGTAGCACACAGCATGCAGGGTGGAATGCATCAGTAGTAGCACACAGCATGCAGGGTGGAATGCATCAGTAGTAGCACACAGCATGCAGGGCTGAATGCATCAGTAGTAGCACACAGCATGCAGGGCTGAATGCATCCAGTAGTAGCACACAGCATGCAGGGCTGAATGCATCCAGTAGTAGCACACAGCATGCAGGGCTGAATGCATCCAGTAGTAGCACACAGCATGCAGGGTGGAATGCATGCATGCAAACAAACACAAACATGATTCACTCTAGACACTTTCAACGATCAAATAGCGTCCTATAGAGTACCAACTGTATATTACAGTATACCGTACAGCGTACAGGAAGTCTTTGATAGTTGCTGGCTTGTTCAGCATATTAATATTAATCATCAACGTTGAGAGCAAACCATAGCAAACCCAGTACTTTGACCTTCTTTCGTCCCGTTTCACCTGGTTTGATGCGCCAGCAGTGCGCCGAGGTCCTCTGGTGGAGAAGTAGAAGTAGAACTGTTTGACTGCTTGAACTCTACAATATTAACCAGCGTCCAGCGACGTGCTGCTGCTTTCACTGCCATCACCGTCCTGTCATCAATCTGACATGATGAAGGTAGTGCTGCTGGCTGCTGGGTTTGACGTTTGTTTGTGGCGTCATGTCAGTAACAGTTTAGTTTGGTTTTCCCTCTGATGGGATTTGAACTGAATCACAGCCCTCTGGTAGCAACACACAGATGATGACGTAGCAGTGGTGAGCTGTGCTGCATCAAAACAAATCCGACTTGGTGCTGAAACTGTAGTTTTTATTATTGCATCCCCCCCCCCCCCCCCCCCCCCCCCAACACTAACACTAAACTAAAATAAAAATACTATCCAAATAATCCAACCATTTACATTTAATATTCCTCACTTTCATTTCATGTTGATTCCATAATCCTATAGGATACTGCTGCAATTGAATACAGGTTTAACGTAATCCTAGCCTTTTCTTTTTTATTATTTATGGAGTATCAGCAGAGACATATGCTGATAGACAATGAGGGTCATCTTAACATTCAACCAGAGTTTTCTTACTGTATATTCAAAACAATCATGCCTTAGGTAACATTCACAATATTACCCTTAGAAATAACTTCTTGCTCACACATGTAGGAGATGCCACAATCTTTATTTTTTCACAATGCAGGCTAATAAACACAAAATAATTGAAAGTAGTATGGAAGCTATGGATGAACGTTAAGTGGTTAACATTGCTATGAAATGTCAATCAACAGTGAATAGTTGTTACAGAAACATCCAGGAACATACAAAAACAATAAACACATTAGCATGAACACAAGAGATAAGTAATGTAAGAAATGTAAATAAGAAAAAGGTTACATGCACAAAGAGATCATGAAGCTTAAAAATAATATACATTAAAGATGACTGCTGATAACAGGCATGTTTAAAATATGAACAAAATGATCACAGCGCTGACGCACCTTTCAATAAAATGTCAGGCAAAATTATGATTGTAACTAACAATGAAATGATAACACAACCTTATTAACAGATCCTCAGCAATGCTCAAAAGAAAATACCGTAAGCATAATTATACAAGTTAGACATGCAATGTAAAAATCTGTCTATAGGCTTAATCCTCTAGTTTAAGAAAACTCCAAATGCTAGACATTGTACCAAGAGAAACAAACGTTACAACTCAACCAGATCCATGCAGAGATCAGCTGTTCTCAATATCAGACTGACTCACTGAGGCAATCTATGACCTCAAGGACTAGTTAAGTATACAGTAAGACCCTGCATGCTACAAATCTAACATCTAAACCAGAGGTTTTCAACCAGTGGTCCGGGGACCACCAGTGGTCCTTGAGAGGGTTCCAGGCGGTCCCCAGCTAAGTTGGTTAACCAGATGTAACTCTTGAGAACGTAAAAATGAAACCAAATGGACCCTTGCGGGTCCATTTGGTTTCATTTTTACACTCTCAAGAGTTAAAATATTCATCATCTTAATTAGCCCAAGTCTAGACAACTAGAGAATGTAGAAGATTAATGGTCATTTTGATCTGTATGTTTGACTGTTTTGTTTCCCAAATCCAGCCTGGAATTGTGGACAAACGCAGAAGAAATCTTTAGTTTTGGGGTCTGTGGGGCTAAAATGTCCTCAAAAGGTGGTCCGTGGCTCAAATGCTGAATAAATGGTGGTCCCTGGTGTCAAAAAGATTGAAAACCCCTGATATAAACGACAAAGAATCTGTCGTGGATAATCTCCACCGGCCGGTGGTGTAGAACGTACCACTGAGATGAAAGAAATAAAGGTTGCTTCTATCTTCTGTGCCCTGTATCTGTGACCTATACTGTTGTGCTTTCTCAAAACCCTTTAATGATCCAATTCACAGGAGACAACACAGTAACTCTCCTGTCCCCTTCAGCACCTACTCCTACACCCACATCATCATATTGATGGTATTCTGTGTCTTCACTGGCTGCAGCTTCAGCACCTCCTCCTACACCCACATCATCATATTGATGGTATTCTGTCTCTTCACTGGCTGCAGCTTCAGCACCTCCTTGTTGATCTGTCTCTTCACTCGGTCCGGCTTCAACATCAACATCGGAACGAGCAAATTCATTATAATAAACTATCTCAACGCTCTCCCGTCTTACATTATAATAAACAACGGCAATGTCCTGTGATCTCACACAATGGCTTCTGGTGACCTGGAGAAACACAGCAGTGCCTGGTTTTAATTAACTGTCGCTCTTAAATTAGAAATGTCTGACTAAACTTCTGACTGAATTTGCGTTACAGTTTAATAAAGAATTAAAATTACCTTCCAGAGACGGTAGAGTATCAGGATCAAGAGCAGCAGCACCAATACTGTACTTTTGACAATATTAGATGTCAGATGAGAAGCTGTGAGAGAAATGTGCTAAATATGTTAGAACATCAAACACCATGAATAAGAACAGCTCAAAGATTGCTTGAATAAGTTTATAAGTGTGACTTTGAAAAGCTCACATTTCACGTTACCTCTGACAGTGATATAGATGACCTCGCTCTTAGAGGAGAAGTTGTGAAAGAAAACATGGATGTGATAAACACAGCTGTAACTTCCCTGGTGGGTGTGGTTTGCTGCAGGAAACAGGAATGTAGCAGTCTGATTGACAGCTCTATGGGTCTGAGTTTTGTTGCAACCAGAGATGTTGTGTGTTGTATCCAAAAATGTGTGTTGTGTAGAATACTGTGGTGTTGTATCTAGTGGTGTTGTGTCTTGTGTCATAGCCAGTGATGATGTGTGTTTTCTTGTATCCAGTGGTGTAGTATGTTGTGTTGTATCCAGTACTGTTGTGGGCTGTGTTGTATCCAGTGATGTTGTGTTGGATGCAGTGTCATTGTGTGTTGTGTTGGATACAGAATGGCTGTCAGCTGGCTGGGTGTAGTTGTGTGTTGTGTTGGATACAGAATGGTTGTCAGCTGGCTGGGTGTAGTTGTGTGTTGTGTTGGATACAGAATGGCTGTCAGCTGGCTGGGTGTAGTTGTGTGTTGTGTTGGATACAGAATGGCTGTCAGCTGGCTGGGTGTAGTTGTGTGTTGTGCTGGATACAGAATGGTTGTCAGCTGGCTGGGTGTAGTTGTGTGTTGTGTTGGATGCAGAATGGTTGTCAGCTGGCTGGGTGTAGTTGTGTGTTGTGTTGGATCCAGTGAAGGTGAGGAGGAAGAAGCCTCCTGGGTACTGTGACCGGATGGAGCATCTGATGCTGAAGCTGAAACCCTCCATCACCTGCAGCCCCTGCTGCTGGCTTTCAGAAATGGAGTGTAAGGTATGCACTGATGTTATGTTTGATGATGTTTGTGTTGTAGCTAGATATAGTGTGTCTTGTGTGGGACCCAGAGATATGTTTTGTGTTTTATCTAGAGATGTTGTGTGTTGTGTTGTATCCAGTGGTGTTGTGTTGTATCCAGTGATGTTGTGCATAGTGTTGAATGCAGAGTGATTGACAGCTGGCTGGATGGAGCAGCTGGTGTTGAAGCTGGAAGCCTCCAGCTGCTGGCCTTCAGAAAGGGAGCGTACAAAGGTGATGATTGGCTTAAACAGCATATCTGGAAAAAAACAGAGGCGATTGGCTGAAATTAGTAATACAGTAGATTTAACTGTTTCATTATAGTATATTGTGCTGACAGATAGATGAGATAATGTAAAAGTGTTTTACTAGAACAGATAATCTCCAGTCTGGCAGTGGAATTGCCAGAACGTTTTGTTCCACACTCCCTCAGGGAATACTCAGACCCAACACAGGAGGCTGAAATCCACCACACAGGTCCATGTGTAGAAGCAGAAGTTCTTTCTCTTGATACAGCAGATCCACAATCCAGCTGTCGACACACTACAGATGATGACTTCAGGTTCCAGTCAGACCGACCATCCACTGGTCTCCACTCTCCCTGGTGTTTCATCTCCAGGATTCCAATACACTTACTGGTTCCTCCCTCCAACCTGACATCGTCAAATTCTGTACAGAGACCAAGAGTAAACAATACAGATTCACATTCATATATTCATGAAATAATAATCCAAAATCCCAATCAAAAAGTGTATTTTACCTGAGCAGGTGAGTCGAACAGACTTGTAAGGTAAGCTTGTGTTTCTAGTTGAGTTTGAAGTTCCACAGTCCATGAGACCAGACTCATTGCCTTTACACTGGAACTTTCTGGCCCACACTGAAGCATTGACCTCCCCCTGGAGGACTGAAGGACGCCCACAGCCAAGGTGTCTACAGACCACCTCTGCATCCTGCTGGTCAAAGTCACCTTCATACACTGAGACCCACGACTCATCAGACCTCACCTCCACCCTGCCTGAACACAAAGTCGTCCCATTCACCAACCTCACAGACACTGGAGAGAGAGAGAGAGAGAGAGAGATGCATCATGTATAATGGTATTGTGCATAATGCCCAATCAGAACATAACATGTTGCTTAATAATAACAATCCACTAGTGTTATAATTATAAAGTAATGGCTCTGGATGGTGATAAGGTGGAATTTCCATACCAAAGGACATTTAGATATTATTGTTTAAGCTCTCAACCCATGCAGTAAAAATGCCACAATGCCACTATGCTTCTGTCCCTACCCCTCCCCCACACACTTTGCTTCCTGATCTGATTAGACCACTATAGACTTTCATGCTGTGAAGGAACTGTCAGCTAGGTGCGACATCCTGGCCTTCTGGCCAACTTCCTTCCTAACAATACCTGTATGCTTGTGTATTCACCTGTTTATCCAACTCTTTGATGTCTGACTTACCGGAAGCCGACCCCTGGGTGGGGCCTCAGGCCAATATAACCCACCACTAGACAGAACAACACACAGAGCAACACACAGAACGGCACACAGGGACACACAGAAGGGCGCACAGAATCGAACAGACCATTGGAGGCCTAAGGGCCTCAACCCATGCGGTTGGAATGCTATGCTACCCTGATGCTTGCCTGTTACTTTCCTGCCTGACGCTCAATAAACCTACAAATCATCTCAAGAAGACTGCCTTTGCCTCCAAGTGTTTAGTGTACAGATTTCCGCCATATCAAATGGTGTCAGAAGTGGGATCCGAAGATTTTGAACTCCGAAGAAATGCAGTGGATTATTTTTGGACATTTTTTTCCTTCCTTTTTGGGAGAACAATGGACGTGGACATTATTTCTTGGAGATTTCAAAACTTCCGGATTTAAAGGACCGTGGCTACACTAAATTGGAGGACAATGAAGTCTTGCTCGCATCTAATGGAATTAAAAGAACACAATGGAGCCTTCAGACGCCTGGATTAAAGAACCAAGATACACTAGAATTAGCACTGGTTAAAAGTATCATGCAGGCTTAGAGATCTTAGTGCTAGGTTTAGTTAAAGTTTCTTCCGCTAGTGTGTGCATGAGATGATTGAATGAGAGTGTGTACCTACAACGTTTCGATTAAGTGTTGCTAACTTCTAGAATCATACAGTCACTGGTAAATTTGATTAATCTGGATTTAATACTGTACAGTGACTTTTGCAGTTTGAGAATAATTTAGCAGCAAATCTTTTCTAGTGGCATTTCCCTTTAGTGAGATAGTGAAATTTTCACACCTGAGAGCCTTAGGTGCCAAAGCCTTGAGCACTGAGCAGTGGGGGTAGTTTGTTAGCTAATGTGGATTCAGCTTATAGCAGGAGTCGATTCTATTCAAATGTAGGTTAATGAGCATTCATTACATATTGTAGTTTCTGGCTATAATTCAATTTTGACAGAATTGTTGAAATATAGTGTTCATTCTAAAGCAGAATTTGTTCACCAGTGATAGCCAGTGTTGGTCAATATTACTTAGGAAAGTAACTCCTATACTTTACTCGTTACCCCTTAGACAAAGGGGCTATACATCATGATCTGCTTAGTGAGCTCCTTTTATAACTGAGTCCAATTATTGAAATAATGGTGGTCTCCAGTCCCACAGACTGCACCTGAAGGACAAGGCCAACAAAATCTGTCTCTTTGAAAACAATTATGAAAGTTTAAAAAGTCAGGGGCAGTTGAGGTCTTGTATTTAAGGATAAAATAAACAAATGGAGCAGCAAGCGATTTCCTTACAATCTACTGCACATCTCTGTTGTTGCAGTGCCTGTTGATAGCTTGTAGATCTGTTCTATTTTTGCATGCAACAAGAAGCTCATTTTAAAAGAGTAGCTCATTTAAAAGAGTAGCTTGGCGTTACTTGCAAAGTGATGCGTTGCTTATTGCCCATTTTTTGCAGAGTAGTCTCGTTGCTTTACTTTTTGGAGCAAAAGTAATAATATTACAGTAATACGTAATCTAAAATTAGTTACTGCCCAACACTGGTGATCGCCTACTGGACAACTGGTGATCCTTGCAGTAGAATATTCATGGAAGCAGCAGTTTAATCTACAAACAGTTGGCAGGTCAACAGCTTAAAAATACATGAAAATTAAGAATATTCGTGGAGCCAATCAGGGTTAATTCACGTATATGGGTTAAATTGAGATCAACTAAATTTTGAGAGTAAAACATCTTAAGGGGTTAATTCAATTGTATAACATTACATCAAGTTTGATTGGATAAATAAGCCTCAAGCTTAAACTGTTGTTTGCATAATCATTAGAGCAGTGGGAACCTTTTGGCTGAGAGAGCCATGATATTTAAATGAAAATCGGTGAGACCCATACATTTTTTCCCACCATCCTTTTAGGGTGATGGGAAATAGCCATCTCCTCGAAATGCTTTCTTTATAGTTAGTTTAGTGTCTGAGTCTCATCTGCGCTGCATATGTGATTGATAAATACATTGGATACACAACAAGTGTATGTATGCCATTTCCCCACTCAAAGAAGTCTAATGACACCTTTATATAATTAAAGGTTTGTCTGAGAGCCAGGTACAGCCATCAAAACAGACATTTGGTTCCCGACCCCTGCGTTAGAGGGTGTGATGATTAACAGAGGGGGGTCTTGACCTCAGGCTGTGGTTTGAAAGGAAGGGCACATTTTCGCATCCTGTAGGTTGTAAAACAAACTGCCACTAGTCTAACTATATAGTAGATTGTTAACTAGATTGCTTCTTTCCTTCTGTATGAATGGTGATGAGAGAAAGATGAGAAGAAGAATGGTGAATGTTCTTGAATGAGATAAACTTCCATTAGCCCTGTATGCAAATGAGATGCATGCTGTGAGAGAGGAGACTGCGTGCGACTATAATTTAAAGTGGCTTTAATTTGGGGTCTAAACTAAACTTTCAAGGTGAATCAGAATTCATCTTAGGATGTGTAATGTCAAACTGTATAAAATCGGGCATACAGATTAATTTGAATTGTTAAACTTTAAGCAATTTGGCTCTTGGGTTGGGAAAACCAAACAAAGAATTATTGCTTATGTGAATGGCTGAATGAATGAATGCATGTATGGCACTGTCACAGTGCATGTATACAGTAGGACAGTGTGACTGAGTTCAGAGAACAGTTCAGAGAACAGCTTGAGGAAGCATAAGTCAGATTATATTTACTATTTATTAGTAAAATGGCTGCAGATATAGAGACAGACCCAGCGACTATAGTGCGAAAGAAAGACAGATCCTTTGTTTTTTCTAGAATTTCAAAGAAACTATGTAGAAGTTTGAAGAAAAGTCCTCATGACAGAGATACTACAGGGATCCTACTAGAGTCTATACCACACACGGGACAATTGCCAGCAGACTTGAACATGGAACCTGACAGCAACACACAATGCTCTATTAAGGATGAGCTGGAAACTCTCTGCGATCTTAAGATGGAGAGAAGTCATCGCGACAGAGGCACAGTCCTATTACCATCTGCACCACACACGGAACAACTGCCAGCAGACTTGACCACGGAACCTGACAGCAACACACAATGCTCTATTAAAGATGAGCTGAAAACTCTCCGTGATCTTAAGATGGAGTTAACCAGTGAATTAATACAGACAACGAGGGCACACAGACGATATCTCGACATGATTGAAAGACAGTTGAGTGAACTTTCCACGAGGGAAGCCGAACTGGTCAGTGATCTTGAAGCGCCCGGCGGGGGCGACCATAACGGAAATGGCTGTGAGACGACAGTCCAGACTCCCAGGGACACGAACACTGACACACCTCTTTGTGATGACAGCAAGGTGAATCACACGAGAGATGCCTCTTGCCAGATGGACTCCACTCATACAACTAACTTGAAACAAGATGTCGAGACCATGCGTATGCCCACCTCTATTGAACTGTATCCTAATCCATCAAACAACCCAGATATTGAGGACAGGGACAACGCACCCCAAGTTGTACAATGTCCCATGATAGAAGTTACAGATCCTCGAGGTGGAATCATGATGATGCAACGGCTTTGGGCACCAGAGGATATCACCCAATATGCAGCTACGCTAAAGAGCCCTTCTGAAGTGGGAGGGAGTCGCTGGGCTGAAGAACTAAAGAATTTTTGCAGGACATTCAGACCAACGTTTAAGGAAGTTCTAGACATCTGTGCCAGAAGGATTGATGCCTCGAAAATGCAGCACATTCTGGATGCTGCCATGAACTATCACAGTGAAAGGCCTGTTAATGTACGTTTTGAAGACAACCACAGATACATTGCTGCTTTAGATGCAGTGTGCGAGAAGATCATTACACTCTTCCCAACAGTTTTAAATCTGACAGAAATCTACAACTGCCAGCAAGCCGAAGATGAAACTGTGAGTCAGTTCTGCCACCGGTTGAGAGAAGCCATACTCACACACGGGGGCAAAGATCCGAATCAAGACCATTTCGCTAAAGCCTTCCTGGTAAACCAACTGTTGGCCAACATGCATGGAGATCTTTCTAGAAGTGTGAGACAAACTCTCATTGGCTACAGGACTGCTGATCCAACAGAGATTATAAAACACGCAAGACATGCAGAAGAAATGGCCAAAGAGGACGAAAAACAGGAAAAAGAAAGGGCCAAAGCGCTACAGATGGCGATGATCAAAGCTGTCACTAAGCTGTCCGCAGACAGAAAAGAGGAAAACAAAAAGAGGAATGACAACACAAGAGATGAAAGACACAGATACAATGGAAGACAATGTTTCAACTGCAGAAGCAAAGATCATTGGAGATCAGACTGCCCAGAACCACAGGGGCGCAGACGGCGTGGGACAGACCGTCACCGGCAGTTGAATGGTGGGCGATGTTTTAACTGTAACAGCCCACACCACTGGAGGCTGACCTGCCCAGAGCCAAGGAGGGCTGCAGGTCAAAGAAAAGCCCCCTGCCCAGAACCACAGGGGCGCAGACGGCGTGGGACAGACCGTCGCCGGCAGTTGAATGGTGGGCGATGTTTTAACTGTAACAGCCCACACCACTGGAGGCTGACCTGCCCAGAGCCAAGGAGGGCTGCAGGTCAAAGAAAAGCACCCGTGAGACACAATCCTAAGCCACTTGACTACAGAGACATTGCAAGACAGACACCGGCCAGGTCGTATCCAAAACATCACACTTAGCCTTAGCAAAACAAGTAAAATCTGGGAGATTTACCGTCTGGGAGGTTTAAAAGCTCACAATGCAGTACATGGAGAAATATTATGATTTGGGCTTTGGAATTGATGTATGAAAAAGAACAAAACAGGTTAATTTGTAAAATTGAAATTATTACAAGCCCGCAATGCAGTACATCAAAGGACATTATGATTGGACTCGTGTATTGATGTGCGAAAGTGTTAAAATAGGCTATTTTGTAATTCTAGAGCAGGATGCAGATATTGTGTCACATTATATGTCTTCTGGTGTGTGTTGAGCAGGCAAACTGCAGATGTCTGGTTAACACATCTAGAACACTGCGTGTGCACATGACAATAGGAGTAGTATGAAAGAAAATACTAAAATAAGACAGTCAGATTCAGTCGATATTGTCAGGTGCACTGGAAGGAGCCGTGACTTGGAGCATATGCGCAGTGCTCGTTTTTCACTAGCTGCCTTCACGTTTGCAACCTAACAATAAGAGTTGAACGTTTGTTCATGACTGCACTGTTACATTATACTCAGAAAGGTAGCTTTGCATATCGGCATATCGGTTTATAAACAATACTTTGCGAATATTTTTCGGCATAAAGATGGTTTATAAACAATACTTGTCAAATTATTTGGCGTAAAATGGTTTATAGCAATACCTTGCAGAAACATTATTCTGCATAAAGACAGCTATAACGATAACTTGCGAAATATTGCTTTGCATGAACGCAGTGAGATTGCTAGAGAGGGACCACTATAGGCACAAAGACGATTATGAGCGTACCTTACTGGAATATTGTTACAAAATATTTATTCAGTATAAAGACTGCTGCTAACAAAGTTTGCCAAAAGAGAAGATACCTAGCAGAGAGCATAAAACTTGAGAAGACTGCGGTGTTTCCAAATTATTAACCTGACAAGATTATTTAAAAGTAATGCTGCCAAATCCTGAGACACTGTGGGATACCCTTTATAGTTGAAAATAGTCTAGAGTCTTTTGAATGTAACGTTCCCGGTGAAACATAAACGTAAAGTAAAATCTCGAACAGAATTAGAATCGTGTGATATACAAAACAAAAAAAGAGGGAAGAAAAGAGGCAGGCTGTAACAGGGCATGTGACATTATCCGACGTACTATTGATGTGCCTACACAGTACAGACACATACACACCACCAGTGACAGATGACATGCGCATGTAAAATTAGCAGCTGCACCTAGCTGTTTGACATTGACTTGATCCACTGAGGGCGCCATCGACTGCTGGGGCAGACCACTACCAGAAACAGAGCCATCGCCACCGCCTGATGGACATCGCCACCCTACACCACCAGCCACCAGCAGCAACGCCATCGCCACCGCCTGACAGACATCGTCACCATCTCGACGACGACACCCCCTACACCGCCACCGACCCTCAACATCCACGTCAAGTCACCAACACCACTGTCCACTATGCCGAACTACAGACACCGAGCCAGAAGCCTCCTCTTCCACTCACCTAAAGTAAGACAAGTTAACACCCCTCCCCACTGCAGGCGTGCTGGGAAGAGGGGGGGGAGGAGGTGGAAGGGGAAGACGAGCTGCTGCCCAGCTCCATCACACAGGTGTCGGCGCCTGGAACTGCTGAGTCCCTCCCCTTGGGGGAGGGTGAAAACGCCACAACACCCCTCCCCACTGCAGGCGTGCTGGCAGTGGGGGTGGAGGGGGAGATCAACGACAGTCAATGACAACAGTGCCAAGAACAAGGTGCTGCCAGGGCCATCAACGAGCGAGAGATGAATCTCAACAAGTCTGCAGAGCAGAGGAGCAATCAGAAGCTGCACACCCTTCCTTGTGCAGATGTGACTACAGTATGCAGAACAGAAAAGCCGCACGCTTTCCCTGTGCAGATGGAACTACAATGTAGAGCAGTCATGATGACCGAGAGCTGCACATTTTCCACGTGCAGACAATACTACAGTCTACCGGCACATTTGAGGCTGTTGATACCTTCACGACAGATAGAGAACACGACACGACGGAAAAGGCCATTACTGGCTTTTAAGAGAGACCTCTTGACATGTCTCCATGCTGAGCGACAGAGACAAGCAACATGGATTTCGCTTAGACAAAGTTGCTGTCTACAGTTTGCACTGTTGAAAACAGTCCACACACACACAAAGAACTCTGTTTACACTCCAGAGACTCACTCCCCACCAGAAGGAACTGTGCAAATCGACACCTGGAAAAGTGTCATGGCAACTCCATGTTTTTGACAGTTGGCTTGCCACGCCCATTTTTGTGCTGGAAGCATTTGGCACACAGCTGTCATTCTGAGACTTGGACATTTGACAGATCTAAAGTGAGCTGAGGTACATAATTTGATTTCAATTCCACGATGGTTGTGAACTTTTGGCACGAACAATGAACATTCTTTGACATTTTTTGCAGACTTCTACTCTGTTGCCCCTTAACAAAGGGAAGTGATTAGTATAGGTCAATTCTGATGCTGATTTCCATATACTGTATGAAGTTTCTTTGTTCATGATGGAGCTTAATGGTGCAGTATAAGTTGATTTGTTTTGATTTTCTGATTTTGATTTTGAGTTCCGTGTTAGCCTAAATGTGTTTCAGTATTTCAAAGTGCCCAGGGGGGAAATTGCCTACGATGAGTTTCACTTTTTGGAATTTTGTGTTTTCATGTATTTTATCGTTTCATTATTATCGTTTCATTGTGGAATTATATTTTGAATGATAGTCGTGTGGACTATCATTAGGGGAGAGTGATGTATATTTTTATAGTTTTATACATCTCTCCAAAACATGCCATACATATACATTTAACTTTATGGCTACAGTAAAAGCACAAAATTCCTTCCACTTAAATGATGTTTAGTTAACAGCATGAGAGCTCAGCTGACATCCTGACCTGATTTGGCTGACCACCTTTGATCTATTGTGTTAAGACACTATCTTTGCGTTAAGATTGCAGCTGTTTTAATTGTATTTACAGTAGGCTACATACAGTGTTTTCAAGAAATGTCACTCAGACCACCTGGGTCGGGGGTTGACAACTGACCAGAGACATCCTTTATGGCAGGATGCCTCCTGGCCTACAGGATTCGAGATTTAAGATATCCACAATAGAGCTATTTACATATGTTTACGTTGGGACAGTCTGACCACAGGTGGTAACAGGAGCTGGGGATCCACACACACGCACACACACACACACACACACGCACACGCACACACACCCCACACACATACACACACACACACACACACACACACACTGCGGCCTACCCCCCACTCGACCAAAACTAACACACAAGCTGCGCATTCACCCATATACCACAGTGGCATCGCTTGGACTGGCCGCCATCTGAACTAACTGAGAAGAAAATGATACCACATCTACTGTGTTGACAATGTAACTTGACTTTTTGCTTCAGTCAATTAGGATACTAGTGTTTTATTTACTTTGGATGTGATGTTATGATATTTGATTTGATGAAAATTATGATTTTGATGGAAATTCACAAGGGTTGTTTAATTAAGCTGTTGTTATTTAAACAAGAGGAGGAATATGATAAGGTGGAATTTCCATACCAAAGGACATTTAGATATTATTGTTTAAGCTCTCAACCCATGCAGTAAAAATGCCACAATGCCACTATGCTTCTGTCCCTACCCCTCCCCCACACACTTTGCTTCCTGATCTGATTAGACCACTATAGACTTTCATGCTGTGAAGGAACTGTCAGCTAGGTGCGACATCCTGGCCTTCTGGCCAACTTCCTTCCTAACAATACCTGTATGCTTGTGTATTCACCTGTTTATCCAACTCTTTGATGTCTGACTTACCGGAAGCCCACCCCTGGGTGGGGCCTCGGGCCAATATAACCCACCACTAGAGGGAACAACACACAGAACAACACACAGAACGGCACACAGAGACACACAGAAGGGCGCACAGAACGCAACAGACCATTGGAGGGCCGTTACTGAGCGAGGCCACAGGGCCTCAACCCATGTGGTTGGAATGCTATGCTACCATGATACAATGCTTGCCTGAATGCAATCCTGATGATGCTATCCTGACAATATACTATCCTGACGCTCAATAAACCTACAAAATCATCTCACAAGAAGACTGCTTTTGACTCTAATGTTTAGTGTACAGATTTCCGCCATATCAATGGTTCAACTGATCAGGGCCAGAGTTTCCTGTGGTTTTGTCAAACATTACTGTACTTGAAGTAGCAGTTTATTACCTGAACAGTTCACCTCCAGTACGTACAAAGAAGTGGAAGACATCTTTTTTCCACAGTCACTCAGAGAAGGCTCTGACCCGACACAGGGAGGTGTAATCCTCCATGACGGTTGATGTGTAACACCAGAACTCCTCTCTGTTGAAACAGCAGAGCCACAAGCAAGTTGTCTACACACTACAGATGAGGACTGCAGGTTCCAGTGAGACCAACCATCCACTGGTCTCCACTCTCCCTGGTGTTTCATCTCCAGTATACCAGCACAGGTACTGGTTCCTCCCATCAACCTGACATCATCGGACTCTGTAGAGAACAAGAGAGTAATCACAATAATTATTAAAATGTCTGATATCGAGTACAGCAGAATTAACATGCACACAAAGTTACTGCAGTCAGAAACGCTCAGGGAAAAAGGGAAAACATGGTATTACTGGGATTAGTGTCATTATAAAATCATCTTTTTAGTGTCATTATAAAATCATCTTTTACCTGAGCAGGTCAGTAGAACAGACTTGTCTGATGAGCAGATGTTTCTGGTTGAGTTTGAGACTCTACAGTCCTGGAGAGCAGACTCAGTGCCTTCACACTGGAACTCTTTGGCCCACATTGGAGCCTTGACTTGTCCATAGAGCGCCACCTTGAGGGATGAAGAAGCTCTGCAGCCGAGTTCCCTACAGACCACCTCTGCATCCTGCTGGTCAAAGTCACCTTCACACAGTGAGGCCCACGACTCATTAGACTTCACCTCCACTCTGCCTGAACACAAAGTAGGACCATCCACCAACCTCACAGACTCTGGAGGGGGAGAGAGATATGTTAGTGATCTACAAGACAGTGTATGAGTGCATTATGGATGCAAATTGAATCTGATCACAAGGACTGCTGTCATTGTGTTACCTGAACAGTTCACAGTGGGTTTGCCTGTGATCAAACCTTTCTGTGTGACATGATTCTCCATTATGACACAGTGGCTCAGTGAGGACTCAGACCCAACACAGTAAGGTGTAATCCTCCACACAGGATGTTGTGTGAAGCCAGAACTCCTTTCTGTTGACACGGCAGAGCCACAATTCAACTGTCTGCACACTACAGATGAGGACTTCAGGTTCCAGTGAGACCCACCGTCCACTGATCTCCACTTTCCCTGGTGTTTTATTTCCAGTATACCAGAACAGTGACTGTTTCCTCCGACCAACCTGACTTCATCAACCACTGTAAAGACACAAGTGAGTAAACATTTAAACAGTAATATTACTATCAGTATAAGAAAACATATTATTCCAGGGTGTAGCTTGTGTTTAACCTGAGCAGTTGAGTCCAACAGTCTTGTCAGGTGAACAGGTATTATTAGTGGAGTTTGAGGTTCCACAGGCCATGAGAACAGACTCAGTGCCTTCACATTGGAACTCTTTGGCCCACATTGGAGTGTTCACTTTGCCATATAGCGCCCCCTGGACGAGAGAAGGAGCACCGCATCCTAGCTCCCTACAGACCACCTTTGCATTCAGCTGGTCAAAGTCACTTTCACAAATTGAGACCCAAGAATCATTAGACTTCACCTCCACTCTGCCAGAACACACAGTAGGACCATCCACCAACCTCACAGAGTCTGCAGAGAGAGAGAGAGAGACAGACAGAGAGAGAGAGAGAGAGACAGAGACAGAGAGAGAGAAGGGGTGAGAAGGGGGCGGGGGGTTGTGTTAATCACTTTGCATATTGTGCATTGTACAGTATCATTAGTATGAAATAATTCTCCTTTCAAAAACAATTTCCCATAATTATTGTCTCTGGCACCATTAACTTGACGATGCCAAACATTGCACACATGCAGACTCCTTAGAGGACAAGGACCAACCTGTATTTTTCACTTCAGCTTTTTGTAAGGAGGACGAGTCACATCTTCGTCAGGTCATCCCTGACGAAGATGTGACTGATACATCAAAACTGTCACTTTTGTACTTGCACCCTGTATCTAAATTAAATGGCTTGAACTGTCTGAGCTGCTCCAGTGCCTCCCCTTTTCTAGTAATACAATTCCTGCTTCTGACATGCACCAGACTGGCCTGCTGTAGGCTTGAGGCGCGGTTGGAACTCCATGTTGTGTCTCTATATGACATGTTTCCTAGTATGATTTAGGCACTACACGGTTCTCTCTACACTTGTTTCTGCATTTGTGTGATTCTTTAAACATTTGTTTAAATTCATATTTAGAAAAACGTCAGAATTACCCCTCAGACATTGTAGTGTACATGAACTGTAGTCAACTTGTTTGTTGACTACAGTTCATGTTTGCTTGCATATTCTGATCACACATGTGCATTGCTCTGTATGATTATGTAAATGTGGACTTCACATGAACGCATGACATTTTCATTCTTAATACAAATACTGTATAATTTCTTTTTACCTGAGCAGTTCAGTTTCAGTCTATGAGTGGAATTATATGATTTTACAGGTCCACACTCCATCAGCGAAGACTCTGAGCCAACACAGGAAGATGGAATCACCCATCCTGGTTGACGTGTAGAACTAGAAGTAAATTCTGTTGAAAGAGCAGATCCACAATCCAACTGTCTACACACTACAGATGATGACATCCTGTTCCAGTCAAACCAAGCCAGCGCCGGTCTCCACTCTCCCTGGTGTTTCATCTCCAGTATACCATTACAGTTACTGGTTCCTCCAGACAACCTGACATCTTCAGACTCTGTAGAGAGAGAGCAATAAGCAGTAAAAACCTTTTACATTCATTACAACACCCTGGATAATACAATATAGAACGTCAGTCTCAGTTTTGTTCACCTGTTGAGTTGTGAGTTGGTTTAAGAAGGAGAGCTGAGGAGAAACATAAGGAAATAATTAGTTTCACTCTAATGTTAATGTGGAAATGAAGTGAGGTATAGATGCATTATCAACAGTGTGTTCAGTAGTCATTAGCAGCAGTCAAATAAACAGGTGTGTTCAGTGTTCAGTAGTCATTAGCAGTGGCCCAGGAGCCAGAGGAGCTGCTTTGGAATAGGAAGGTTCCCGGTTTGATCCCTCTATGTTGAGCAAGACACTGTACCGCTAACAACTGCTCCAAATGAACAAGTTGCATGGTTCCCTCTGCTCTCAGTGTGGGGTTAATGGGTGAATGTATAATGCACATTGTTCAGCATGTAAAAGCTATATAAATGTGCCATTTGTGTCATAAAATGTAATGACACAATGATTTATTTTGTGATTTTTATTTGTGCTTATAAATAATATTGTATATATTTCATAAAATTGCATTATAAGCAGGTTATAATGCATTCATGCTGTGTTATTATTAGTGATAATAAAGCATTGTTCAGTGTTTTTCTTAGAATACAATAACATAATATAATTATACTCTTTGCAAACAATGATAATGATTCATGACTACTGAGGTAATGTTTCAGTCTCTACTCACGGCAGGCACTGTGTTCGTTCTCACAGTCACATCTCCATGACAATGGAATGCATGTGTCTTTCTGACAAACAAACTGAAGAGGGAGACAGAGGTTTAGGTTGAAGACATGTTACCTAAACAACCCAATGTTAACCATTATATGTTATATACTGTACTGAATAACCGACCGCCATCTGAAATTATGAAATTATGTTGTAAAGATGTTAGATAAAAAAATGTTTGCTCTGAAATAAAATACATTCGAATTTTTCACCAAATTCAACAATATTTACAAAAATAGCAGATCAGTGCCGTGCTACAAGCTTGTAGATACTGCTATTTGTTAATAGCTAAATTATAACAAACACCAAAATGGTTTCCCATCCTAAATGGGATAAAGTCAGACAGTGTAAGTGAAGCTGAGGTGAATCACCTGGCTGGCAGTGCAGTTATTGGACATGCACTGCTTGTTGTCAGCTGACAAGTCAGAGTCGGTGGGACAGGAACAGTTGTATCCTCCTCCAGGTGAGAGCAGACACAGGTGACTGCAGCCTCCATTGTTGATCTGACACGGATGACCAGACACTGCAGGGTGGAGAAAACATGCAACACATGTAAGGAACATGAGAACACACACCTATATATCTATATGTTATAACAGTGCTTTATAAACCTGTTTTAACCAAGAGACACGTGAGTAAATAATAATAAATAATAACACCTGTGTATTCATAATGAAAACAGCTGTTCTACAAGATCACAACACATCCCACCACGATGCATTGTGAAACTGTAAATCTGCTATTTGTACATATTAAATTCATCAATTCAATAATGTAAAAATAATAATAATAAAAAAATGTAATTAATTGATCAATCAATCAATTTCCCTTGTGTCATGTATTTATGCAGTCATTTATATGTGTGTGTGGGAGGGGGCAGTTAAGTTTGCCTGTGATTATCATTATTCAGTATGAACACCACCATGTTGTTTATACATATCAATAAATACAACAATACAGAACAAATGAAAGTCATGAAACATAACGAATAGTAATAATGAGAGTTACAGCAGGTGGTACAGACCCTCAGGTTGTCTAGAGGGGTGGTAGATGTGGATGTCCTATGGACTGATCAGGTTACTGATGACTGTGGTGTTGTTGATACCATTAGTCTTGTTGGCTCTGTAGATGGATCTGGTCCTCATGTTTGTCCAGTAAATGTGATCCTCAAACACAGCAATATACCTGATGCTGTCCTGACTCACAACTACAGACACAGAAGAACGCCATATAAAGAATTATAAAAAGCGCAAAAAAGTATTAGAAATACTGCCTTAAAGGGATAGTTCAGATTTTTAAAAGTTAAGCTATATGAAATACTACCATAAACATGTTGATTGATTGCCAGAATCCCGATTAGGAGTTCAGCTATGGTTTTGGTGAATTAACACAAACACTGCTTCCCTCATCGGATGGTGCAGACCATCATTATAATCCAAATAGATTTTGATGGGCTGCATCATCATATGAGCTGTATTATTGAAATTGAACTGGATCTCTGTTTTCTTCTTCTTTTTTGTGCTTGGCTCCCCGTCTTTAAGTAGTTCTGGTCATTTTGTGGGGGTCACTGGGGCAACGCATTACAAATAAATTATTCCAAAAAATGAATGTAATTTGTATCTTTGACCTATTTCTAAAATATTAGCACAGGCTTCGTTCATTTTTGACCCCTCTAACACAAGAACATGTCCATATCACTACATCCAAAAAGTAGTTCAATGTGATAACTATTGAAACCTGCACTGATGTTTGTTATTTGCATTCATTAACTTTTAATGCATGGCGACAGTGACCCCTACAATATGACCAGAACTACTTAATACCAAAACCAAAGCAGAACTCCCACCACAGAACTCTAGCAATCAATGAAAACGTTCAACATTTGAACTATCCCATGTGTGTGTGCAACAGGTTCTCATTACCAGCGTCAATAATTGACGCCGTTCTTGTCAAACATGGCATCAGAATGAGACGCTAAGGAAAGTGCTTAGCATCACATGTCCTCCTCCTGCGCCACCGTGAACTGTGCTGAATGTGCATAGTTTTACTGACTTTATAGTTTTACTGACTTAGGTTTAGGCATAAGTTTTACTGACTTTATAGTTTTACTGACTTAGGTTTAGGCATAGTTTTACTGAGGTTAAGTTTAGGGTTAGGCATAGTTAGGTTTATGCCTACCCTTAATCTTAGTAAAACTATGTGCAAATCAGCAGGGTTCAGGAGGTAAAGCAGCATGGGCAGTATTCAGAAGGTTGCCTGATCGAGTCTGCATTAGTCTGCATCTAATTTGGAAGTTCTATAACTGGCCACAAGTGTTCAACTTATCGTCCACTTGGGACGCCTAAGAAGACTACCTTAGCGTCCAAAACGGATGAAAAGGTAGGAGCGTGCAGCGACCGAATTGGACGCAGTGGAGATGAGAAGGGGTTGGTGTGTGTGTGTGCGCATGTGAGACTGTGCGTGTGTGTGAACCTGTCTTTCTATTGGTTCCATCCAGGTTGGCAAACTCAATGTATTTCCCTTCGTTGATCCAATAGATGTGATCAGTGATGTAGTCTAACGTCAGATCACTGGGATTGGAGATCTTCTCCTTCACGATGACTGTCCTGTCGGTGCCGTCCATCCCCATCCTTCCTATGTGGGGATTGTTGTCACCACTGTCTGACCAGTACAAGTATCTGTCAGGGAGACACTGTGTCAGGTCACAACTAATCACACATAGTGGGAATACAATATGACGGACAGGACGGATGTTCAACATCAAAAACACAATTAACCTGTTAATTATGACAATGAATCATCCACTCAAAAGTGAAAACAGCTCTATTCACAGGATGGTTGATAAATCCAGTGTTTGGTTCATGATGTCACCACAGTGTTCTTACCCGTAGCGTACATCCACAGCTATGGACACAGGCAGGTCCAGGTCAGTGTTGAGCAGGACTGTAGGGTACGACCCGTTTAGTTTGGACACACCTATGGTGCGATGCCGACGGTCACACCAATAGAGGTTTCCTCCTACCCAATCAACAGCCAGACGATCTGCTGTGATGGCTGCCATGTTGTGAATGACCTGTCAATGAACCATACATGAACTCTGAATATACTCACATGAATTCATTATATTAGACCAACTTGTCAAAGTGTGTGCTGTATGGGAGGTGCCTCTGCACGTGTGTGTGTGTGTGTGTGTGTGTGTGTGTGTGTGTGTGTGTGTGTGTGTGTGTGTGTGTGTGTGTGTGTGTGTGTGCGCGCGCGTGCATGCGTGCGTGCGTGTGTGTGTGTGTGCGTGCGTGTGTGTGTGTTAACAACAAAATAAGAACTAAGCTACAATGTCTATGACTACAACTACATGCATTATTTACTAGACTAACAGAATATAATAATTCTAATAGTAACTAGACCTGCGCCCCTTCAGGGCGCATGTCTCCACCGTCTTGGGTCACATCACCCTGTGAGGGAAACAGTCTCCTCCACAGGGTGACTGTTACGTGACCCTGTGAGGGTGACGTAACAGTCACTGGTGGTGACTACTGTAAGGCGGTGACCACCGTCTTGGGTCACGTCTAGGGTGCCCAGATGTCTCGCTTTGTGTGGGATTGTCCCGCATTTCACTGTCTTTTAAGGCGTCCCGCCGATTGAGACTTTGTCCCGCATTTTGATTGACAAGCTGTAGTTTTCATAATGTGCGCGGCAGCCTGCCTGTGAGCAGCGAAGCCTGTCCAAATGGGAAAGGGGCGGGCCGCGTGTGTGAGAGAGACGGTTTTATTTGCTGTCCCTGTTCCCATAGAAGTCTATGTAAAAGAGCCGCCATTGGACTGACCCCATGAAGTGAACGGAGTTTGGGTAACTCTGTCTGTATTCTTGGTAGAAGCGACATTGAGGTGTCCGAGTTTGAATGGCCTGTATAGGGACAAACTGGAGTTTCAATACTTTTTTCATTTTTATTTATTTATTTTTTTCAACAACGACGGTGGCGAAAATAAGCAGAACTATACGCCATATATATCCAACAGTATTTAAACAATTATTTAAAGTATTGTAAAGTAATAACTAAACAAAATGATTAAGAAGATAATGGAAGTTTGCCTGAGTCAATCTAATGCACTGCAACCAGCAGCTCCGTGTTGGGAAATCAATGCGCCTACTAGTAAAGTAAACGCCCACCACAACACAACAACACTGTCTCACAACGTGTTAGCTGCGTGCGTTGCAATGAATGAATACATGAAAGAAAAGAAACAAGGAGGAGCCGAACGTAACTAAAAAAGGAAATATAGTAATAAGGACTGGGAGACCATGTATTCCTGGGTGAAACCAGTGAAATGCGATTCTGACAGAGTTTACTGTGATGTCTGCAGTGACACAGGGGGGTGAATACAATGTGAGACTCACAAGCAACGTCTTGCTCGACCAAAACAAGATTCGAACACAGACAAGGTAACGGCAGCTAAACTATCTTCTGTTTACCAGTGTTGCCAACTTGACGCATTTGTCGCTATATTTAGCTTTTTTCCAGACCCCCCTAGCGCCAAAATTAGTGAAAGTGCTGGTGAGTTGGGGTGAAATTGGTTGACAGGCGCCAGAAATAAAACCCTTGTTTTTCACCATTTTTCCTCCTATGGAGTCCTCCTTCCTTCCTAGAAAGGACCATTGGCAACCAAATGGAGCCGTAAGGGTCCATTTGGTTTGTGATGGACAAAACCTAAAAGTGCATAGCCTGTTCATGCTGCTATGACAGACACATTTACAATTTGATGGCTCCAATGCTAACCAAACTTTTATTTATGTTTCTGGTTTTATTTATTTCATTCATTGTGTGCCTCTACAATTTCAGACTTGCAGTAGTTGTCTTTGTTAGGAGGAAGATACATTGATAACATTTCTTTATTAGTTTGTTATTGGTTGCTTTGGCCCTGGTCCCAGTGGCGTATTTGAGGGGTCCGCAAGCCCTGCCGTGCGGGGGGCCCCCAGCGGGGGGGGGGGGTGGGGGGTGGGGGGGGGTGGGGGGGGGTGGGGAGGGGCCCAAAGACACACTCGCCCAAAGACTCGCTCAAAGACACAATTTATATTTT
The DNA here is from genome assembly GCA_039105355.1 of Benthosema pterotum. NCBI lineage: Eukaryota > Metazoa > Chordata > Actinopteri > Myctophiformes > Myctophidae > Benthosema > Benthosema pterotum. Next base: position 43,597,285 of record CM076975.1, on the reverse strand, counting down.
AAATAAAGGCAAGCAAATATAAACCTTGAAATGTGAAACGAAATTACATGTGAAGGTGGCTGGCAATAGAATATATGATCAGAATTTAATATTTTATCTTCCATTAGAATTAAGAAACCGGTCCCTTTAGAATGCATGTGTGATGTGTCTCTGTTTAGTGTTCATGCTGTAGCCTGTACAATACATGCTGCCGCTGTCACACATGTTCATTACTACCGGGCTTAGAGCTAGAGCGGATGTTTTGATTTTCAAAATGAGCAAGAGAAAATACTGTGGTTCGTGAAATGATAATAATCAGAGAAAACAACCTAAGATTACGGCAATATATAAACCTACTAGTACTGCTGCCCGTGCAGTTCTACATGGAATGCAATTAACAGTGACGCGGACGTCGGGGAGAAGGAAGCCCGACGATGGTGCCGCTACTGCACCTGCAAGTCCACGTGCGCCGGGGGCCCGGTCAGCGCGGCAGCCGGGGAGGATGAACCCGGGCTGGGTGTGATTGTGGAGACACACCGGCATCGCTCTCCCAGCCCTACTCCAACTACCAGTACCATTATGCCCAGTGTCACCGACGTGGCTACTGCCCTCAAACTATTTTTGACTATCCCAGTCACCGTTGCAAATGCAGACCAATCATTTTGCAAACTGAAAATCATAAAGACATCCGAGAAGCACAATGACACAGGAGGATAGATTGTCTTCTACTTCTGAACATAGAACCAGCGCGCCCGTCAACTGGATATAGTTTGCGTGCAAGAATGCAACAAGGGAAGCATGCTTTGGACATTGTTAAGGTAAGAATATATCTGGGCTAATATAGGCTACTATAAATTAATATAGTGTTTACTAGTCCCTATTCAGGTTGCAGGAACAGTGCTCGAGCGCTCAGTTTCTGACTCCTCAATGTCGCAACTCTTCTACTAGATGGCTCTAGCTACACCTGTGTTCTATGGTTACCATGACAACCCGTATTACTCCCCTACGAATTAAAATCACGGCGACAACGGCTCCAATGCGCGCTCCGATCCAAAAACTTGAGATTACAAATGTGCCATCCTCACTCAGTTTTCAAGCGATTGTTTTAATTCCAACTTGTCAATACAGTGTATAATTTATATATTTTATATTTTCATTGGGTATAGGTGTAGGCCATGTTTTTTTCATCAAACAATATGAAGATAGATTGTCGTCCTTTTTATCCACGCAGCTTAAGACACGTGCGGTGGCAGTCAATATTTGTCTGAATTGTCTCAAAGGCTGCAAGCCTCACTCTACAATACCTGGTCTGTCTGTTGGACATTTGTGTTTGTACAGTATTGGTGTGTTGGCTGCAGTTATTGGCTGCAAACATGCAGCATATTATCATTTGGACTTAAACATATTTTACTATAGGCCTATCCAATTTTGTGTGTAAATTCTTAATACAGCGAGCACTTAATGTATAGGATACACTGTTGTAAAAGGCCCCTCACCTAATCCTTGCAGGGGGGCCCCCAGATTTTCAGAAACGCCACTGCCTGGTCCAGTTATATTGTCCTGGTGTATAGTTTGTAGGTAAATGTCCACTAAATGGTTAATTTAAAAACATTTAAGTGCCTCTTATTAGTGGATGAAACAGATGGCAAACTATAGTGGTGGTATGTGAAGGGAAGAGTAGAAACACCTAAATTGGGTACTATTTATTAATTTGTGACAGTCCGACACAACCCCGCATGTGTCCCACATTGTCCCACACAAACACACTGTTTGTCCCACATCTGGTGAGTTGGGATCTGGTCACCCTAGTCATGTCACCCTGTGAGGGCAACAGTCTCCTCCACAGGGTGACTGCTACGTCACCCTGTGAGGGTCAGCTGAAGAGGGTCACACTGACCTGGACGTCACTGCCGTTGATGTACATGACCCTGATCACGGTGCGTGGGCGTGTCTCTACCCAGTAGATCTTCTGCTGCTGATAGTCAAAGTCCAGAGACACTCCATCCTTCAAGTCCTGCCACACCACAGCAGTTGTGTTAGTATCAGACTGGAATACATTCCAGCAAATAATAATATTGTAAAGGATGTATAGGATGTAGGCATGTAACGATATATCGTATATCGATTTATATCGATGTGAAATGGGGCCAATACGAATCGATGTTATGAAAAGCTGTATCGCGATCCTAACAGTAGAGGGGGCACTCGCCTTATACTACCGTTATAGATCATTGGCGCTGCGTGCGCTGATCAATAGTCAATGCACAGTGAGGGGACAAAAACAATGAACATGTGCGACAGCGGCAGCATGTATTGTACAGGCTACAGCATGAACACTAAACAGAGAGCACCTGAGGTGCAGGTGAGTCTGGTGGAAACACTAGATAGATGCGCAAATCACCCTCATTGAAAAATCCAGTTGAGCACAGTGGAACAGTAGCCTACGACAGTAGCCAAGCTGTCTCGGAGTGAGAGTGAGAGACAGAGAGAGAGGGAGAGAGAGGAGGGGGTGGTGGGGGAGGTCTGCACGGAGAACACCGCTGCTGTGTATTCTCCCTCTCTAGAGTAGAATGCAAACTAATCCACACATTACAGGAGAGACACAGGGAGCGACATCATGTAGGCTTGCTTTAGCCATGCTAGCTTGTCGTGTGTGTGTGTGTGTGTGTGTGTGTGTGTGTGTGTGTGTGTGTGTGTGTGTGTGTGTGTGTGTGTGTGTGGTGTGTGTGTGTGTGTGTGTGTGTGTGTGTGCATGCGCTAAACGTCCGCCTCTCCTGAACATGAGTTGTTTTTTTTGTTGCCTTTTTGTCTACTCTAGAAGGCTGTTGAGTGTTGACAAAGCTTTTCCTATTATGCCTTAAAAATCCCAAAAGCAAATGTCTTCCATGATATGCTTACTCAAGGACCCCTAGGCCTATATGTAGCTATATGTATTGCAGACCCCATCTGAAACATATTTGTTGTTTGTGAGCTTGTAGATTGGCTGTTTTCAAAATGTTGATAGATTAAAATTGTTAAATAATAAATAGTTATATCAGATATAAATTCATAATCATGAATTTACCTGGGGACCCCCTTAAACCCCCACAAAGACTACTAGGTCTTTGTGTGTGTGTGTGTGTGTGTGTGTGTGTGTGTGTGTGTGTGTGTGTGTGTGTGTGTGTGTGTGTGTGTGTGTGTGTTAGAGAGAAAATACTGGATTTCTTTGAGGAAAAAAAAAGTCTAATTTGTCTGGAAATATGTTTTATTAAATATCGTAAAATATCATAAAAAATCGTATCGTGAACCTCATATCGTGATATCGTGAGTTTAGTGTATCGTTACATGCCTAATAGGATGTGTTGTTATTATGTCCAATGGTTTTCACCTGTTTGATCACTGTGGAGCTGGAGCCGTTCAAGCTGATCCTCATCAGGTTGTTTCTGTCGGCTAAGATGAGGAAGGGCTCCACCTCTGGAGAAAGTGAGACATTACACTTGAGTTGGTTTACAACACAAGTATTAAGCATTTAAAACAATGGTGAAAATGGCTCTCATTTCTTGCCGGGTCTATAAATGTCATCCTGTTACACGTTCAGGCCGAAAAGATTTTGGAGGTTCAAACTCCACAGTGCCCCTAAAATGCATAGGGAAATGCTTTTTGGCACAGTATAAAACACAACAGGCCTGCCTTACACCTGCATTAGGCTACCTACTTCATTACAGCATGATTGAATATTAATATCAGTGTCTATTATTATTATTAGTCTTGGTTGCATTTGCATTGAGTTTATGCTGTATAGCCTACTATAGCCTAGTTTCAGTTAATTCAATGAATAAGTAGCTACAGTATAATGCAAACTGCATTGGAGGGAGGGGGGCCTCATGCCCAGGAAACATACACACGCTGAATTGCACGATATTTTCTGTGCGCTGATCTGCGCCTGTGGGCGCAATACTTGTAGATCCATGGAATAACAATAAATCACAGAATATCAGATTTGTTTCTTGCTTCACACTGATGGACAGTCAGCGCCGATTCTTCCTATACGCAGACTACGCACCCTGCGTTGGGCCCCCGATTCCCAAAAGGGCCCCCGCCAGCTCTGAGTAAATAACTAATTGAAAGAACTGTTATTTACGTACATCGGGCGCATGTACGTTTATTGAATCGCGCTTACGCAAATAACGTACAGCGGCGAACGTAACCACTCTCTAGTGCATGTTTGTTCTGTACGTAGAAGGGAAATCTGCTTCCGTAAACAGCGTTACTTGAATCATGCCCGCTGTCGCGTTTTTTTTTTTACACCACGCAGAAACGCCCCCCCCCCCCTTTTCTTAGCGTGTTTGGTCAACAACATCATTACTTCAGGATATGAAAAAAGGAGCAGCAGCAGTCAGGTAGGCTGGCAGGCTAACGCTATGAATGACTGCAGTATTCTGTTGTGTTGTTAAATGCTGGGTTGTCGGTAGTGTGTTGTTGTTGTGTTGTACAAAATGATTTTTTTGGTGGCAGAGATACAATAATACATAATAATATCTCCTATCATGCCCAAAGCTTAGAGTATTATGGATATAGACAGTTATGTCAACTCCGTTCACTTCATGAAGCCAGTCACATCATAGAGTCTCTGTGATGTGTATGTGTCTACTACACAGAATGTGTTGGTTACTGTAGCCTACAATACTTTGACAGTGAACAAAGTATTTTCAACTCTTATTTGTCCCTATTCTAGACCTGCTACATCTCTACATAAGAGACAGTTTCATAGTTGTTGTTGTTGTTGGTCAGGATTGAAGTAGCAATAAATACATTCATTTGAAAAGGAAACTTTGGAGAGAGAGAGAGAGAGAGAGAGAGAGAGAGAGAGAGAGAGAGAGAGAGAGAGAGAGAGAGAGAGAGAGAGAGAGAGAAGAGAGAGTGTGTGTGTGTTAAGCTATCTATAATGTATTTCCCCGCAAAAAATGGCCAAAATAACAAAAAAGCCAAAAGCAGCGCCTGAGAAGCAGGGCCCCTAGTAAAAAACCTGCTTAGGGCCCCTAGGAGGCCAGAATCGGCACTGTGGACAGTCATACAGACAGACAGATTATCAGACTTACTGGTGTTGTCTGTTGGTTTATCCTGGAGAGCTGAGGAGAAACATGAAAAACTAAATGAACTTCAGTGATTCAGTGTAGTCCTTTCTCCTTATTGGACTTTCAAAGGAAAGGAATTAGTGTAAAACACGGTCATTCCAAAGCCCAAAATACTTTTTTTTTTTCATATTTTCATATTCACAAGGGGAAGGAAAACTATTGATGGAACACAGAATGTTCATTTGATATGTGTGTATGGAGCCTGAGGCTTCACCATTCCAACTCACTGCATTACTAACTGTCTCTAACCCTAATGCTGCGTTCACACAGGAAGATGGAACAATGTAAAGACATGTTGGGAGTTGATTTGGAGCAGCTACATGCAAGGTTTCACCTTCACAACATGGACTTGTGCTAACGCAAATGCATCTTTGGTGCATTTACAGTATATAGTGCCTTGAGGAGGAGCAATTACGGGTTAAGTGTTTTGCTCACTGCAGGGTAGCATGGTTTCGAACCGGTTGCCATCCGGTGACTCTACCCCTGAGCCCCTGCTGCCCCCAATTGTACAGCCGTGCAATGAGCAATGTGATTGTTATGCCCATATCAAGTACAGAAACATAAGGTCATGTTGCTGGCTTCCATTGACAATGAAAGGTAGACTGCATGGTTGAATCTGCCCTGTGTGAACGCAGCATAACCCTAAACACCAGCAGAAGCCTGGTAGTCTGAATGTCACTCTGACCCCAGGAGTGTGGAACTATCAATCTCACATTGTTGTCATTTAGTCACACACACCTTTATCACTAAGAAACTTCAATTATTCTTCCAACTCAACAGGCTGTGGAACACTCCTAACAAGAAAATGCAAGAAAAGTGTATGATCGCAAAGCATTGTGAACTTTTAGACCGGCTTTGTTCAAATGACTGAAATGTTTACTGTACTGTATGTCTTCTGAAACCGAATCTACAATGTAACTAGTAACAAATAAATGTAGTGGAGTAAAAGTACAATAGTTCAATATTTGCTTCAGATACAAATATCAGGGGTCCGATGGTCGGTGTATGACTGTGTGTGTGTGTGTGTGTGTGTGTGTGTGTGTGTGTGTGTGTGTGTGTGTGTGTGTGTGTGTGTGTGTGTGTGTGTGTGTGTGTGTGTGTGTGTGTGTGTGTGTGTGTGTGTGCGCGGAGACACATGGTCATTTTTCAGTCTTTACTCACAACAATCTGCAGGCTCGTCTGACCGGTCCCCACAGTCATCTACTGTGTCACATTTCCATGACAATGGAATGCACTTGTAGTTCTGACATATAAACTGAAGGGGGAGACAAGAGGATTCTGTTTAGAATCAATAATTAGTTCACATAACTTAGTTACAACGCAAAAATACATTATTATTATTAAAAAACAATATCCTACTATCCTACTTCGGGTATTACTATCACTGTACCGAGGACATGTCTGTGCTGTGCGCGTCTGTGCTGCGGCTGCGTCCTCCTCCTCCACCTCCTTCCCCCGCAGTCTGTCTCAAAGAAACGGCTATGATCGCTTATTTGCTTACTTTTTGGATCCATGGCACAAACACCTAAAGTTCACCACCGACGAGATAAGAGCAGCCGTTCGTGAAATGTCACTGCTCTCTTGTCAAATCTCGAGCTCCAAAGCTTGAGTCTTTGGAGCGGGGCGTGCGCTCAAACTTGAAGATGTTTTTTTTTTTTTTTTTCCAGCTTTAGCCAGGCTAAAGCTGGGGGGGGGGGGGGGGGGGGGGGGGGGGGGGCAGGCGAAAACTTCATCCGGCAGCTCCATTATATCCCGGGGGTTTAGGGGGGCATTCTTCCCCCTGTGCACAGCATTTTATCCGGCTCTGCAAACACGACCCAAAAAAAGAAAAGAAAGAAAGCAAGAAAGAAGGCGATCACGGACGCTCTTTCCCCTCCCTCGACCCTCGTGTTATGGATTATATCTTTGATAAAATACTGCAAAAGGTACACAGTGACAGTAGCCTAATTTAACATTGATTCTCTCAGAACACATGCACACGGCTGCATTTGGGGTTTTTCAGGCAAAAAAAATAAAAATAAAAAAATCGACCCACATGTCGACATTGGGCCTCGACATGTTGAAATTCCAAATATGTGTCGATTAACATCCCTAGTTATTCCACCGTGCCTCCTACCAGAAACCTTTTTATTCGATTTTGTTCAAACATGCACAATTTCCTGATGATCTTCTAATAACTTCGACACTGATCTTATTTAATCTATTCCCCATGTCTATAAGTGTTTAGTGAAATATAAATGAATAGATTAAGAGGAAATGTAGTAATGTAACACAAGTGAAGCTGAGGTGAATCACCTGGCTGGCAGGGCAGTTATTGGACATGCACTGCTTGTTGTCAGCTGACAAGTAGTGGTTGGTAGGACAGGAACAGTTGTATCCTCCTCCAGGTGAGAGCAGACACAGGTGACTGCAGCCTCCATTGTTGATCTGACACGGATGACCAGACACTGCAGGGTGGAGAAAACATGTAAGGAACATGAGAAGACATGACTACAGCAGTGCTTTATAAACGTGTTGTAGTCAAGAGACACACTTATGTATGTGCATTAAAAAAATGACCACAATAGAAACAACAATGAAGGACGGCTCCACTGCCAACATAGCGTTGCATCTGTGTTTCTGTACATTTTGAATATGTACATGCTTTTCCTGGTGTTGGTTTCCAATGGTGATTTAGTTGCCCCAAAAATCCTTGCATATGTTTTTTTTTTTTTTTTACTATTTTCTAGTCCTGCTGTATAAACACGAGGCTGCTATACTTTATATGTCATACTTTTGATGTTTAGTGTGAGGTCTAAAATATGTTTTATTTTATTTATTCATTTATGTATGTATTTATTTATTTCTTTGACATTTCTTTTTTCTCCAAAGTTAATTGTTGCCACTACTGTTTACGCAGCTATAACCTACACAGGTTCATCCTAATTTTATGATCAACTTTATTAAGCTTTTTAGTAAAAAACCTGTAAGAGTAACGTTTGAGCAGAATAGCATCACAGTCACTGTACTGCAGTCTACTCCAACATAGACTGCAGTATGTACTTTTATTAAACCCACATATAGAAAGCTCAGGTTGCTGACAGTGTTTTCAAAAGGCAGTCAGTGGAGCAAATTGCATTGATGTTGTCAGAACACAAAGCTGATGCTGACTCAACACACCCAGTGGAGTCTCCCTGTAACAGTCATAAGACATAATGAAGAGTAATAATGAGTTACAGCAGGTGGTACAGACCCTCAGGTTGTCTAGAGTGGTGGTAGATGTGGATGTCATATGGATAGATCAGGTTACTGATGACTGTGGTCTTGTTGATACCATTAGTCTTGTTGGCTCTGTAGATGGATCTGGTCCTCCATGGGTCTGTCCAGTAAATGTGATCCTCAAACACAGCAATAGCACAGATGTTCTCCTGACTCACAACTACAGACACACAGAGCCCCAAATGAAGTGTATGTGTATGTGTGTGTGTGTGTGTGTGTGTGTGTGTGTGTGTGTGTGTGTGTGTGTGTGTGTGTGTGTGTGTGTGTGTGTGTGTGTGTGTGTGTGTGTGTGTGTGTGTTTATGCTTGTGCGCATGCATGCACTGGCGATTGTAGGAGGGTTACAGGGGGGCACTTGCCCGGCTGGTGGCAAAAAAAGTGGTGGGCCTGGGAGTGTGTGTGTGTGTGTGTGTGTGTGTGTGTGTGTGTGTGTGTGTGTGTGTGTGTGTGTGTGTGTGTGTGTGTGTGTGTGTGTGTACGCACCTGTCTGTCTGTTGGTTCCATCCAGGTTGGCAAACTCAATGTATGTCGCTTTGTTGGTCCAATAGATGTGATCATTGATGTAGTCTAATGTCAGGCCGTAGGGCCTGGAGATCTTCTCCTTCACGATGACTGTCCTGTCAGTGCCGTCCATCCCCATCCTTCCTATGTGGGGGTTGTTGTTGTTGTAACTGATGTCTGACCAGTACAAGTATCTGTCATGGAGACACGGTGTCATAACAAATCACACATAGTGGGAATACAATATGACGGACAGGACGGATGAAAAACAAAAACAAAAAAAAAACAGAATTAATCAGTTAATCAGTTATTACTATGACAATGAATCATCCACTTAAGTGTAAACAGCTCTATTCACAGGATGGTTGATAAATCCAGTGTTTGGTTCATGATGTCACCACAGTGTTCTTACCCGTAGCGTACATCCACAACTATGGACTCTGGCTGGTCCAGGTCAGTGTTGAGCAGGACTGTTGGGTACGACCCGTTTAGTTTGGACACACCTATAGTGTCATGCCGAGGGTCGCACCAGTAGAGGTTTCCTCCTATCCAATCAACAGCTAGATGCCCTGCAGTGATGGTCGACGTGTTGTGAATGACCTGTTAATGAATACATGCACTCTGAATATACTCACCATGAATTCATTTTTACATTAGAGCAATGTGGCTGTATGGGAGGTGTGTGTGTGTGTGTGTGTGTGTGTGTGTGTGTGTGTGTGTGTGTGTGTGTGTGTGTGCGTGTGTGCGTGTGCGCGTGCGCGTGCGCGTGCGGTATTGGAATCAAGAGTAATTTAAATTATTATGTTTCATTTATTTTACATATTTCCCCCTCAACATCACCTGCACAACACATTCTGTTTTTTCAGCTCCACACCAAACACAATAATATAAAATAAAAACACTCATCATTTTCTGCTGCATATTCCACATTGTAGTTTATATTAAATTTAGATATCTAAATTTACTATAAATAAAATAAAATTTAATATAAACCCCAACAATCTGCCATCCCAACAAGTATCCTTCATTCATTTTCATAGTTGTCGTTGTCACACTGACCTGGACGTCACTGCCGTTGATATACATGACACTAATCATTCTGTGTTGTGTGTATTCTATCCAGTAGATCTTCTGCTGCTGATAGTCAAAATCCAGAGACATTGCATCCTTCAAGTCCTGTCACAGCACAGCAGTTGTGTCACACAAAAGCAGTGTGTGTACAATATTGTATAGGATTACATAGGATGTGTTGTTATTATGTCCAATGGTTTTCACCTGTTTGATCACTGTGGAGCTGGAGCCGTTCAAGCTGATCCTCATCAGGTTGTAGAGGTTGGCCAAGATGAGGAAGGGCTCCACCTCTGGAGAAAGTGAGACATTACACTTGAGTTGGTTTACACAATTAAGTATTAAGCATTTAAAATACACAAACAAGACTAACACAAACAAGAAATGATAGGACAGATATGCGTGCGTGTGTGCGCACACACACACACACACACACACACACACACACACACACACACACACACACACACACACACACACACACACACACACACACACACACACACACACACACACACACACACACATGGCAGGGTTTGTTTAGTAAGTCAGTCAGTCAGACAGATGGAACGACAGTCATACAGACAGACAGATTATCAGACTTACTGGTGTTGTCTGTTGGTTTATCCTGGAGAGCTGAGGAGAAACATGAAAAACTAAATGAACTTCAGTGTTTCAGTGTAGTCCTTTCTCCTTATTGGACTTTCAAAGAAAAGGACACACAGTCATTCCAAAGCCCAAAATACTAAGATTTTTATATTAACAAGGGGAAAGGAAAACTATTGATGGAACACAGAATGTTCATTTGATATGTGTGTATGGAGCCTGAGGCTTCACCATTCCAACTCACTGCATTACTAACTCTGTCTCTAACCCTAATGCTGCGTTCACACAGGAAGATGGAGCAGCTACATGCAAGGTTTCACCTTCACAACATGGACAGGTGATGAAATTAGCACATCTGCTAACACAAATACAGCAGAAGCCTGGTAGTCTGGATGCCACTCTGACCCCAGGAATGTGGAACTATCAATCTCACATTGTTGTCATTTAGTCACACACACTTTCACCACTAAGAAAATACAATTATCCTTCCAACTCAACAGGCTGTGGAACACTCCTAACAAGGAAATGAAAGAAAAAAATAGCAGATCTACAAACTCACAATCTGTTGCATGACTGCAAAGCATTGTTAACTTTTAGTCTACCGGTAGTAACAAATAAATTTAGTGGCATGAACGTATAATATTTGCTTCAGATACAAATATCTGCAGTGTGTGTGTGTGTGTGTGTGTGTGTGTGTGTGTGTGTGTGTGTGTGTGTGTGTGTGTGTGTGTGCGTGCATGCGTGCGTGCGTGCATGCGTGCGTGTGTGCGGAGACACACGGTCATTTTTCAGTCTTTACTCACAACAATCTGCAGGTTCGTCTGACCGGTCCCCACAGTCATCTACTGTGTCACATTTCCATGACAATGGAATACACTTGTAGTTCTGACATATAAACTGATGGGGAGACAGAGGATTCTGCTTAGAATCAACAGATAGTTCAAATAACTAAGTTACACAAAAATACATTATACAAACAATACCCTACTTTTCTTTCGTAAAAGTGGTTCAAACAGTTCGAGCAAACTGAACACACAAAGGCCCTTTCACTAACCCCGCCTACTAGTGATGCGCAGGCCGGCTTTTTTTCACAACCCGCCCCAGTCTGCCCCGCCAATTGTGCCAGCCCGTCCGCAGCAGCCCGCCCCGCAAAATTTTAATCAACGGCCCGCCCCAGCCCGCAATTAAAGAAAAATGATATAATGATTAGCGCATGTTCTTATGAGTACCCCAAGCTTTAAAATACTTATAAATGACATTGTCATGGGCTGAATAAACAAACATGTTGTTCAGAATGGTTCTTTAATGACCGCAAAATTGGCGGTCTTTTTGGCTCGAAATAGAACTATAATGTCTAAATAAATGCCTTTCTAAGACACATGAAAAATAAATAAAAGGCGACAGAATATATAACAAATTAAACTCTTGTTATCAACAATTAAGACCTGTCGCAGGGTTATTTAACCTTTTATGCAGCGATTACTTCGCATCGATTCTTTAACAATGAACCTAAGGCTATTTAAAGTAGAACATACAGCGATAACAGACGCCTTAATTGCCATTTCTTAAATCAAAACAACCAGATCGGCACGCTTTGCCACAGCACGTAGACAGTCGCGAATCATACGGCTTAATACTCTACTAACTGTACATCCAAGTCTCCTTTGCGACGGCCGGCTGCGCTGTGCAGAAAAAGAGTGGAATCAAGGGTTACAGGGTTTAATCTATTTCTACGCGCTTCAAGCACACGACCAGCTGAGCTGAATGCGCGCTCACTAGATGTGCTTGATGCTAGAATGCGCAACACGCCTCTAGCAAGCAGGGAGAGGAGCGGGAATGTGAAGCGGTGATCCTTGCCATATTTTGCCCCGATATTTATTAGGCCTTGCGCCACGCTGGTGAACCCCTTGCCGGACACAATGTCAAAAGGCCGCAGGTCTGCGCAGCAGAAATCAACAAAGTCATTGACAAGATTGGATTTGGCTGCATGTGGAACTACCTTGTGATGCACAAATGCCGAGGCCATCGGTTGGTTTGTTGGCACAGCGTGCTGCTTCGGTTTAGGATCTTCTCGGCACATATGGCGCTTCAGGCAGCTAGTGCCTATAGTTTATGGCTGTCATATTTATACAGTGCCTCACATTTAAGACAGGCCGCATACTCTGTCACTGTTCACTTTTCCCATCGACGTTTCTTTTAATCTATGCTTCTCCAGAATGCAATTTAGCCGCAATCTCTACTCTGTTCTTCACCCCGCCCGCGGGGTGATAATTACTTAAAAATCATGAACCCGTCCGCCCGCCCCCCGCGGGGGTCCACGGGACCCGTCGGGTTCGGGCCGGCCCGCGCATCACTACCGCTTAGGTAGGGCTTAATTTGTGCCGGAGCAAGCCGGAACGCCGTTCCCCCATGGGCCAAATGCGTTCCCCCATGAGCCACGTGCACGACTATGGCCCCCATGGGCCATAGTCGTGCAACACACGCACTTGCGACACCCCACACAATATTCTGCCCAAAACACGACTTTTCGGCGGGCGTGCGCACATGCACGCACATGCACGCGCGCCACCGTACATGCACGTGCGCGTGCATGTGTGTGAGGTGCACTCCGGCACCTCCCGAGTTATGGGCAGTGATGACGTGGAGGAGAAGACATGCCACCACTTTGCCACTGTGACAGATACGTTTTTAACCCTTTCAGGCCGGGAATCCATTTTTTGATTCTGTACAGTATATACAGTATTTCAGTATTAACTTTTTTATACTGATATATAAATATTTTTTTCAGAAACCATAGTCAGGCCTTAGGTCAGGCCAAAATTTAAACATATAACTTCTTGCTATGATTTATTTCGAACATGTAACATCATTTCCTGACGATCTTATAATAACTTTGACACTGATTTAATGTATTCATATCCCCCCGTCTTTAAGTGTTTAGAGAAATATAAATCAATAAATTAAATAGAAATGAAGTAATGTAATACAAGTGAAGCTGAGGTGAATCACCTGGCTGGCAGTGCAGTTGGACATGCACTGCTTGTTGTCAGCTGACCAGTAGTGGTTGGTAGGACAGGAACATTTGTATCCTCCTCCAGGTGAGAGCAGACACAGGAGACTGCAGCCTCCATTGTTGGTCTGACATGGATGACCAGACACTGCAGGGAGGAGAAAACATGAGAGACTAATACATCACAGTCACTGTACTGCATTCTACTCAAACGTAGACAACAGAACGCCAGTCATACTTTTATTAAACCCACATATAGAAAGGTCAGGTTGCTGACAGTGTTTTCAAAAAGGCAGCCAGTGGAGCAAATTGCATTGATTTTGTCAGCCCCAAGGCTGATGCTGACACAACACACCCAGTGGAGTCTCCGTGTAACAGTCATAAGACATAATGAAGAGTAATAATGAGAGTTACAGCAGGTGGTACAGACCCTCAGGTTGTCTAGAGGGGTGGTAGATGTGGATGTCATATGGAAAGATCAGGTTACTGATGACTGTGGTGTTGTTGATACCATTAGTCTTGTTGGCTCTGTAGATGGATCTGGTCCTCAGGTCTGTCCAGTAAATGTGATCCTCAAACACAGCAATAGACCAGATGTTGTCCTGACTCACAACTACAGACACACAGAATGCCAAATAAAAAGTCACTGTTGTAAAATGCAAATGCTAGTATTTCCAAATACTGCTTTAACATAAATCAGTACAACAAAGTGAATAACATGTGTAATAACTGTGTGTGTGTGTGTGTGTGTGTGTGTGTGTGTGTGTGTGTGTGTGTGTGTGTGTGTGTGTGTGTGTGTGTGTGTGTGTGTGTGTGTGTGTGTGTGTGTGTGTGTGTGTGTGTGTGTGTGTGTGTGTGTAAACCTGTCTGTCTTTTGGTTCCATCCAGGTTGGCAAACTCAATGTATTTCTGATCGTTGGTCCAATAGATGTGATCATTGATGTAGTCTAACGTCAGGCCTGTGGGCTGAGAGATCTTCTCCTTCACGATGAATCTCCCGTCGGTGCCGTCCATCCCCATCCTTCCTATGTGGGGTTTGCTGTAACCTCTGTCTGACCAGTACAAGTATCTGTCAGGGAGACACTGTCAGGTAACTATTCACAACTAATCACACATAGTGGGAATACAATATGACGGGCAGGACGGATGTTCAGTATCAAGAACACAATTAAATTGTCAATCACAGTTATTTCTAGGACAATGACTCATTCAGTTAAAGTGTAAACAGCTCTATTCTCAGGATGGTTGATAAATCCAGTGTTTGGTTCATGATGTCACCACAGTGTTCTTACCCGTAGCGTACATCCACAGCTATGGACAGTGGCCAGTCCAGGTCAGTGTTGAGCAGGACTGTTGGGTACGACCCGTTTAGTTTGGACACACCTATGGTGTGATGCACACTGTCACACCAATAGAGGTTTCCTCCTATCCAATCAACAGCCAGATCCTATGCTGTGATGGTCGCTGTGTTGTGAATGACCTGTTAATGAATACATTCACTCTGAATATACTCACCGCAAATTCATTTTTACATTAGATCAACGTGTCAAAGTATGTGTGTGTGTGTGTGTGTGTGTGTGTGTGTGTGTGTGTGTGTGTGTGTGTGTGTGTGTGTGTGTGTGTGTGTGTGTGTGTGTGTGTGTGTGTGTGTGTCTTTTAAAAAATATTGGAATCAAGAGTAATGTTTTATTTATACATATTTTCCCCTCAACACCACCTGCACAACAGCACAATCTGTCTATCCAGCTCCTGAATGCAATTCATTAATTCAACACTAAGCGCAATGATATAAAATAAAAACACTATCGCACCTTTTTCTGATGCATATTCCACATTGTAGTTTATATTAAATGTTTATTATTAAATTTAGATATCTAAATTTAATATAAACTACAACAGCAATCTCTCTCTTTTAAACTTGTTTTCAATATGACCTGGACGTCACTGCCGTTGATGTACATGACACTGATCATGGTGGGTTGGTATTGTGCCTCCTCTATCCAGTAGATCTTCTGCTGCTGATAGTCAAAGTCCAGAGACCTTGCATCCTCCAAGTCCTGTCACACCACAGCAGTTGTGTTAGTATCAGACTGAAATACATTCCAGCATGTCAAAAGCAGTGTGTGTATAATATTGTATAGGATTATATAGGATGTATTGTTATTGTGTGGTTTTCACCTGTTTGATCACTGTGGAGCTGGAGCCGTTCAAGCTGATCCTCATCAGGTTGTCTCTGTTGGCTAAGATGAGGAAGGGCTCCACCTCTGGAGAAAGTGAGACATTACACTTGAGTTGGTTAACTTAGAAATACACAAATAAACCCCAAAGCAAGCAAGGAAGCAAGCCAGCCAGCCAGCCAGCCAGCCAGACAGACAGACAGACAGACAGACAGACAGACAGACAGACAGACAGACAGACAGACAGTCTTACCTGTGGTATCATGTGATTGTGGTGTAGCCTGAAGAGCTGAGGAGAAAAACAGAACAATCTTGAGTTGAAGTGTAACAACTCATATGGATTTTTGTTAAATGCAAACTCTTGAAAGTGGGACCTTTCATACAAGAGAATCAAGGTAATATAAGATCCATAGTATTTCTTTGTAAAGTGAAACATAAATAATAAACACATATAATGTTGTGATTTATAAGAATTATTTATGACATTCAAAAATATATATAAAATCCATAGTATTTTTTTGTGAAGTGAAACATATATCATTTTGTAATTATAAGAATACTATATGACATGCAAAACAAATATAATGTCCACAGTGTAAATGGCACCTTCAAGAGTTTGCATATTTTCACACCAACCCCTCTCTCTCTCTCTCTCTCTCTCTCTCTCTCTCTCTCTCTCTCTCTCTCTCTCTCTCTCTCTCTCTCTCTCTCTCTCTCTCTCTCTCTCTCTCTCTCTCTCTCTCTCTCTCTCTCTCTCTCTCCCGTAAAAGTTACTGTTGACAAAACAGTGCGACAGATGCATGGCAAGACACACATAATGTGAGCGTTTAAATGGCTGTGTCACACGCACTACCTCACAGCCTACCTTACCGTAAAAGGTGTTCTGTTAAACAAGAAAAGAAAAATGCAAAATGTTCTGCTGTTTACTATAACAAAAGGTAGTCCAAGACTCTAATAAGAAAAAAGAAAAGATTTCTACTTGATTCTTCAGTATAAAAAAGAAAAGTGAGGTTTGCACTTCATCCATCATCTGTTCAATAAGAACCAGCCTATTCTCTGTTGGAGTGAGGAGAATCAAATAAAAACATATTTAAAATAAATAATTGTCTCTTGTTTTGTAGTTTTAGCTAGAAAATCTAAAGCGAAAATCGTGGTTTCAGAGAAAAAAAACTTGAGGTTTTATTTCCAGGCGACATGGTGAAGCCCTACAGTGTCATTTCACATCCACATCAGCCAACAAGTGTCATTCAAGCAGAGTGATTACCTGAGCTCCAGAGCAGGAGGAACACTATCACTGTCTTATCCATGTCTGGATTCTCTCACACTGGACTCTCAACTGGAACTTCACCGTTCTGCAGCGACTGCTTCTGGTTGGGATTCTGCTCAACACTCTGTCGTCTGTGTGCCTTTTATTGACATGTCAGCCTGTCATATCTCTTCATCATTATCCTGTGGTTAAATCAGAGTTGCAAAGTTCCAGGAAATGCCAAGAGTGAGACTTTGCTGTCTTTTTAATGTCGAATTGGCAGTGATTTCATAAGTTTCATTAATGGCAAAAAATGAACTAATGAACAAATGAACAAATTGATAACCAAACACTCTCGGCCCCTACAAGAGTCCCTTCAAGTGTGGTGGTCTGAGAGATAAATACACACCCACATACAGTATATATATATATATATATATATATATATATATATATATATATATATATATATATATATATATATATATATATATATATTATATATATATATATATATATATATATATATATATATATATATACAGTATATATATACAGTATATATATAGCCAATATAGTGGCGATTCTTGATACAAATCAGACACAGGTCAACAGCGGACCAGGATCTCGGCTTTCTCTAGCCACAGGTTTTATTCAAGAGAAATGTTTTCTCAGGCAGAATTGGGACGGTTCGTGGGCAGTATGTGGTTCCGTCGTTCTGCAGGGGGGTAGAACGCAAATTAGTCACAAGTAATTCAACAGAAAGTACAGTTACAGTTGGGGCCTCAGATCCATCTGAGGCGATCGACCAACTCCTGAACGGAAATTCTATCATTCGATTCTTCACTCCTCCAAGTAGATGGGCAGCAGCTAGTGTGGACGGGCGCTCTCGGGCCGGCGGGCCACAGGTAAGTATTAGATAGGGGTTTCTCTCCTCTACCAGGCAACCAGGTGAGTATTTAGATAGGGTTTCTCTCCTCTAGGATTAAACCAGGTGAGTAATTAGATAGGGTTTCTCTCCTCTAGGCAGCCAGGTGAGTATTTCATCGTCTTCAGCCAAATAATAAATGAAAACAAAGTGAATTTCCTTAGTGTCTCTTAATAATAGAGAGGGGGGGGTGACAGGCAATGGGGAGGTAACAGGCAGTAAAGTCTGTTGAGATCGGGAGTCGAACCTGCGGCACACTGCCAGACATTCCAATGTGTCTGGACCACTGAGACATGGCACAGGACATTCAGTTTATTGTAATATCACACACACCATTGGTCAGATAATTGCAAAACAGAAAGCTAACCTCTTGTGGGGCACTCACTTCTACCTAACCAGGCTTGACCCCTATCCTGACCCCCAATGCATGTCAGACCAATGCTATGTCGAACCAAGGTATGGGATACTTTTGTCTTCAATATGTGTTTACACATGTACTTTCATCTTCAATATTTGTATGTGTACACAATGTTTGTGCCAACACAAACCATCAAAGCTGGGCATAGGTTTACGTTTACACACTTCATCTATCTTCAGTGTTTGGGATTACACATGATAAGTATGAAGAATCCATATTATCCATATTTCCCATATTTCTGTGTATTATCCATATAGTGAAATGTCAAAACACAGGTCACATTTGAATCAACACAATCAACAAAGTCAGGAGACAGTATGTCTGCAAACGTCAAGAGACAATTTGTCTGCTAACTCCAGTTGGGGGCTTTAGGCATTTGCATTACCATACTATTGTTTTCAGGGCTTTGAAGCCAGAGCAAGGTGAGAACCAAAACAGCCACTATTGTTCTGTGGAAGCCACAGAGACCAAGCAAATGCTAGCCATATGTCGATCAATGTCTGGCTCTCTGTATCAAATCTGTCTGTATGTACTGACTCCACCTTTGTATGTAAATTCAGCTCTGTTAGAAAACGTATATCTTGACTGTGTTCTGAGCATTCGAATCAGTGTGAGAGTGTGTCTTTTGGGCAACTGACCACGCAGGTCAGGAGCCACGGCTCTCCTGGGCCTTGGCCCACGGGGAATCCATCTTCAACTTCAATAAACGCTACGGGAAGACCAACTCTTCATTCATCACCCATTCATCATCCATTTTACATTCATCATCCATTTTTCACCATTGTCTGGTTTAAATTGGGAACATTTCTCAGTTCTCATTTTGGGTTTAATAGTGTAATATTTTGCACTATTTGTGGGAAAATACACCACACACACACCCTCAAACCTGCCACCCCCAAAATGAAAAGGATGAGTTTATCCTTTGCCTACTGGTAGTGTTTTTTTGTTTGTTTGTTTGTTGGCTAAACTAATGTTTGGAAAGGATTAGGCATCATGAAAACCTCCTAGACATATCAAATGGTTGTTAATGGTATGACCCATGTTATGCCAATTGGTCAACATAAGGGGCTCGATTTTCCCTCCCAGCCTTATCCCTAACGTTACCCAAAACCCGCAACAAATTCCCTATCTCTCTTAATGAAGTTGTGTTAAACGTAGGTTCAGGAGAAGAGACCACCCACTGTTCAACCCATTCACACCGTCACTCTAATCTCATGACCACGTTCAGCCAATCTCTCCCGTTCCCCATCTCCCGATCATGTCCAACCAATCACGTTAACTTTCCCACAGCTTAAATACACCTCCTCTCTCTCTCTTACCTGTTTGATACTGCTTTGCGCTGTCAACTCCCGTTCGTTACTGCTTCACGCCGTCAAATTCCCCCTCCCTCCTCCCCATCTATCCCCCATCTTCCTCAGCCTTCCCGACTAACGTTCGTTCTCTTTTCTCCTAGGAGTCTCGAGGGGGGCATCGTCTGAGCCGAAGCGATCGAACGCTCCCGGGCCGAGCACGGCGGTCATCGCAACCGTAGGCTCCCGGCTGAGCACGGCGGTCGTCAGGCTCCGAGACTCCGGCCCCACCCAAAGTCTCGCCCTCCTCGGTCTCCTCATACGCGTAC
Source organism: Benthosema pterotum (assembly GCA_039105355.1). Taxonomy (NCBI): domain Eukaryota; kingdom Metazoa; phylum Chordata; class Actinopteri; order Myctophiformes; family Myctophidae; genus Benthosema; species Benthosema pterotum. The sequence continues at coordinate 43,577,363 of CM076975.1, read as the reverse complement.
ATTTCATTCGCACAATAAATACTCTCAAACCTGAACAAGTTGGTGTGGTCTCTTACTAGTGAATTGGTATTTTCGTCACCCTTCCTCTTCCCTTAGCCACTATTCTTTATGCCGTCACCGTTATTTGTGACTGGAGGTGTGGTCATGGGCGTGTTTGTTGCGCAGTCCCTTAAGTTGCTAATTTCGTCAAATAGATTTGGGAACTAGATAACGCCATCTCAAAGCACCCGCTAACCGATATGAGAAGGTAGAGCCACATGCGCACGGTGCGGGCATCTGTGCGCCTTGGAGATGTCCACGACTCCACGTGGAAAGGCGCCAGGTCAATTCATCTCCTTATTTCTGGATTGTCCTATAAACAGCTGTAGATTGCTTGCTGTCGGTCACATCTGTTAAGGTATATGGACATTATACTGTAGATGCGCCCTTGCTCATTGTGTCCTGTAGAGGGCAACATTCCCTCTAGTATTGAGGTATTGACTCTACCTCTGTGACACCTACACTACCTGTTCCGGTGTCACTGACTGCATCATAATAATGATGATGACTGAAGAGCGGCAGCACAGCCGCATCACTCCCGCCTGTTCATTTTATTAAATAAATATGCCTGCAAGCATAGGCTAAAAGTATATAAGTGTCTACAGAGTTCAACTAAATCTCCACCGCAACGCAAAACCCTGCTTCACAGGTTATGGGCCCAGGGAATGCAAGTATAGAGCTACAAGGCAACAGCGAAGAGAACAACTGTTAGCCACGGGAAGCTAAGACGGCGCCGAGAGACTCCCGCCTGAAAAGTGAAGTTTCTACAAGCCGCCACATCTGGAGATCGTGAACTCAGAAGAGAAAGAACGTGAAAATGGCCGGAGCAGGAACGCTACAACAACAGATCGTATTCGATGGATCCGAGGATAAGTATGATCTCTGGGAAACGCGATTCCTAAGCCATTTGCACATTCTGAAGCTAAAAGACACTATTCTGAAAGACCCCGAAGGCGAGGCTGCAGTAGCTGCAGATCCAGCAAAGAATGCAGACTGTTACGCTCAGTTAGTGAATGCACTTGACCAGTCGGTCAAGTGCAACAACAATGAGGATGTTGTGAAAAATGTCAAACTGATGCTTACTGAGAGGTTTAAAATGAAAGACCTGGGGAAATTAAACAATTTTCTGGGGATCGATTTTAAACAGTCAGAGGGTCAAGTCACTATATGTCTCAGGAGAGGTATGTAAACAAAATCCTTTCAAGGTTCGGGATGCAAGACTGTAGAGTCAGAGAGACCCCATGCGAGTCAAAACTCGTATACACAGAAAATGCTGAAAAAATGGATGACCCTAGAATGTATAGGGAAGCAGTGGGAAGTTTGATCTATTTGGCTACATGCACTAGACCAGATCTGAGTTATGTGGTCAGTAAACTTTCCCAGCACTTTGCTGAACCAAGTGAAGAGCACTGGAGCACTGTGAAACACGTGTTCAGGTATCTTAAAGGTACAACAGACCATGGGTTATGTTTTAAAAAGGATGACACAGGTGAACTAGGTCTAATAGTCCACAGTGATGCAGACTGGGCATCTGAGGTCACAGACAGACGTAGCACCACAGGGTACTGTGCCAGTTTAACTGAGAAAAGTGCTCTCATTTCATGGAAGAGTCGAAAACAACCAACAGTCGCACTGTCTACCTGCGAGGCAGAATACATGGCCTTAGCGTCAGCAATACAGGAGTCTTTGTATTTGCAACAGCTACTCACGGGTATGGATAAGTGTCAGTATGTACAAACCAAGGTTTATGATGACAACCAGGGGGCAATTGCTTTAGCTCGAAATCCAGTTAACCGCCAAAGGTGTAAACATATTGATATCAAATACCACTTCATACGAGAAACTGTGAATAGTGGGAAAATATGTCTGGATTACTGTCCTACTGACAAAATGATTGCTGACTTGATGACAAAACCAGCCACTAAGCTGCAACTGAGAAAGTTCGCTCAGTATTTGTTTGGCACTTAACCCTTTCCAGACGGGAATCCATATTTGGATTCTGTACAGTATGTACAGTATTACAGAATAAACTTTTTTGATGCTGATATACAAATATTTCAAGTTATTCAGAAACCTTAGGTTAGGCCTGAATAGTGCAAGAAAAGCCTAATGTGCCAAAATGTCATTTTTGTTATTTTGTATTTAAGGCCAAAGGGAGAATTTTTTTGTTTCTTTTCTGCCTAATTGATGTGATGTAAAGGAACCACAATAAGCTAAGTTCGAGTGGGGGTGTTAAGGTATATGGACATTATACTGTAGATGCGCCCTTGCTCATTGTGTCCTGTAGAGGGCAACATTCCCTCTAGTATTGAGGTATTGACTCTACCTCTGTGACACCTACACTACCTGTTCCGGTGTCACTGACTGCATCATAATAATGATGATGACTGAAGAGCGGCAGCACAGCCGCATCACTCCCGCCTGTTCATTTTATTAAATAAATATGCCTGCAAGCATAGGCTAAAAGTATATAAGTGTCTACAGAGTTCAACTAAATCTCCACCGCAACGCAAAACCCTGCTTCACAACTTCCTTGTGTTTAGGTAATGTACAGTATATAATATAATTAAATACATTAATTAACTTGTGACGCAATGCTGTGAATTGCAAAAAAGTTGGGATTTTTTAGCAAAAACAGACGTGTTTTTGATCATTCATTTCTCGGTCAATTCTGGACCATTTTTTACAATTCAAAATGCAGCGTGACGGGAAAACATCACTCTCTCTGATGCTGCTTCTGTACGAAGCGGAATCAAGCTAAACGTAAATGTCGGGGATCCGGTGGACCGTTTCCACCGAATCCCCGACATTTACGTTTAGCTTGATTGTGTGTGGGAACGCCTCTTCCCCAATGATAAGTGCGTTAATTGCGTATAAGGGCTAATGTAACCAAAATCGAGCCCCTAGCATCTCAGTGTGGGGCGACTGCATAATCTACATAGAGTAGACTGACACAAGTGTCTTTTGCAAGTAGGTAAAAAGAGGACTCCACTGCCCTCACACAGCAAGTTATTGTAACTTCCACAACAATGCAATCATTTGAAAACTTCAATAATTTGGTCTGCGGATTTTAACAAACAAACCGTACAATTTCACTGTTATTTTGACTCCCTGCTTGGCACTCAGAATCAATTTGTTGGGATTTGGGGTGTCAAATCAACTAATAATTCCTGAGCGTGGCACACGGACGGCTGTGGCTAGAAAACACAACATTGTGTGTGCTCTGTTTGTACAGAGATCTGCAGAGAAGCAGGTGTTCTTATCAAAGCTCAGGCTAGTGATCAGATTGAAAGTTTCAGACGTGTCATTTCTCACTTCTCTCATTAATCAAGATGTACCTCCTGCTCTGTGACCACATCCTCCTGCTCCAGTGCAGGCTGTCCTCTACACAACACACATACAGCTCCGCTGAAGTACCCTAACTGAATGTGGGAAAATAACTGCCATAACTAACTGACTAAATAAAGATTCATTAACGTGAGGAACCTCAAGTTCATTCTTAACTAGAAAAGTGCCCTTCTGGGCACAGGTCTCCACCAGGCCAGGTCAGGTTGTGGCCTCCTGGCGGTGCTATAGTAGGCCAATGTAAAGGGATGCGGCGTGCCATTTCTTGACTTTGGCATTTGGGTGATTAGAGGCATTTTGTCCCAAAAATGTGTTTGCTGAGCGGTGATTGGCTAAAACGCTGCCTCACCCCCCCCCCCCCCCCCCCCCCCCCCCCCCACACACACACACACACACACACACACACACACACACACACACACAACACACACACCAACGCACACAAGCACCTTTCCTAAGCCCGACATTTTTTTTTTCTTCATGATTTGTTGACAACAAATACCGTCTGCAGGACAAAGCAAGTGTCTGTCTGCAGGGAAACACCTGCAGCATCAAAGTAGAAGCCACATAGAGGGGAAAAGGCAAGAAATAGATACGGTATACAGTATCTGTTTTCATTTTTGGCTAAAGAGTTGCATCTTTTTTTGTGTTTTTTAGTGTAGTGCCCCATATGTGTATGTGCATAATTTGTTTAGAGGAGTGGTTTTGACTATGGCACACTCCTGAATAGCGTTTAGGCCAGTTGATACTGCCTTACAAATGTTATACCAGCTATAAATGAATTGAATGATGGATGAATTGATTCATTCAATCTGTACTATATGTATTATGGAGAACTGTATTCAGATGTACATGTATGTATAACTTTAAAAAGGGACCATATTATAAGCCAGTATTTATTTGGGCTATCATTTAATTCATCATTCATTCCTGGGGGTTATAGTTGATCATATAGCCTACACAGAGAATTCTACAATCTGCCATGAATCTGCCACTTTTACCTGTACCAAAATTCAGAAACTCTGCACAAAATGCCCAATTTTTACTTTTTATGACAAGTTTCATCCCTGCTATATGAGTCAACAAGACCATTTTTTACAGACAGTAAGCAGTTTAATCAGAACGGATGGTAATCTCTGTGGTGGAAAATACAACTGTAACGATAAGAGCATTTACGCAAGTGCGTGCTGTACCAAGTAAAATGTTTTTCCTTTCCTTTTCTTTCCCTTTTTTCTCCACATATCTACTCAACTGTATCTCACAAAGCCTACTGCGCTCAACACCTCTACAATTATTTGAAAACTTAAATAAGTTGGCCTGAGGATTTCAATACAACACACACACACACACACACACACACACACACACACACACACACACACACACACACACACACACACACACACACACACACACACACACACACACACACACACACACACACACACACACACACACAGTTTCCTTGGAGACAGTAGACTGATAGGAAATGAAGAGAGAGAAGGGGGTAACAGGCCGTAAAGTTATTGAGATCGGAGTCGAACCTGCGGCACACCGCCTGACATTCCAATGTGTCTGGACCGCTGAGCCATGGCCCAGGCCATTCAGTTTATTGTAATATCACACACACCATTGGTCAGATAATAGCAAACCAGAAACCTAACCTCTCGTGGTACACCTGACCAGGCTTGAATTCTATCCTGAACCCCAATGCATGTCAGACCAATGCTATGCCTAACCAAGGTATGGCTACTTTTGTCTTCAATATGTGTTTACACATGCACCTTTATCTTCAACATTTGTATGTGTACACAATGTTTGTGCCAAAACCATCAAAGCTCGACATAGGTTTAGGTTTACACACTTAATCAATGTCTTCAATGTTTGTGCTTACACACACCCTCAAAGCTGGCTCCCCCAAAAAGAAAGGGATGAGTTTATCCTTGACTTACTGGTAGTTTCTTTTTTTTTTGGCTAAACTAATGTTTGGAATGGATCTTACTCCTCTTACTCCTCTATGGTGCATAGGCCATTGACAAATGTCCTCCATTTCACTCGGCTTTTTGCCGTTCTTTCGAGATCTCCCCAGTTGTGCTCCCTCTCTAGACATATCACATGCCACATAAAGCATGATTGGCATAGAATGTTAATGGTATGGCCCCATATTATGCCAATTGCTCAACATATAACAGCAGATTCTACATGCTGTTGATCCATACTAAACATTTAACATAAAACCTCAGTGTACTCAACATGTCCAGGTTCACAATGTGGCTCTTTGGGCTGGCAGGTAAACTAGCTATTAGTTAACATGCTAGGGGGGGAAAGTGTCAGTGTTACATGGTAGATGGGATTAGGTGCAAAATGTCAGTGTGTGACGACTGCATAATCCACATAGAGTAGACTGATGCAGGTGTTATATGTTTCTATGGAGATGCTCAACAAGTTAAGGTATCATTTACATGGTCAAATTGACCTGTACCAATATTGAGTGTAACTAATGAAAACAAAGATGCATAGGCCTATAACTCACCAAATGGCACTAGTCTTCCACCTCTTCTGCTCCTGGACTGAGGCCATCCTCCTCCATAATATCAGGTAAGGTAGTGTTGCTATGCAGGTATTTTCCAACCTGGAGGAGACACAGTCGCCAGTATAGATAGAGTATACAATGCTTGATCATTTCCAATCCAATCCAATCCACTTTATTTATATATTACCTACTGTATATGTCAAACTCAATGCCTGGGGCCAAATCAATGAATTATCTGTGGCCCGTGGGATGATAGGGAATTAGTGAATAGAAGTGGCCCTCTGGTATATTTGACAATGATAAGAAAGTAATGCAAATGATATGCAAATGAAATGTTCTTTCTCATGTTACTGTGAACGCATGACAGAACAGCAAACTCAGCTTTATTTATGCATTTTCAGTTGATTACTGCCTGGTATTGCTGTTTTTAGCCCAGCAACTGTTTTTTTTTTTTAGTAAAACTAATGTTTGGAATGTATTCAACATCATGAAAACTCCCTAGTTACGTCATATCACATGCTACAAAAAGCATTATGAAATTTGGACTTTTTGTTTTGACTTCTATAGGTTGTTAATGGTACAGTGACATGTTATGCCAATGATGAAAATTACTCAACATATGGATGTCAGCATCCGGCAGGTTGTACATGCTGAGGACCCCTATTTAACATTTATAACATTAAACCTCAGTGTACTCAACATGCCTGGGTTCACATTCTGGCAAATGGACTATAGCAGTGGTTTTCAACTTTTATTTATTTATTTATTCAGAATTTGAGCCACGGACCACCATTTGATGACATTTTAGCCCCATGGACCGCAAAACTAAAGATTACTTTTGCTTTTGTCCACAATTCCAGGCTGGATTTGGGAAACAAAACAGTCAAACATACAGATCAAAATGACCATTAATCTTCTACATTATCTAGTTGTGTAGTTGTGGGCTAATTCACACAATGAATAATTTAACTCTGTAAACATGACCGAAAGGGTCCATTCAGTTTCATGTTTACGCTCTCAAAAGTTACATCTGGATCTGGTTAAGCAACTTTCAATCATTTAACCTGGGCACCACCTGGAATCCTCTCAGGGACCACTGGTGGTCCCAAGACCAATGGTTGAAAACCACTGGACTATAGGGTTAAACATTTCTCAAACTGAACTTCAGTTTTCAGCATTGCTGATCAATCACAGTTGATGACTAAAGTGTTGGGCTAATTGGTCTTCAAAATATTACATCTGTCTTGGAGACCTTAATCCTTGCCTGTTTCTGTAGTGTGAGGCAGCTTGATGCACAAGCTTATACCTCGGGCCTGGACACTATATTTCACAAGGACACATGACTCACAATGAGACCCATTGATGCTGATGCCAAGCAGGGAGGCATCAGGTTCTGTTGGTCTTTAGTATGACCTGACAGGATTGAAGTTTGATCCCCTGACCTCCCTGTCTCAAGTCAGGGCAGAACACATCAGTCACAATGCCACTGTGGTGGCAGTCAGTGAGTTTTAATGTAATGACCTGTAGCCTAATAATGAACACATAATTAACAACTAATGCATACCAAGTAAACAATACATATTAGCGTGATTATTGGCTTAAATGGCAGTGAGACGTGACTGGGGCATTTTAGCATCAACTTGAAGCTTTACAATGGGGAGAACGAGAGAAGACATTAGAACCACATTAGAAATCAATTTAAATTAATTATTTGCTACATACCTCTGGTCAGAAACCTCGGGTCAGAAACTGAGCGCTCTAGTGCTGTGTTCATGCAGCCTGAATAGGGACAAACTGGAGTTGGAAATACATAGTACAAATACAACACGACAAACGTGTCTCTGTAATGTTCGTGTTGTAGGTTACTACTACTACAAAACATTAGCCTGGTTCAGACCCATCGTCGCAGTCCACTCTCTCAGTGCACTGCGGGTCTCTGAAAGCTGAACTCGAGTCTGATAATCAGGCTACTAAAATGTAGGGATTTAATCTGTGTCCAATCATAGGCATTTTCACCTATGCCAAGGACTAATTGTCCCTATTTGTTGTCCCCATTTAATATAAGTCTAGGAGTTGTCTCATTCCTGGGTGAAGTGATTTTGGGCAAAGCGTTTTCATCGCAGTGTAGTCTTTAGTTCTTGGAAAACTACCAAGGTGAAAACCCTTCACCCAAACTCTCAGTTCACCCTGGAGTATGTTTGAGCTTGCACCATTGCCGTTTGTTGCATTAATATTGCATAGGCTAGTGCACACCGCCACCTACTGCTAAGATGTGCGTTCTTGAAGTCACATCTTAGCAGAAAATCAATACAGTACATGGATAGAGATCTACATGATGTGGATGTGATCTGTACCAACGTGCTCGACATCATAATGTTCTCTCCCTGGTGTCTGATTATTGCAAGCTGCCCTTTATTACATAACAAGGACCAGCAAATCAAACAGCTATTGAAGAACACTTTTTAACAACAGACCAGAAAAATCAAGTTTGAGTTTTAAAACAATATTTCATGTTTTATAGAATGCACACCACAGAAACTACCCCAAATGTGTAAAAACTAAAATTGTCTAACTTAATGGACCATTAAAAGGATGAGGGGCGAAATAAGAATAATATACAAGAGTGTGTATAATATACAACACGACAGTTGTGATTAACTTGTAACTTCCTTCATTTGGAATAAGAACACTCCTCAGTTACGAAAGGTCTTCTTACAAAGAACAATCATGGTGTCTACTGTCTATCATTACTAAGCAAATATTAAATTATTATATTAGGCCTACTTATCCTCCAATATCAGAAACATGATATTAGTGATTTAGTTCTCAGACAGCAGAAATGACCGTCAAGAACAGATTGAGTGCTCCTGTATGTTTTCATCTTCTATAGACACCATCAGCACATCCTTCAAAAGCAGTTCATTTTGGGTGGTGGGTAACCTGAAATGTTCTTAAATCATAAAGCAGACGCTTTGCATGGGTAGTCAAGGTGTAATGAGATTTTATCTTACATTCCCCTCCCCTGTATGAACAAACCACTGTATATTAATGTCATTTGACTGATCGAAACACTTGTCGTCCGAGTTTACAACTGAAATGTTCTTCCCTCCCATGCATTAGTTCAGGTGTTTACAACTGAAACGTTCTTCCCTCCCATGTGGACTTTCAGGTGTTTACAACTGAAACGTTCTTCCCTCCCATGTGGACGTTGAGATGCTTCTTCAGATAACCCGTCCGACTGAAGGTCTTGTCACAGTGCTTGCAGTGGACCGGCTTCCCTCCAGAGTGCACGCGTTGGTGCGACCTCAGGTTGAACGACTGGCTGAAGCTCTTGTCACACTCTGTGCAACGGAAAGGTTTTTCCCCGGTGTGGACGCGCAGATGCTTGGTGAGGCTGCTGAGGAGATTGAAGCTCTTTTCACAGTGTTGGCACTGCAGATACTTCTCCCCGGTGTGGACCAGCTGGTGCCGCTTCAGTCGGTACAACGGAAGGGTTTTACACCCGTGTGGACGCGTTGGTGTTGCTGGAGGCCGCCCGACTGACTGAAGCTTTTGCCACAGTTCTTGCAATGGTAAGGTTTCTCTCCGGTGTGCACCAGCTGATGGGTCTTCAAGTCAAAAGCCCGGGTGAAGCCTTTGCCACACTCTTGGCAGACGTGTTGCTTCTTTCCTGGGTGATTCACTGAGTCCTCTAGCCGACTCGAAATCTTGCTCAGATGTTGGTAACTGTAAGATCTCAGCTCGTCCGTGTCTCCCTGCTGCTCGCTGGTGATCGAGTGACTTGTGACTTGCTGAAAGGCTGCAGGGGTGAGAGAGAGAGAGAGAGAGAGAGACACACCATAATCTTTGGGACCATCTTGTTTGGGAAGCCATCTTGCATTATCTAGCATTTTAGTCCGCCGTTAGAATGGAGGTGAGTGGCAGGGTTACTAGAGACCTGCATGTGATAAGTCATGCCTTTTTTGTTGAGATATTTCTTTGTCTAATGCAGGCCTGGCCAACCTGTGGCTCTTGAGCCTCATGCGGCTCTTTGGCTGGTTTCATGTGGCTCTTAAGGGGCTTTCACATGACAAGTGTCACAACTGCTTGGCCTGATGAGTTTCTGAGTGTGATATAGGGCAATAAATGGACTACTACATCCATCGATCATCAACCGATTATCCCTAGTCAGTTTGCATGGGTTAGGAGTCAATTTCTGTTATTATCATGTTGGTGTGTGACATTTACAATAACTGTGTGTGTGTGTGTGTGTGTGTGTGTGTGTGTGTGTGTGTGTGTGTGTGTGTGTGTGTGTGTGTGTGTGTGTGTGTGTGCGTGCGTGCGTGCGTGTGTGTGTGCGTGCGTGCGTGCGTGAGAGGAAGGGATGGGGTGATCCTCACGTATATGTCCACTTGTATGATGTGGCTCTTTGCAGTAACACGGTAAAAAAAGTGGCTCTTAGTCTCTGACTGGTTGGCCACCCCTGGTCTAATGCATTTCATGAGCTGATGCTATAATTATAATTGGAGTAGTGTAAATTACAAAGCCCCTATCTCACGAGTACAAGTTACTACTGTATTTTTTGTTCTTCCTCAATTGCCTATCTGTGATTTCATAAAGGAAATACTTATTTTTGAATGTTGTCTATTACAATATGCACTATATACAGTATACACTATATACAGTATACCCCTGGCACACATAACCTGGAGTGAATATGGGACATACACTTGTTCAGATTAATTATTCTTTGAAAGTTAAGGACCTCATTAACTAGGTCCATGATTACGTCTGTGGGGGTGACTGATCTTGTGTGTGAGTGTAAACACAAAATATGCCCTAACAAACATCAAACAGCATTGAATAATGGCCATTTTATGTCAGTGTAAACACAAAAATAAATGATTTGATATCTCTCTCTCTACATAAGTGTGATTTTTATTTAATAGTAGGGTCACATGATAACAGTATATTTGTCTGTATAGTGTCTATTTCTACAGTGTAAAACTCTTTGTAGTACAATAGAACAAAAGAGCCTCCTTTGTCAGATGTATGAATGGCACTAGATCGATCACAAGGCAGTCCTTGAGTAATAGATTCATTTAAGCCAGACATAGGCAAATAAATAAATGATACAACACCAGTCATAATAACATGAGTGTAGGCTATTGTCTACAATCATCTTGGACAAGACAATACATTTCAAGTTTTGGTTATCTTTTTCTTCAATGGTAAATGGTGCATTTATATAGTGCCTATATCCAAACAAAAACAAATCTACATTCAGAATTTATTTACACAAAGTAAAGCAATAGTCAGCACACAAATAATATCTTATGGTTTGTTAATTTATCTTGGAGAAAGAGAACAGACTTTTTTCAGGCTAGCTCTTCTGTGAATGAATAAATTAGTTTATTTCAGTGCTGCCATGCCACCCTGTGACCAATCCCTTGTGGGATTATGACACTTTATACACAGTACAATTACCTCACTTATTTTTCGGCAAAATCATCATAAATCATATAAAATATTTAAAAGTGTATAAAACAAATCACACCAAAACAGAACATACTGTACAACAAAAACATCATGTCTATCATATAAGTATTCTCTTGGCTGTATATTGCTTTTTTCCTCAGGCCCCATGCTTTCACTAGACACTTCGCTAACTTAAATGGATCTTTTTCAAATAGACATTTAAGGCAACACATTAGCATAGTTTGTTTTAATACACAATTCCTCTCTAACCTTCTTATAGAAAGGGCATAACGCAAAATGGTACTCGTTCTCTATTTCATTAAGATCAAACATTTGGCAGATTCTGTCTTATACAAAGTAGTACTAATAGTAAACATTAGAAAACATTAAGTAATTAAGCCCAAAACTACTGTGTTTGTAATGTTTATGAAAACCATGCCTCTGTACACAGTAGTAATATATCAACGGAACGGCTGTGTGTCAGTCTGTGCTATTTCAATGAGTTGGTTTTAGACTGGGCTGATATTACACATACTGCCTGAAGTATCCCTGCCCAATCCATCCTTGTCCCCAATCACCCTTGTGCTGCATAGCAACAGTTACTGAAGTATTTGGACCGGCATTGGACAGTGAGTAAACCCCACCCCAAAGGGTGGGGCTTTGAGAAGGGCTCTTTGCAACAGCTGAAATGTATCAGTATTCTGACACTAACCTGAGGGCGACATTATGTGATGGTGGGGTCCATGTATGCTTTAACCAATGGTAAGCCCAGCCTCATTGTACACCTTGAAAACCTTCTCGATGGCGTTGACATAGGCAGCCGTCCGCAGGTCCAGGCCCAGGTCGTACTTGTTGGCTGTCCGCATGATTTGCCTGGCGGATCTCTCCATAGTGTAGGCCAGTCCGGCGTGGACAATATCCTTTTCGGAAGCACCAGCAACTAATGCCTGGAAATCGTCCGTGGGACTAACTGGAATGGGTGCTCCGGGGAACTTCCTCTCCAAGCTCGTTTGTACGGACATGAGGAGGTGGTGGCTGGCATCTCTCTCTCTCCTGAAGGTCAGCCGTCCGTAACTGACGTGGTTCAGGTTCTTCAGCCACTCAAAGTAGGACACTGTGACACCACCGGCATTCAGATACAAGTCAGGGATGACCAGAACCTTGTTTTGCAGAAAGATCTGGTCGGCGGCTGGAGTTGTGGGACCGTTGGCACCTTCGGCCACAATCTTGGCCTTGACCCTGGGAGCGTTGTCTTGTCTCAGCTGCTTCTCTCCGGCGGCGGGGATCAGGATGTGGCAGTCGGCCTCCAGGATGCTGCCCTCATAAGGCTCAGCTCCAGGGAAGCCCACGATGGTTCCGTGTTGGAGTTTGTAGTCCTCCAGCTGTTCAGGATCGATGCCGTTGGGGTTGTAGATGCTTCCGTCTATCTCGCCCACACCCACGCACTTGGCCCCGGCCCTGTGCAGGTACCTGGCGGAATGGTGACCTACGTTGCCGTAGCCCTGAACGACAAAGGTCTTGTCCTGGAAGCCAGGGTTCAGACCCACCATGCCCATGTATGACGCCTCGTTGATGAAGTTCTCGATGCCGTGGAACACCCCGCGACCCGTGGCAGAGGTACGACCGTGGATGCCGCCCTGGCTGATGGGCTTCCCCGTCACGCATCCGCGGGCATTGATGTCCGCCAGTCCGACGGTGTTGCCGTACGTGTCGGCGATCCAGGACATCTCCCTCTCTCCCGTGCTCATGTCGGGAGCCGGGACGTCGACGCCCGGTCCGATGAATCCCTTCTTGGCCAGCTCCATAGTGAACCTCCTCGTGATCTTCTCCAGCTCATTGTCACTGTAATCCTTAGGGTTGATCTTGACCCCTCCCTTGGCCCCTCCGAAGGGCACGTCGACAACGGCACACTTGTAGGTCATGAGGGACGCCAGCGCCTTCACCTCGTCCAAAGACACGTCGGCGCTGTAACGGATGCCCCCCTTACAGGGCGTCCTGTGCTGGCTGTGCTGGGCGCGGTGCGCCTCGATCACCTCCCACTCGCCGTTGTCCCTCTTGATGGGGAAGGAGACGCTCAGCACATGGTTGCAGGGCCTGATGGAGCTCAGGATGCCCCGTACGCGCTTCCTCTTCTGCTCAGCGCTCTCGCGCGTGCGCAGGTCCTTGACCAGCTGGTCTTCCACGATGGCGGCGCCACGGTCGAAGAAGCCCTCCACCATCCGGAAGAAGTTGGGGTCGTCGCCGAGTCGTTCCGTCGCAGAGCTGTAGCACCGGGCGTGCAGCAGAGATGTGGACGGCGGGAGAGCACGGTACACGTGGCCGGAGGACAGTGCGGCATTCCCCACGGAGCGGGTGAGCAGCTCCTTGAGACAGCGGTAGGACATGGTGGTTTAAAACACAGTTTGTTCTTTTTAGTAATATGACTCAGTGCTCTCCCCTTTTTTATGATCAGGTCAAAGTATAGTCGATTGGTGTTGTGGCAGCCAAATACAGGCCAAACTGAGGGGCGATGGCAGGAGGGAAGGGGGCTATGGATAAAGAATGATCGCAAATTATTTAGTGTCTCATCCTCCGGCTGGGTGGAGCGTCCTCCCGCCCGTAAAGGGTATAGTGGCTTTAATGTCAGAGTGACCAAAACGTAAAAAGGTTAGCTGGTGCTTTGAAGGCTTTTGGAAGTGTAAAACCGAAAATATCCTTAGACGCTTTCAAAAGTGCAAAGTGCAAATCGAAGATCCACAAGCACACACACACACCTTAAGTTCATCCAACCAACATGCCCATAAGTGGAGATTTCTGAAGTCATCAGTATGATCGAGAAGTGAGGGGTGCTCGCTCATTCAACATCTCCATGATGCTGGATTCTGTACTAAACACATGTGTGAATTCAGGGAGTCGTTTGGAATAGGGAAGACATGGACTCACCAGGCCAAACCCATGTGGAGAGAGCATGTTCTGTACTACAGTGTAGTTGTGTGGATTAATTTCCTTTTGGGTGGCCCCAGTGGCATCCATAAAATGTCTGGAACTACTTATACTCACCAAAACCACAGCAGAACTTCCACCATGGGACACTGACAAGTGACAATCGACTAATACAGTTGAATTAAAAACAAAACAAAACAAAAGAGCATATTAAAGGTGTAGTATAATAGGCAACTTTTTAGTCAAAAATCAAAATGTATATACTGTATTCTTTTAACTTTTCCTCCTTTAAATCGCTTCTACTTTATGCTGCAGCTGTTTCCCACCAGAACTTTATTGTTAACAAATAATTAGCCTTGACACCCAGGCTTTCATTTTCCTCGGCGTTGCACAAAAACAGAAAGCCTGGAGCCTTTGTTACCCTCAGTGGCCTAGAACTGGGAGTCAACCTTTTGGGGTGGGCGTTGCTCCAAATGATGTGATGTAGCACAACAGTGGAGGGGTGGAGGAGGGGCCGGGGATGACGACACGTTGGTGAGATCAAATCAGATCAGCTCATCTGCCGTCTAAAAACAGATGGAATGGAGGTGGTGCTAGTGTGTGTGTGTGTGTGTGTGTGTGTGTGTGTGTGTGTGTGTGTGTGTGTGTGTGTGTGTGTGTGTGTGTGTGTGTGTGTGTGTGTGTGTGTGTGTGTGTGGGGGGGGGGGGGGGGGGGGGGGGGGGGGGGGGGGGGGGGGGGGGAGGGGTTGTGGGCGGAGGGGCGGCATTTTAGCCAATCACAGTGCAGTCTCCAGCAGTTTCATATTAGGGAATTTAATTTCCCGTCTCTAGGCCTTGGACACCCTGGAAACCAGAGACTGGTGCCTCTTTCCAAGGGGACACTCCTCTACAGCATAGCTCTCATCCACGTTGTTAACACGAGTGATTGATTACTGGCACCGCAGGTCGGTCGTCGGACCCATCTTAAATAGGCTAATGAGTCAATAGAGTGGAACCTCCACTCACTTCCACTGTGGAGGTCAGGTGGAGTTACATGGAAATCTTGTAACTCCAGTTTGTACACACAAGCAGAAGCTGCCCAAAGCATAAATAAGCTTTCATTTCCGCTTGAAAAGCAACAGCTTCCGGTCCCACGCGGTGTTGCCAAAGCTGCGCACCAGCTGCATGCCACAGCGTCCCTCCAGGTGTGCGCGGGCGTGCTCCGCCACGTCCCCGCGGATCTCCAGCGTCTTGAAGTGGTCGAACCGCGAGCGGCCCGCGCCGCCCGCCCTCCTGAGCCGCCGGGCCGCTGCGCGGTAGCACTTCCAGGGCTGGGCCTCCAGGAGGAGATGCTCGCTGACGGAGGCCAGGCGAGACAGCAGCTCCAGCAGGGCTCGGTCGCCGTGGCGCAGGTGGACCCACATGGTAACGGCCAAGCACAGGCAGACGTGGAAGCGGGAGCAGCCGTGCTGCTCGGCGTAGCTCAGCAGGCGGCTCCGGCTGTCGTCTTCGGTGATGTCGAGGTGGACGAAGGAGACGGCCCGGGGGGGCAGGGGGTTGTTTTCTCGAGCGCGTCGAACGAGCTTCTCGTCCAGGTCGAAGCCCAAGATGTGAAGAGGAGGAGGACTGCCCTCTGCTTTTTTCTCTCCTTCAGGCAGATGATCCTTCCGCAGATGTTCGTGCAACGCCACGCTCAGTTCCCCCGAATTACACCCAACATCGAGGATCAGCGTGGTGGGCTCATGGCCGGCGTCGTAGCCCAAATCCTCAAGCAGAGTGGCGGGGATGAGATTTAGACGGTTCTCGGGAGGATTGAACGTGTAGTAGTTTATGAAGTTTCCGTAAGGAGCAGCACCTGGCTCACTGATTTCATCAAGTTCCTCTGGATGTGATTCATCCGTTCCGGTTTCACATGCTGCCGCATCGCTGCTTGGCACATCAAAAATCACACCCATCTGTGAAGCGAGGGGCGCTCTTGTCATCATGCATAATCATACATCACATTCCTTGCTCAATATCAGAGTCACAAATGTGCGTTTTAACTGGCGCTCTGAGCGCTTTCAAAAGGTGTCAACGGAAACCAGACGAACTGCAAGAACACATAACACGTTGACCCGAACAGCATGCCCATATGTAAAGATTGCTGATAACTTAGGTAAATGTCCATATATAGATAGTATACCTGACAAAGGCCACTTCATGCCGAAACAATGTATTTTTTGCCACTCTGTTCTCAATAAATTGTTGGATCTTTTAAAACGGTGCATGGATCTATTCTCTCCTCCCTGTTCAGTGCTCTGTGGATCCAGCTTTCGCTTTCTACACTTTAGAAACAAAAAAACATCAACCAGCAATATTTGCAAGTGACTTTACAGAATAAAACTAGTCAAATGTTGCTTATAATAAGCAGGCATGGCAACACTGCCCAAACATCAACCAGCAATATTTGCAAGTGACTTTACAGAATAAAACTAGTCAAATGTTGCTTATAATAAGCAGACATGGCAACACTGCCCAAACATCAACCAGCAATATTTGCAAGTGACTTTACAGAATAAAACTAGTCAAATGTTGCTTATAATAAGCAGACATGGCAACACTGCCCGGACGGATGGCCACACACACAAGCAGTGCCTTCGCGGGGAAAATCGTGGAATGAGAATGACAGACTGACTACTAGCCAATCATATTTTGAGCTGTAGTCGGTAACCTTGCCACTCAACTACTATAGGCCTACAGTGGCGCCAACTCGGCTACTAGGATAAACAAACAGATGCCGAGGGCAGAAACAAGCAACTCAAGCAAGTGATACGATGTTGTTGCGAATTCAGCTCCCTTCTCAAGAAGAACATTTCATGAAAAATGGACATTATCAAACGAGTTCTCCTGATAGACTTTACGACCCTGTCACTGCAAAGTTCGCCCCAAAAGGAGAGGAGGATACATTTTTGTCTTCAGGTTAGCCTGGCCTAACCTGAAATTATAGGGGTGGCAAAGTAATTTGGACACGATCAACCAGAGTCCAAATTCCGACGACTCCCACCCCGAAAGCTTGACTCCCACTTCTAGGCCAGTGGTTTTCAACCTTTTTCATCACAGGAGTCCCTTGGAGTCGAGGCTAGTCTTCAGGTGAACCACGTCAAAATGGTGAGTAAACGAATTTTATACTGGTGGATCTGCCGCTGCATTTTTATTCCCACACAAATAGTATGTCTGTCCTGAAATATTGGCTGGGAAGCTGTGCATTTATTTTGTTGTGTTGTTGTGGCTTGGCCTTTCTTTGCATATACCGTAACTGCTGTTACGAGTTAGGCTAATCAGACATTGAATCACCTGTGAGGTCCTAAACATGGCTGGTGGAGAACTACAGATGAATAGTATGCACATCTTGGCACTCTATATTGAGTGCAGTTCTGTTTAATGAAGTCATTATAGGCATCAGTAGGCTAATTAGTTCATTAATCACCATCATTATAAAAAATAATAAGCTGTTTTCATTGGTTAAGGTATAGTTTAGGAGTGACATTTCAACAACAGTAGGCTACTAAGTACAACAACAATTATTTACTCACACTAAACCACTAGATGTCACTGTAGGCCTACTCTCGGGCACGGCAGAGGACTCCTCACACAGATGCCTTTCTTTAATGTCACTTATCCAAGAATACTATACTATACATTGTGAATACATAGTAATAACAATACTATGTATTCACTGTGTGATCTTAAGGATCCACAGCCAGGCCACCCTGTCTGCACGAATGCACGATACGGCCTGGTTGCTCAGCAGAAATGCACGTTCAGCTGAAAACCAGGCCATGATGATAAATGAAGTGCAAGCCTCCGACCCTTTTAATGTGTTATTGATGGATCAACCAGAGGTTATCATCTGTTGGCTTGCACAAGGTCAAGGAACATGTCTGTCCTGTCTGAGATTCAGAGTTCGATTGTTGCCCAAAACATGTAGAGTTGATAACATGCTTGATGCTTATATTGGGTGTAAAGTTTAAATGTCAGCTAATTGTATATTTAGATATTGGTGAATGAACCAATATCAAGTATGTATCGTATATCGTATCTTCAACAATGCAGGGGCATCACACCAAATTTTGGGCCCCCTGAAAATTTTTATCACAGGGCCCCCACTGTGCAGCTTTGTGGAAATACAAATAAAACCCTATATTAATCTGAGCTTTTGGGGGCCCACCTGGCTTTGGGCCCCCTTAAATTTTTAAGGGGGCCCAAAGCCAGGTGGGCCCCCAAAAGCTACCCCCCCCCCCCCCCTATCAATGCCTGTGAACAATGTATTGTGATAAGCTATTGAATCGCTGTTAAGATGTATCACTATACACCTCTACGATATATATTTTGGGCACCCGTGCTTAGGCATAAGCTGCATAATTGTACACACAACGTGCGTCACAAGCACACCAACCACATGCAGGTCATCCATGCACTGTATGCATGCATCCGCACCGTCCTGCTGTATCCTCTCCTCGGCTCCCCATCATCATCTCCCACTACATTGCTTGTGTGTCTTCTAAAAAGGCTATACCTTAATTAAAATTGCATCCGGCGCGTGCAGACTTCTTAAATCAAGCAGAAAGCCTCCAGAGGGGGCCCCTTGTTTGATTAAATAAGATGACACGGAGAAGTGGGGAGTTCTTCTGGCTAGATCTATCTATGTGTGTGGGAGCTAGAGAGCCAACCAAGACGGCCCTAATTGGGCTCCCCAGAGGACCCCAGAATGAATGGAGGAGTGGAGGGTTGGCTGCGGTGCAGCGGTGGTGGCGGTGGGGTAGTGCGAGATTTGAACCGGGGGAAGGAGGAGGGGAGTTAAGAGAGGAAATGGAGGGACGCTTGGAAATGGAGAGCGGTGTGTTGGTGGTGGGTTTTAACAAAACAAATTGCCAGTGGGACGGTGTGCGCTGGAGTGAGCATTCCCTGTAGGGCCTCTTACTGAGGAGGGGAGAGAACCGGAGGGGCCTGTGGGGAGCTGGCCATCCCCATCTCCTCTCCTCTCCTCTCCTCTCCTCTCCTCTCCTCTCCTCTCCTCTCCTCTCCTCTCCTCTCCTCTCCTCTCCTCTCCTCTCCTCTCCTCTCCTCTCCTCTCCTCTCCTCTCCTCTCCTGCATGCATGCTGCTCAGTTCCACACTACAACACCACACACACACACACACACACACACACACACACACACACACACACACACACACACACACACACACACACACAGACACACAGACACACACACACACACACACACACACACACACACACACACACACACACACACACACACACACACACACACACCTCTGTTTCTCTCTCTCTCTCTCTCTGTAGTGCAACAAACAATAGCAACTTACAACTTACTATACCCCACATGCTAGACGCCAGTGGTTTCAACCATTTTGACTCGTACCGTCCCCAGACCAAAGCTAAAGACTTTTTGTTGTTGTTTTCTTACAATTCCACGTTGTATTTTGGAAAGATAGCAGCAGGCCAACTATGATCAAAATGTTTAACGTTTACTCTGTTGTAAAATGAAACTAAGTGAACAATTATATGTTTGAAAAAAGTTAAAATTGGTTGGAATCTCTTTTAAATGCAGCAGTCAATTTAAGGCAGGACCAGAACATGTGCATGGAGTCTACAGACAATTGTTTACAGTACGTTATTTGGCGTACATTTTCTAACAGGGGCCCGCTGGCTGTCAAGGCTGAGACTGTCAAATTCTCAATTCTCAATTTTCGGGGTCCTTGACACGAAACGGTTTGAAAAAGAAACCACATATTCTAGGGTGGCCCTGCAGCTCTTTTCCGAGCCGCATGTTCTTGGCGCTGACCTTAACCTCCCGCACCGGCGTAGCATAGCAGAAGGACCTCAGCTCAGTAATGGCTTCCTCAGATGTTTCACCCGATGGCGTTTTCATTCTCTCTACTCTTCCCCTCCGTCAAATGATTTACTGGACCGTACAGGCCTGCCTGGGCCGTCTGAGGGAAGGATTATAAACCCCATCGCTTTACAGGCATCCCATTCCCCTTTGTGTGTGTGTGTGTGTGTGTGTGTGTGTGTGTGTGTGTGTGTGTGTGTGTGTGTGCGTGTGCGCGCGTGCGGGAAGGACGTTAAAATGCAGTTACATGCATTAAGTGAGTGTGGAAAAGGAGGCAAGGCCTGTTGCTTTTCCTGTGTTACCGTGTTGTGGGGGTGAATGGGATTTCAATATGGCCGTCAGATGGTTCTTGTTATACCCCCATGTGATATTGATTCCCAGCAATCTCTGGCCCGCTTCTAACAAGAAAGATAAATATATTTTTTTAAAAAAAGAAGAAAAAACAAACAAAACATGCAGATCACCGGAAATATATATTTTTAAAGTACATGTTCAGATGGCTGCAGCACATTTGACATTTACCAAATTATCGTACAAATTCAGCACCGTAGAGCCAAGCAGTCCTGCCCCCTTGTGACGTCGCCCTTGTTCCAGAAATGGATTCCCCATTCATTTTCCTCATAGACTTTTAAAAAATGATCTAACCTGTTTACCATTATGGTTTTGGGGATTTTGGAAACAACCTCACTCAGATAATAATTATATTATAATCTTAATATACTTGATGCCATTTGCTACTTTTACCTAGAAATTAAATTAATATCATGCAGAATTTAGTTCAACCTTTTTTAGCCCAATATTTTCTGTATCTCATTTGGAAAAAATAATTGCCCACCCCTGGTCTATACATGAGGCACTGAATATAAGGCTGCAGGAATTTATTTGGCTGAAAATGGCTAGAAATGCAGCTTCGGGCATATTCAGTTTCTTCACAAATTAGCAGCAAATATATCACTGAACAGAGTATGTGAATTATGCGTAATTAAAAAGTACTGACTACATGTTGTATGGACCCAAAATGGTGATTATTATTTAGGTGTTGCCATAATCATCATTGCCAGATATAATATATAATCTAACAATATTATTGTAAAAAAAAAATGACGGTAATCTAACTGAGAGTTTAGAAACTATGTTGGTAATGTATTTATAACCTTCCGTAAAATAGCCGATTCCAATATCATGCAGCCTCTTTAGGGTGTAAAACCCATTTACACTCTTTATACGACAGACAGGGTTTAGGTTATTAGTTGTATTGCAGGCTTGTAGATTTGCTATTTTCAAAAGACTTGGTAATTGCAAATTTGTGTGTGGAAGTAGCCTATTTTCTACTGTTTTATGCATGCACGCACGCACGCGCGCGCGCACACACACACACACACACACACAGACACACACACACACACACACACACACACACACACACACACACACACACACACACACACACACACACACACACACACACACACACACACACACAGATCTGCAAGGTTGCATACAGAGGCAGTTCCGGAATCATACCAAGAGAGGCGCTGTTCCCCAAGTTCAAGTTCAACACTGCCCATGTAGGCCAGCTCTCCAGCGCTCAGGCTTGTCTGTTGTTTTACACTCAAAGTGCGGCCCGGGGACCCCCAGGGATGACAGATCCCGGGGGTCCCCAGCTAAATGATAGTTTGAAACCAAAATGGGCCGGTGGGTCTGTGACTCTGAGATGACACAAATAATGGGTCCATATTTTTGGTGCAATTTAGTTAATTTAACATTGAATTTACAATATATAAATGTGGGGTTTCAGAGATAGGAAATGCCATTAAATGGGGGTCCGCAGATTAAGGCGTTAAATAGAGAGTCCTTGAAATCAATTTAACTAAATATCTTACAGTAACAAATGGCTACTGTAGGCTATATAAATCTGACACAGTACTGTATGTAAGAAGAAATACTGAAGGAGAATTCCACTCATTTTCCACATTCTACTGTCGTAAATTAATTTACTGTGAATTAACGACATATATAGCATAGTTGTGTGAATTTTGT
The DNA here is from genome assembly GCA_039105355.1 of Benthosema pterotum. Taxonomy (NCBI): domain Eukaryota; kingdom Metazoa; phylum Chordata; class Actinopteri; order Myctophiformes; family Myctophidae; genus Benthosema; species Benthosema pterotum. The sequence continues at coordinate 43,555,152 of CM076975.1, read as the reverse complement.
TTCATTTCACGCTCTCAAAGAGTTACAGTTAAACATCTGCGTTACTTAATATCCAAGAAGTCTACACAGTTAGAGAAGATACAAGAGAATTCTTATTTGTTCTTTTATCAATATTCAAAGTTCGAAAAAAGGTCTGAGAGAGGCTCTCATTAAATTGTGGTCCGTGACTCAAAACCACTGTGTCAGGCTAGCATACAAAATGTACATTGACAACATCAGGCTACTGCAGGCTATACGTGTGCAGTGTAGCCTACGTGTAAAAATGATCAAGACTGAAAACGTGAGTAATAATATTTCGTTAGTTAAAGCCATAGGCTACTCAATGTCAAGTGCACTTCTTGTTCACTTGACAATGATCATCATGATCAACCAATCCATACATAAAAACTCGAATAGGAAAGCAATCACAATAGGTTATGCAAATAATTAGGTAATTAAATTGCGGTGTGAATAAAGTCTGTGTCTGTCTGTCTGTCTGTCTATAACGGCGGACATCTACTTTTCCATATGGGTGTTATTAGGCTACTCGCTATTGTCGTTCACTGGAGATGCGAGACTGGCAAATTACAACAACGCATTTTGTTTGCTGCGATATGAAATGACCGAAAAAAGAAATACAAAAAGAGAGAAGAATAAATAAATTAAAATAAAAGTGGTAAAATAAAACCTAAGTGCACTCCTTCGGAGTGGAGGAGGGGGGGGGGGGGGGAAGAACGCCACATCCAAACTAAAGTTTCTCTCAAAGTATAAAGTATAAGTGGGAACTCCATCCCGTGTTTTTTTGGCTGCGATGGACGAAAGCCCCCCTCCGCCCTCCTCCTCTATATTCAATATGACAGGTTCCCGGTCCGGTCGATAGATAGATAGATAGATCCATTCCACACTCCACAGAGCCCAGCCAGCCAGCCGGGTGCACTGTGTGTGTGTGTGTGTGGCTGTTCAATAAACCGCGGCTTTGACTTCAATAGAGCTCCAGCTCCGTGTTTTACGTGGCGCCCCCCCCCCCCCAGCCCTTCCTTCGTTCGTTCTAGTGCTGCTACTCGACATCCAGCCAGCCCCTCTGTCTCTCTGTCTCTCTCCCTCCCTCTCTCTCTCTCTCCCTCTCTCTCTCAGCCTCCTCTCTCTCTCACTCCGCGGCTCAATATGTCTCAAGATGGCGGCCAATGCGGGATCGATGGTTCAATATTGGAGGCGCTTTGATTTACAGCAGCTCCAGGTCAGTCCCTCAGTCTCAGTCTTCTCCTTCCATGTGCGTGCTGCTGTTTTGTGTGCGTGTGTGTGTGTGTGTGTGTGTGTGTGTGCGTGGAGGAGTCAGGAGGAGTAGTGGGAGAGAGTGGGTAGCCCCACGGCGGGTGCGTGCATGGTGGCTTTCAGGAGGAGGGCAGGGGGGTCCGGAGCGGACGGTTGCATGCACGGACCGGAGCCCCCCTCACTCTCTCCGCTCCACTCCACTGAGTGCTGGTGACTGAGGGCTGAATGCAACGGTGCCTCAGTTGGAGGAGTTGTTGGGACTAAAACACCGGCGTAACGCCCGGGTGGTGGGTGGTGTGGTGGTAGTGGTGGGACTCGAACTCGGGTCTCCCGGGTTGAAAGAAGTCCAATAGACCCACTACTAGATCAGCAGGCAGCGGCGTGTGTGTGTGTGTGTGTGTGTGTGTGTGTGTGTGTGTGTGTGTGTGTGTGTGTGTGTGTGTCCCATTGATTGAAGAAGACTTGACTACTCCTCGGTTGATCGGGAAATCGATCCACCTCTTGCTCTTTGTTCAATTTCACATCGATCGGACACGATGGAGGAGATGTGTGTGTGTGTGTGGGGGGGGGGGGGGGGGGGGGGGGGGGTCTCCATGGAGATGTGATGGGGGGGTGGGGGGGGGGGGGGGGGGGGGGGCCTCTTGTCTTGTCTTGACTGGGAAAGAATGAGAAAGTTCAACAACAACAACAACAACAGAGAATGGATGTGACATGATGATGTTTCGCGCTGTGTTTACACCAGACAGACAGACAGTCAGTCATGTCCAATGAGGAGAAGCGCATGCATGTATGTGCTCGCTGTCTGTTGTCTGCGTGTGTGTGTGTGTGTGCGTGTGTGTGCCTGCTTCCCTCCAGGGCACTTCTTCTATAATGCTTCCAAGAGTGTTTTTTCTTTTCATTGCTGTTGGCTGATTTATTCATTATTCATATTTCGTATTATAGAATAGGCCATGTACTGTATAAGTAAAAAAAAAAAAGTATTTTATTTTAATAGGTCCAGGATTCTTTAATATGATGTTTAACGTGCTGCTTTGCCCCAGGACAGATACTGCGTTTTGTTTCGTAGCCTTTTTAGGTCAATTAAATGGTGATTGATTCATTGTTTTGGGTTTTGGGAGCAGGTTGGAGTGGACGCTCAACTGTGTGTTTTAGTTATTATTATTAATTCCAGCCATTTACTTTTGGACTAGATTGACTAGATTGTTATTTTTAAAATAACATAGTAATTTGGCTTTAATACTGCCCTGTTGGCCCCGTTTTCCTGCTTGGCTTTTTAAGAAAATCTGAATGGAAAGTAATTGTATTTTATAATGATATTATAGCTATTAAGTTAGGTCGGTTTCTTGTTGTGTTCAGAACTTGTTCTCCGGTTAGACTATACTCACGCTATCAAGCATGGCTGTTCAAAACGACAACAACATAAAATGTTGGATGCATAGAATAGTCAGTGTTTGTATCACTCTGCTTCTATGCCCCCCTCCCCCCTCCTCCTTCCCTCTCTCTCGCAAGTTCACAAAAGTTATCTTGGATTGTGATTGAATAGAGAGTAGTTGTGAAGCTTTGTGACATGGATAGTGCTATGTAGGTCTGTTTTCAGCCACTGAGAGCATCATGTGAGAATGTGTCTTAGTGTAGTGTGCTGTACCAGACTGGGTATCTTATTTGCATTTGGATGTTAAAACAGCACTATATTAAAAAAAAAGAATACCCATAAGACAGGGGTTTTCAACAGGTTGTCCGGGGACCACCATGAAGTGGTCCTTGAGAGGGTTCCAGGTGGTCCCCAGGCTTAATGATGGAAAGTTGGTTAACCAGGTGTAACTCTTAAGAATGTAAAATGAATGAAAGAATGAAATGAATTTTGTACTTGCCATATATGGAGCGTAGAACATGCAGGTTTTGCGTTATGTATGAGTATGCTCATGAAACCTCTTGTGCAATCAGGGTGATTATATTCCATCCCCCTATATGCTCTTCCGACATGACATGTCGTGTCGAAGGTCAGGCGCCACCTATAGACAAATTAAGGATCTGACACGATTTTAACCCGATGATGATCAAGAGTATACAGTAGATCCCTTTTAGCAAGCAATCAGTCAGGATAGGAATAGAATGTTGATCAGGACTTGTGTTCAAATTAAATCCGCTGTAGAAGGTTACATAAGTGTAACTTTAATTTTCATGCATTCATGGACCCCCCTCCTTATGGGATATTAATTGTACATTGTTGCCCTTGACATCAATGTAACTTGGAGATTGTACACTGTACAGTACATGCTGTCTGGATGGAACCAAATAGATTTGCTTCCCAGCACTCGGGGCCCAAAAGAACTTATGGTTCTGGAACTGGTTCTGCTCTATGATTCTCTAGACCGCAGTGCTTTTCGCAGAACAGGTGGTCATTTTCATCGGGGTATATCAAACAAGCTTTTAAGAGTTAGGAACAAGGGATGTCTCGGTGCTACTTTTTAAATTTCCGATCCGATCCCGATACCAGAATCTAAGTGTAAGCCGATAGCGATACCAAATACGAATACCAGAGAAGACTATATATATATATATATATATATATATATATATATATATATATATATATAATATTAATATATAAATATATATATATATATATATATATATATATATATATATAAATCCACCACAGGGAATAACAGACTCAAATGTGCGCTTGGGCAACGACAAAGCAAACTCCACATGACCCGATAATGACAAATAAGGGCAGACACTGATACTTTTCCAATATATTCATTAATTCATACAGTATTTGCCGATGCCGAAGTGGGTAAAAAAGGGGACAAAAGAGCCTGTCCGATACTTTTTTCAGTGGTCCGGGGGCCACCAGTGGTCCCTGAGAGGACAGTTGGTAGTCAAATGGACCCTTATAGATCTGTAACTCTTGAGGGCATAAAATGATATCAAATGGGTATCATTTTACGCTCTCAAGAGTTAAATTACATTTAAACATCTGAATTACTTAATCTTCCAGAATCTACACATTTAGATTTTGACCAACATTTGGTCAGCTATCTCTCCTAAATTGTGGGCGCAAACTTTGAAAATCCTTTTGGGTCCGAGAGACTAAACTCATCGTCAAATGGTGATGGTCCGTGGCTAAAATGCAGAATAAATGGTGGGCCCTGGTGTGAAAAAAGATACAGTATCGGGACCTATTTCATTTTTGGAGAGGATGTTAGGTGGGAAAAAAATAAGACCCGGAGATTCTCAATGCCGGTGGAATAAAGTGGCCTGACTGCAAACCTGAGCGGTTGCAGTCAGTCTCCTAGGGCTGAGGAATGCTTCACGTGAAAAGAAAAAAACGATCCGATCGATAATAACCTAAAAACCCATGCAGCACGTCGATCTGCTATTTTCAGCAGAAAAGCTTCCCCACAATTACTGAGGCTGGGGTTTAAGTGGATAATGCACTGAGGAACAGCAGGACTACAGTATATACAGTAGATGAAACTCCAGACAGAGGTTTTATTGTATCTCCGGAGTCAATTCCATGTCTTGTTCTCCGTACAGGCTATTCAAATGGACAACTATAACATGTGGGCGTTCTGCTTAAACCTTTAGGCTTAATTGCGTTTAAAACAGAACCTTCGGTGTGTTGTGTGTGTGTGTGTGTGGTAGTTGTGGTGTGTTGTGTGTGTGTGTGTGTGTGTGTGTGTGTTGTGTGTGTGTGTTGTGTGTGTGTGTGTGGTGTGTGTGTGTGTGTGTGTGTGTGTGTGTGTGTGTGTGTGTGTGTGTGTGTGTGTGTGCGCGCGCGCGCTGCAGAGGCAATAACGCAGTAGTAGCTGTTGTTTTAATGGCTCCACATTCTAGTGGAGCTTTACTACATGTTTGCCTACACTCAAACAATGTCATTTACCTGCTATATGTCCTACTGTTTAAGCTTCAAAATTATATAGCGTTTGGCCATTCTCCTCACTGAGTAGGAAACAACCTGAAGAATAATGGTGTCTGGATATCTAACACCTTTTAAAGAACAGAAAATTGACCTATATTTTTGATTTAAGAGTGTTAAGTT